>QEPC01014676.1:354824-424552 GCA_003113815.1 Sphenodon punctatus
GAAGAAGGAGGCAAGATCCTGAGCAGAAAGGGAAGAAGGAGGGGGAGGACAGGGAGGCTTGAGGAGGGAGTCAAAGGTAGAGAACAGGCGTCGAGGGTCCCGAGAACAGGACTCAATGCGGGAGGCATAGTAGTGTTGTCTAACAAGGGAGATAGCAGAAGTAAGGGTGGAGAGACAGAATTTGAAGTGAAGGAAGTCAGCGTGAGAATGGGATTTGCGCCAGAATGTTTTTACCCCGCCCATCCTGCCACATGCAGCTCTGAGTACACTCCTAGGTCTACTTGAAATCCTGTTCAGGTACCCATGGGTATAAAATGAGCTACATCGTTCAGCACTGTTAAGAACACAGGGTTTAGGTAAAACCTCTGATAAATAGCCATCGCCCCCAAGCTCTATCTCAAGACTCCTTCTTTAGAAACCATGATGATTTCTAGTCTCAGCTCTATATCTGTTGTCAATTATTATGTGCACTTTACAGTTATTACATTATTCTCTTGCCAGTTATGGGCACATCACACCGCTTAATACAGAACAAGATGGAATGTCTTTACCTTAGGAGGCAGACAAGAATCCTACCTGCAGGGCTGGCTCTATCAAAATCTCTTCCATTGAACACACCTAAATGTTTCCACCCTCTGCCTAGTGGCTGTCAAATAAATCTGTTCACAGAGCCCTACCAGGCTATTGTTCTGAGATTAGTAACACTATTGCTGCACCTTTGCGGCTCAGGTAGGTGCCAGATGTTGCCACTGTTGGGAATGAAACTGTTGCTGCTGTGCAAGTGTCTCAGGTGACTCAGGTGGCAGAGTGCATGCTTTGCATTTAGAGGTCCCAGGTTCAATACGTAGGGTCTCTGGTAGCATGCCTGACCTCTACGGGGGATCTTGGAGGGTCACAGGTAGTATGCCTGGGTGAAGCCTCTGCTGGAGATCCTGGAGATCTGGATTTGAAATCCTGCTGTCATGTCAGGTTGTGACAATACTGGACAAAGATGGACCATTGGTCTGACTCAGTTAGGAAGCTCCATATATCCTTATAACCATCCAGAGACCAGTTGGCCCCATAGCTGTGGCTTACTTTAGTCCACTGAATCCTCTCATTTCTGATTTGAAGATGACTTGGGGGTGGTGCATAACACTTGCCAAACAGTGGCTTGCTGCTCTGCATAGTGCCTGAATTTGGAGGGGGCAGGGCTTTGTGGGACTGCAGCAGATGAAGGCTGTGCCAGCAACCTATGCAGGGAATTGTAGTGGCAAGGCAGCAGCAGTGCTGCAATGGATAGGGATGTGCAAACGTGGTTTGGATGTTTGGAGTTTGGGCCGAACTCTGTCTGTTCAGATGACCAAACCGAACTTCCAAACCTAAGGTTAGAACTTCCGAACAGTTCAGAAAAGTTCAGATGAGTTCGGGGGTGGGAAAAACGTGACTTGGGTGGGAAAAAACATGTCTGGAAGGGGGAGGCAGCTGAGGAGCAGACTACCTGGCATCAGGGGTGGAGACCAGGGGTGGTTTCAGGGTCAAATGATGCTGATACCGAAAAAATATTTCTATTTCTGTATCGGTATCAATAGCGCTATTTTTGGATGTTCGGCCGAGTTCAGCCTAACTGAACTCTGTTAAACTGAACAACTGAACCCAAACTCGGGTTTCAAACCGAACGACAAAATGTCCGAACATCCGAACCGTGTTCTTTTTGCACATCCCTAGCAATGGACAGGCCCACTGGAAATGGAAATACTGGTGCACGGCTCAGGCTTTACTGCTACCAGTAGAAGGCTTCCACCCTCAACATATATGTTTGCTTATTTTTTAATTTATTTAAAATTTATATCCCACCCCTCCTGCCCACAGGGCAGCCCGGGGCGGTGAACAACATTCATTAAAATAAGATACAAATTTTAAAACAAATTAAAATACAGTATGTGGGGAAAAGCCCCCATCTCCATTCCCACCCCTTCCCTACCCCTCGCCAAAAGCCTGACAGAACAGCCAGGTCTTACATATACGCCAAAACAGGAGGAGAGTGGGAGCCAGTCGAGCCTCCTCCGGGAGTGAATTCCACAGCACAGGGGCAACCACTGAAAAAGATCTAACATCAGTGGCCACCTGCCTCGCCCAGGGAACCTCCAAAAAGGCTCCCACGGATGATCTCAAGGGTCACACGGGCACATGGGGAGTGAGGCGGTCCCGCAGATAAGCAGGGTCCAGGCTGTGAAGGGCTTTAAAGGCTAAAACCAGCACCTTGAACCTGGCCTAGTGCTTTATAGGCAGCCAGTGCAGAGCCCGGAGCACTGGTGTCATGTGCTCCCTGTGACCCACCCTCGTAAGGAGACGGGTCGCGGCATTCTGCACCAGCTGCAGCCTCTGGACCAGCTTCTCGGGCAGCCTCATGTAGAGCACGTTGCAGTAATCCAACCTCAAGATGATGAAGGCATGGATGACAGTGGTGAGGTCGGAGTCTGAGAGATACGACCAAAGCCGCCGGACAAGATGTAACTGCCGAAATGCACTCCCTGCCACGGCCACAACCTGAGATTCCAAGCTGAGCCACGAATTGAGGAGCACACCCAGACTCCGCACTTGAGACACCATGGGGGGGTGAACCCCCCCAACAAGAGGAGATTCAACCACCCCCAGGCCCCCCAAACCCTTGCCCACCAACATCACCTCCGTCTTGTCAGGATTCAATTGCAGATGACTCAACCTCATCCAAGCCCCCACAGCTGACAGACACTGGGGAAATAAGGAGACTGCATGGCCTGGGTCGATGGAAAAGGAGAGGTAGAGCCGGGTGTCATCAGCATATTGATGACATTGCATGCCCTGAAAACCCCTCACGATCTCCCCTAACACAGCAGTCAGCAACGGCCGTAGCGTCTCCTGGCTAGCATATAGATGTTAAACAAGAGGGGGGACAGAATGGCACCCTGTGGGACTCCACACATGAGGTCCCGGGGGGAAGATGTACACTCCCCCAAGACCAAGCCAGGAATGAACGCAACCAGTCCAAGACCATCCCGCCAATTCTGGAAACGTCCCGCAGGCGAATCACCAACACCTCGTGCTTGACTGTGTCGAATTCAGCCGAAAGGTCTAGCAGGACCAGTAAGGTCTGACGACCCTGGTCCAACGCCAGACAAAGATCATCAACCAAGGCCACCAATGCCGTCTCCGTACCGTACCCAAGCCGAAACCCAGACTGGGAGGGATCAAGGAAACCAGTGCAGTCCAGATGTTTCTGGAGCTGCAGTGCCACAGCCCGTTCAATAACCTTCCCTAAAAAAGGAAGTTTAGAGACTGGCCGATAACTGGCAGGAGCATCAGTGTCAAGAGATGGTTTCTTGAGCAGGGGTCTAACCACAGCCTCCTTTAGGCAGTCAGGCACCCTGCCCTCCTGAAGAGAGGCACTAACCACAGCAGTCAGCAACGGCCGTAACGTCTCCTGGCTAGCATTCACCAGCCAGGACAGGCATGGATCTTTCTCACAAGTAGTGGCACGAACAGATCCCAACTAGGACTCCACATCGGCAGGCAATACCATCTTAAACCAATCCCACAAAACAGGACAGGATGGGGCATCCATAGCCCCAAGATGATTCTCTGCAGTAACTGTGGTGCCGAAATCATGGCGAATGGGAGTGATCTTATCTACAAAGTACTCAATAAACTGGTCACAGCGGTCACTGGATTTCTCCAGGTCCAGGCGGAGGCAGGCAGGACTGACCAAGCCTTTCACCACCTGGAAGAACTCCACTGGACGTGACTTTGCAGATGCAGTAAGAGCTGCAAAGAACTGCTTCTTTGCTGCCTGCACCGCCACAGCATAAGCCTTTAAACTGCTCTTATGCTACAATTGATCATACTGGTCGTGAGTCCGGTGCCACCATCGCTCTAGCTGCCTGATCTCCCGCTTCAAACACCACAGACCCTCAGTAAACCAAGGAGACCTGCAGGAGACCCGGAAGGGCAGCGGACGCCTGGGATCCACCCTGTCAATGGTCTTGGCCAACAAGGTATTCCAGAAGGCTATGAGATCATTGACAGAGCAGGTGTCAAGGCCCAGGGGAAACTCCCCCAGAGCATTCTGGACCGATTCGGTTCCATAAGTCTCCTCACTGATGGAACACACCTTCCCTTTGGACCATATCTCCCCCGTCCCGTATTAACCCTGATAGCTGCAGAACCCCTCCCCTCCTCAGAGAACCCCGTTAGAAAACCACCCTCCATAGGCTGCCCTGCCAATCTGACTAGAGGGACCCCACCGCCCTAACCTCCCCTACCTGCCTCTGCCACCGGAGGGCAACCCTGCCCCCCCGGAGGGTCACCCCATCTCACACCAGGGTTCCCCTCCCCACCACCCCCTGACCTCCTTCTCCTGCCACCAGAGGGAGGTCAACAACCCCTACACCACACCCAAACCCCCAAAATTGCACCCCTCCAATACACAGACTCCTCCTCGCTGGCACCAGGTGGAGACAGCGCAGCACAGCGGGAAAAGAAGTGAGCAGGCAAATTAGAGTCCTTCCAGGCTTCCGTCGCCACCCAATGGCGATGGGGAATGGGTCCAACAAGTGTTTGATTTGCGGCGATGTCCAATCCGTCAGGGGGGGTCCCGGGTGCCCTGACCCAGCCAACGGCCCCAGCCAACGGACGACACCCTTTAGGTGTCACCCTTCACTCTGTTCCATGTCAGTCCTGCATACTCCTTATTTAAGAGTTTATCAGATGTAGGACAATATCTCAGTGTGGCATAGATGTCTTCATCTTCTCTTGAAGGGAAAAGAGAAGCTGGTAAACTTTGAAATTAGCTTGACATACTTATATTCAAAAACCATGTAGAGCAAGCATAACTAGAGCAAACATGCCAAGGTTACCAACACATCACTTCTGAAGTTACTGATACTTCAAAACAAAGCCAAGGACATGCTGTCCCTATTCCCTCACCATTCATCACCAACAAAACTGAAAAAAGGTAGGAAAGGGTAGAAAAAACATTTTAAAAATATATTTAGTAGAACTATGGAGTTAGATAAAAAGTGTACAGTTTTTGTTTTCTTCATAGGAAAAAGTCAAAGCACTGAAGGAATTTCCCTCAAATTCTGAAGAGGAAATTTGGACAGATATGGAAAATTTCAGTACTAAAGACAAAGTTTTCCATATGTTAAAAGATAACTGAATTTTATTTTTATTTGAGGTCTTTCTGTAAACATTGGGTGATTTCAGACGTTACGGGTGCCCAGTTCACCACAGTGGATTCCTGGTGGGGGTGAACTGAAAAACTACCACCCCGGGGTCAATAAAAGCCCCAAACAGATGTGACGGGACTGGGACCATGGCAGGGAATTGGGCCAGCAGATCACGGGCTGGGGCAGCGCAGCAGACATGACACCGATTCCCGGCCGTTGTCAAAACACCCAGAATTCACCGGGCAGGGGCGAGACACAGACATGGCTGCCTGAGGACAAACGAAGCCAAAAGGCACACAAGGGAATGCCCAAACAAGGGAAATGGGAAGGGAGGGGGGAGATGGAGAAGAGTCGGACAGGTACCACACACAACAGGCACACAGACAGCGGGGGCACAGTGGAACACAAAGCACAATCACACACACAATCACTCACACAATCACACACACAATCACACACACACAATCACACACACACACACACACACACACACACAGAGAGAGAGAAGAGAAAGGAAGGGAAGGGGGACACGGGCACCCGGACAACACAAGGCACACCGGACATGGGGGAGAGGGCCAAACAGGGAAGGGGGGGGCTAACTGCAAAGGGGCAGGACAGGACACAGGCAATGGCAACCACAACCCCCACAGCAGAACTGTCCGAACGGGAACCCCCACAGCAACACAGGCAGTCCCCGGAATGCGGGGCCCTAGGAGCTCGGGACCAAAGCACAGCGGGAGCCCACATGGCACAGCGAGTGGGCCAGGAACAGTCCAGGAGGCCCCACACCCTGGAGAGGGGCCGATGAAGGGCAGGCAGGAAAGCTGGTGCAGCACAGCAGGTCCAAGGTCGGTGAGGTCATGCAGAGTGCCAGAGACAGGCAACCGGGATGGCAACCACGGAGGGGAACACTGGGTGCAGAGGCAGATGGGGGGTGGGGGCCGGAGGGGGCCCAGAGACACAGGCAGGGGAAGCAGCACCCTGGGAAGCAGGCAGCACAGCAGCATGGCAGAGACATCAAGGAGGGAGCAGCCAGCGGAGACTGGCCCCCGGGTAGGGGCGGGAGGCCCCACGGGAGCAGGCAACCGGGAGGCCAAGAGGCACACTGGGACTTACAGACAGCTGCTGGGGGCCACAATGGGCCCAGGGGCTGGGTGCCCAACCCGATGAACCAGGTGGGGCCAATGGATCATGCCCCGGTGGTACCCCAACAAGGGCATGTGGTGGACGATCAGGTAGTAGGCCTCGAAGGGATCCTGCATGGACAGCCCCAACTGCACATCGGATCAGGACCACACGCCCGTCAGCGCCGACAGCTCTGCCGCAGAAGGCTCTGACACACAGCAGTCAGCAGCAGGGGGCCACAGAAGCTGTCCCAGCTCCAACAGGCAATGGTACACTGCCCCACGGGAGCGCTGGTACCTACGGGCCCCGTGAACACAGCCAAAGTAGGACACAGACAAGGCACCCTCCACCACTGCCACTGCCTCCCCCTCCACCACTGCCACCGCCTCCTCCACCCTCGCCTTCTCTCCTGCCGCTCTCTTCCTCCTTCTCCCTCCTCGCTCCATCCCCGTATGGTGAGGCATATCAGCCGGGAGGCTGAGGTGTGAGGGCTGAAACCACCCCGGCCCACCCCCGGGGGTTCCCTGGGCCAGCCCCAGCACGGGAGGAGGTCCGGTACCCCACCACACCAACCCTGTCCCCCAATAATGGGCACAGGAGGCAATATAATGCAACCATGGTTTATTTCACCCGCGTGTACATGTGCACCCTCCCCCACCCCCACCTGCACCCCCTCCACCACTGCCACTGCCTCCTCTACCCTCGCCTTCTCTCCCGCCGCTCTCTTCCTCCTTCTCCCTCCTCGCTCCATCCCGCCACGCTGCCCTGCTGTGGGTTTCCCTTTAAATCTCCCTCCAGTGGCTGTGTTGTTGCTGGTTGCCTGGCAGCGACGCTACATGCTTTGTCCCTGGCTGGGGATCATTTTCTTTGGTTCCGGACGGTGACTGACATCCAGACGTTAATTTTTGGTGGTTCCCACTGGGAATCTCTTTGACCACGCTTCTGGAGATTGTTGGCGGGGAGCCCCGGAAGCGTGGTTGAAATTGCCCCCATGTGGGTATTGACTGTGGTGAACATCTGGTGACCACTGAACAGACATTCAGGGCTCTTTGGCCCCGCTGCAAAATTGACCGTGGTTCACTGTGGTTGAGCGTGATCTCGTAACGTCTGAAAATACCCACAATTAGAAAATGGATGTTACTGTAAGACTACAATTGTTCTACAGTGAGGCAGATCATGTAGGCAGCCAGACTTCACACAGACAGTGCAGACATAGTCTCCGCCTTGGCCCAGGCCACATGAGAGCACCTCATTTCAGGGATGCACCCATCGGGGAAGGAAACCAGCCCCAGAGTCTCCGCATGCAGCCGGCAATCACGAACGCTCACCTCATAGCCGAAGTAGTGAAGACCAGAGATCAGGCTCGCATAAGCACCCGAATGGCTGTCCGGGCAGCCCAGGAGCTGCTGCATGGCTGGGGTATGCCACAGGTCACACAGGGACATGGTCTCGTGGAAGGTCCAGCTATGGGGGGCCCCATCGGGACTGGGAAGCAGGAGTCCTGTGGATGCACAACCAGCCATGGTCCAGCTAGACAGGGAGAATAACACCACGGACAGGGGGGCACACATACCCTCCAGGGCCAGGGGGGCCTCCAAGGGGTCCCAAGGACAGGACAGGCGGCCACAGCATGCAACATTGTAGCGCAGCAGAGTGAGGCATGGGGTGCGGACCTGGCACAGCTGTAGAAAACAAGCACACACACAGGACGGCTATTCAGGCCACCAAGGACACGGTGTTGCAAACAGGGAGTGGGGGGGGGTGTTGATGGCTGAAGGCATGCAGCTGCACAGGGAGCACATGGCTTCGTGTGCCCATGCAGGTGCGAGGCCCCATGCCAGGACAGCAGGTGCACTCAACTGCATGCACATGGACATCGGCATTGCATTGGGAGGCCCGCCCGGGCCACCCAGGCCATGGACCGGGCCAACATAACCATCCCCCAACCCCCGGGGCCCCCACCACCATGGAGCGGGACTGAGAAGTCGCCTACTGGATAAACCTCGCACTCGCAGCCTAGTGGTACCATGACCACACCGAGCAGCTGAGCGTCCTTACCGCGGAGCTGCACCTGGGCACCTGCCTGCAGGTTTCCCTGGCCTGGAGAGCTGCAAGGGCCTGCAGAGCCCACCATGGGTGCAGGAGAGCCCTTGCCCGGCTCAGGGCGCAGACGCTCTCGGGGGCAGACCGGCAAGCTGTGAGCCAGGGCCGAACCCAGCCCGTGGCACTCCACGAGATGGCGAGGCACCTCCAATGGGGGAGGGAGACAAGCACTGAGCAACCCTGCTTGCTATGCCCATCGACAGGTGGATCTGGGTCGCCGAGTGGTCACAGGGTTGGTGGGCCAGGGTGCTGGCCCAGTGGGATGAGGCAGCCTGGAGGGCCCACTTTAGGTTGGACAAGCGCACCCTGCTCCTGCTCGCTGAGCTCCTTACACCCTGGCTTGAGCGATAGCACACCCCCATGAGGACCCCCATTCCCATGGTCCAGCAGGTGGCTATAAGGGTCTGGGCCCTAGCTACGCCCGACTCCTGCCAGTCCATCTCCCAGAACTTCAGGGTAGGCCTGAGTACCATTGCCTGTATCCTCCAGGATGTGTGTGAGGTGGTGGAGGGTGTGATCCTGAATAGAATGATCCAGCTGGTGGACCAGGGGGCCATGATGGCAGGATTCACAGTCAGAGGCTTCCCCAACTGCATGGGAGCCATGAACAGCACCCACATAGAGATCCTCCCCCCCGCCCCCGCAGGGGAGGCTACAGAGTATGTGAACAGGCATGGGCATCACTCCCTGCAGCTGCAGGCGGTTGTGGATCACCAGGGCCGGTTCATCGACATTTTCACGGGCAACTCCAACCGCTGTCACAATGTCTGGATTATGATCATCTTCCCTTTCTATGCCCGGATGTTCCTGGGGGGACTTTGCTGACATGGGGATGACCTGGATCGAGGGGGTCCTGATCCCCCTATATCCTGGGCGACCCTGCCTACCCCCTCACCCGGTGGCTAATGAAGGTCTACCCAGTTGCACACAACCCTGCAGAGGTGCTCTACAATACCCGCCTGTGCTCCAGCAGGACCATGGTGGAGCGAGCCTTTGGGGCCCTCAAGCAGCGCTGTAGGAGCCTCGCTGGGCGGCTAGACTACACTGTGGAAATCTCGGCCCTGGTAATCGGCGCCTGCTGTGTGCTCCACAACGTGTGCGAGACTGAGGGGGCAGCTCTAGAATACCCCGAGCCCAACCGGCCCCCCGGCCCGGTGCACCTGTACGTGAACGCCGAGAACCCCTGGGAGTACCGTTATGGCAAGCGCATCCGGGACACCCTGGTGAGGCATATCAACCGGGAGGCTGAGGTGTGAGGGCTGCAACCACCCCAATGTTGCTAAGAGCTGAAATGAATATTTGGCACAAATACCTAAATTTGATGATTTCAGTGTATTTGCACCATTTGAATTAAGCAAATAAAAAACAGTATTTGCTTCCTGTTTTGTTTATAATTCCCAATATTCATTTCAGTTACTTCATGTTTGGCATTTGATTTGCTCCAGTATTTCGATGTCCAAGACATAGGGTAATAATAGACATGATGGGTGCCCGCTATGGCCCGTGTGGGCCAGAAACCACTATCTTGTTTATTACCAGGCCACCAGATGTGGGCCTGCTACTGCCCCAGCTTGCGTAGGTGGCTGTAGTTCCCCAGATGTAGTTTCCCGGAAGATCCTAGGCTCACAGCCTGGTCCAAAGACCACCCAGGCAGGCCAGCATCAGTCATAGAGGGCCTGCATATTTATTTGTAGGCCTACCCCTGTTATGGAATTTTTCTTTCTTATCTTTAAACTGGGTCCAGGCTTGATCGCAGAGTCTCTTGGCCCAATGTTTATACACACCCAGAAAGATACATTATCAATGTAGTCCCAGACTTACTCTTTAATACCACTATTAAAGAGAACAGTATTTATTTAACAGGATTAACCTGTTGTGGACTTTCACCACCTCTAATAACTCAATTATTTAACACAAACTTTCTTTAAATAAACTTCTCCTTCTATTACAAATCTCACTATCTCAAATCTCTGAATTTCCACAGTATTCAGAGATCCGAAATAGACTGGCGATATATTGTCAAACTTCTTATTGACTCAATTTATCCCGTAATGTTTATAATATCTCTGGAGTGATCAGTTCCAGAGATTTTCAAGAATAAGGGATTCTGTTGACCGTTGCCACATATTGAGGACACCAACTGAATAACAAGGATAAAGTTTATTATACCAATGTCTTAGTGATTTGTAAATCATACAAATATCGTAAATTGTATACGTTTTAAATCATACAAACATCTTAAATTTTACAAGTTTTATGATCTTATCATTTAAAATCTATCTATTCCATTCATACTTACTCAGGCATACATTTGGACTGGCCAGGTCCAAAGTAACCTTGTTGAAAAGACTCTGGGGTGATGTCTCTCGCGCAGGAGACTGGGTGCTGGGTTGCTTGGTTTCTTCGTTCCTTCTTCTGTTGTCAGTGGGTTGGTGTCTCCTTCTTATACACCACGCCGCTAGTTATTTTGCTGTTTTACTTATTTTGGCAGTGATCCAGGGACTATTTGCAGGTTGGTATTTTTGTTGTTTTTCTTTCAATCTTGCAGGAGGTGACATCTTTCTTTCAATCTGCCACTTTGTCATAGATGTGCTCTGCTGCTTCTCGAAAACAACTTATTTTACCAGGTGTTTTTGGAGAGCTACAGTCCACACCCAAGAACCTCAAAACCATTTCCTGGCTATTTGTATGAGGTTACTATTGATAGGTATGGCCTCTTCTGCTGAGTCTCCAGGTGCTTTTAGTTCAGTTGCTCAGCTCCTCTGTCAGAGGGCTAGTACTGAAAAATAGCAGTTTCAGATATGCTTCGTTGCTTCAGCAAAAACATCCCCTTCTGCTTGCTAGGGATCTTTGATTTCTTTTCTTCTCTCTCTGCCTTCTTCTTCTTTGTCATTCGTTGAAGAGCCTTGCTTCAGCCTGTTCACCCTAGGATCATGCATTCAAAACTCAGGTACCCTAAATGTTGTCTATCACCCCCCCCCTCCAGGGACTGGGGTCTTCCATGACAGGCAACCATGGCAGACACCATGGCTTTCCATCATGGCAGAGGGCGGGGCACTGAGGGCGTGCAGGGCAGGGTCACTCAGCCACACATTTATTCTGCTCCCCACCAGGGAGGAGGAGAGGCTCACTGGTTGGGTATGTGCTTGATCTGTGCTCCGACCTGACCCCGCGTGGGCTGCCTCCCCCACCCTCCGATAGCATGTAGCAGGCATGCTGGCTTCACATTTATTTTCACCCTTGGTTCACTTCAACTGAATGCTGAAGTAACTGGATAAACAAAGATGTGAATTTCACAATGGTGGTGAAGAAAAATGTGGATACACATTCATGGGAATGAATATGCAAATTATTTTTATGAATATGAAAAGTTGTATTCAGCTGAATGTGAAAAAGTTGTTTTGACTCTAAAGTTGCTAGGAAAACGTAGAAAACTGGAAATGATATAATACAGAGGAATGCCAACAAATACACTTCATATACCTTCATTTAATGTCTTGATCCGTCTTGTGGGAAAATATTTGAGAGCAGTTCAGGTGCTGAAAGGAGACAAATACTTGGTTCCTAGTTCTGTACCCAATCATATTTGAAGGGGAAAAGGAAGACAAGACAAGAAAAATGAGCTGACTTCCATTGCACTCCTATGGGAACAGAGCAGAAAAATGAGACTGATATAAAGCAAAAGCAAGAAAGGCCAATGGATATAGGATGGCTGCATGCCACCATTTCCTTAATTACAAATATTCAGAAACTGGAAACACAAAGCAATAACAGTAATGCACAGATCTGGACTGTAGATAGCTCGTCTAACTGCAATTGTGAATTCCAAGAACCTTGTTGATGATGGGAATAAATAGCAAGAGCAGTAATACCTGAATGTGATTCATTCATTTACTGTGTGCATCACTGAAGAGGCTTGTATTCTTATTAAATTTGGATAGCAAAACTGTCATTTGAAAGCATAAAGAATACATTCAAAAGAAGTATATCACTAGAATTTCTGTAATTAATATGTTTTAGTCCTTTCCTGTAGTCTCTATCCATGTAAAATGTCTATCAAGGCCAGCCCTAGCTTGCTTTTTTTTTTTTTTACCCCGGGCAAAACCAGTTTTGTTATTCCCCTCTTCCACTCACCCAGAAGGCACAGGTCTCAGGTGAGTTTTCTTTGAGGGGATGGGATGTCGCAGGCAGCTGAGGGGACATGCTTCTTGCTGCACCCCTCCTTCCAGCCATCACCATCCAAGGACAACAGGGACCATGAGGAGCAAGGTCAGGACCCTGAGGGGAAGCTGTGTTGGATCACTGCTAAGAGCAGAGTTCCAGGGCTTCTGCGTGGGAGATACTGGATAGGCTAGACCTAAGTGATTTGCCCAGCAGTGTCTTTTCTGAAATGCGGGGGGGGGGGGGAGCTGTGCCAAGGATGTCTCTCTGAGTCCTCACTAATACCTGGAATTGGCCTGTCGGAACCATGGCATGAAGGGCATCTTCTTTCCGCAGGTGACTGTAGCAGCAAGGTTAAGGGCCTGAGCTCTCCAGTTGCAGTGCTCTGGACAACTCCTTAGGTTGTACATAGGACACACATGTCCTGCTTGCCTGTCCCCATTTTTCTGCTGCCCGATGTGCATTTTTATGGAGCCAGCCACAACCTGTGGACCCTGTCCACCTTGCTCTGTTTTTGGGTGATGAGGCTGATTTTACTGCACTTTTACTTTTTTAAACGTTATTGGATGGTTTCAGTTTTTTAGCTTCCCTTTTGAGGCATGTATAGTTTTAGTGTATTTTTAGCCTTGCCATGGCTTTTACCCTTTTTATTTTGTTGCCACTATGGGGGCAATCCAATGGCCCACGTACACCTCCCACAGGCACTATATTCTCAGACATGCACACTCAGGTGCATATGCATGTCATGCACACAGCACAGCCACTCGGGGCTTGTCATGGCTGGGCCTTGAATCCCCGGGCTCAGGGGTTGCCTGAGGTGCTTGTTGCCTCCTGCGCCACTGGGGGGTTACTGCAGAAAGTGGATTCCCTCCCTGCCTTGTCATTCCCTCTTTTCTTTCCAGCTGTGCCCCGTTGCCCCTGATTGGGGTGGCAGTGGCGTGGACCCACCTGCCCCAGTCTATTTGGCTCCTTATAGTATTTAGGACTGCTGAAGGCTGTGGTGGGTGCGGAGCTTCAGGTCATCCCTCTTTGGCTCTTTGTGTTTGGCTCTTGTCCCTTATTTATTATTATTATTATTATTATTATTTATATAGTGCCAGTTGTGTGACCTGGTGCTGTACAGAACATAGAAATAGATGCAGTCCCTGCCGGTGGCTTACAATCTAAAAGACAAGGAGGGGGAGACAGGGANAGGGGACAGAGAGAGAGACGGGAGAAAACAGACAAACATTCAAGCAGGTGCAAAGACTCAGATGCATGTGTTTGGCTTGGTTACAGTCAGGCTGCAGCAGTCTGCAGAGGCGGGCAGACAGTAGATAAATGGGAACATCTAGCAGGCATTGGGAAAGGCAGCAAGGAACAGGTGGGTCTTGAGGAGGGATTTGAAGGAGCGGAGGGAGGGCGCAAGGCAGATGCGGGCAGGGAGGGCGTTCCAGGCATGGGGGGTGGCAAGGGAGAAGGGTCGAAGGCGATTAGATGAGCAGGAGAAATGAGGGAGAGTGAGGGAGGGAACAGAGGAGGAGCAGAGAGCGCATGCAGGAGTGCTTAGGGAGATTAGGTTTGAGAGGTAAGGGGGAGCTTGATCTTGGAGTGTTTTGATCGTGAATACCAGGAGTTTAAAAAGGATACGTTCAGGAAGGGGGAGCCAGTGAAGAGAGAAGAGGAGAGGCTGCACACGGTCGAAGCAACGGGCAGAGTGAATGACCTTGGCAGCGGAGTTTTTGATTGCAATAAGGGGGGACAGGTGAGAGCGAGGGAGAACAGCAAGGAGGAGGTTGCAGTAATCGAGGTGAGAGATAACCATAGCATGAACAAGGGTTTGGGCCGAGGAAGTAGAGAGAAAGGGGCGGATGGAGGGCGAATCGGCAGAATTTGGCAACAGAGTCAATGTAAGGTTTAAAAGAGAGGTGCGTGTCAAAGATGAAGCCCAAGCTACAGGCTTGGAGAACAAGATGGATGGTGACTCCATCAATGCAGATGGACAGGTAAGAGGGAGAGGAAGAGGAGGGAGGAAAAATGAGGAGTTCGGTCTTGGGCATGTTGAGCTTGAGTTGATGTCGGGACATCCAGGCAGAGATATCAGAGAGGCAGTTGACAAGGCGTGAATGGACAGAAGAGGAGAGAGAGGGGGTAGAAAAATAGAGTTGAGTGTCATCAGCATAGAGATTCTCTCGTTGTTTTGTCCTCTGCTTGGGCTTCTGTCTGTATTGGTGTTGTGTCCCTTTGTGCTTATCATGTGTGATGCCCTTCCCCACACCTTGTGGGGATATCTGCCCTGCTTGTCCTCCTTGTATGTTAGGGGGTTTCTTACCTAAGCTCCCTTTCTCTGTTGATTGTCTGCACATGGTGGATGCTGGTGGGTTCCTATTGCACCCCCTGTCTGGCTTTGTATTGAATGGCTCCCTTCCTTCGTTGAGACTCCCATAGTCTCTGTCTGACTGTTTGCTGGCCTGAGGAACCTTCCCCGTCGGCCACCTCTTGTCTTTCTAGGAGACTCGCCTCTGGCTTTCCCCATTGCCTTGCCTCTGACTTACCTTGCCTCTGGCTTCCCTTCGTTGCCTTGCCTCTGGCTTCCTCTGCCTCTGGCTTACCCCCGCTGTCTCGCCTTTGGCTTCTGTCCCTTGTCCCTGGACCCCCCCTACTTGCCCACAGGAGAGGACAGGCCTGACTTCCATTAATTAGAGTTAGTATCAAGAGGAAGAGGTGCCCACCTGCCCTCTTTCCAGCATGCCAAATCTCTTTAGTTTGGTTATGTTCAACCACCTTATACACAGTAGACTCCCCTTTCATGCAGAAAAAAACCTCCTAGACTCTGTTGGCTATGTGATAGAAGTGCAGAGTCCCGTGCCTTCCCAATGACTATACCCGAGAAACTCCTCATTTCAATAATGTCTCTGCTACCAACTCCCTGTGGAGAGTCCACTGAAATCTGTAAGGCATAAGTTAATGGTGGCCAGACATTTTGACATCAAATGCTAGTTTAACAAATGAGAGTTAGTATGCAGCCAGACGAACTGCAGGGGATCGATCCCTGAACAGCCCTGGGGAGGCCAATTGCCACCAACACACTGCAGGACCAGCGAGGGAAACTGGACAGATGATCAGCCTCCACCCCACCCCGTGAGGAAGCCAGGTGGCCAGGTCACTCTCAGAGCTCCCAACACAACTGAGGTGGGCAATGGCGCCGGCCACATGAGTGGGTGCCTGTCCCAGCCCTGCCCCACTTTCGCTTGGCCCAACAGAGATCCCACCCCCACTGCCCCACAGCAGTGCTGCCCATGTTGCAGGGCAAGTGCAGCCCCTCCACCGGGGTAGCCCCACCTTAGGCAGCTTTATCCCATTTGGGATAAGGCTGCTCTGTGACGCATCCTCAAAAACTTTCTGAGGCCATGTCACATAGCAGCTGTTTATCCTGCCCTGGAGTGGGGACAATATCTAGCAGGCACCGGCTATACGATGCACTGCCCAAGGATTACTGCATTACATGGTCCAGATTCCGAGGAATTAAGGCTACCCAATGTGTGGGAGCCTCCCCTCCTTGTCTCATGTGGCCTCACCCTTAGAGTTCCAAATGTAATCATCAGGGTTGTCCCCTAACATTTCCTGCACCTCCACAGACTTCAGTCAGGTGAGAGGTGGACCCTATCAGGTTAGTGGTAGGTGAGAAAACTAGATGCTATTTAATTTACTGTCAATTGGCCGCCATCCCCACCACCCCCACCCCACCCACAGGTCAACTTACTCTTAAGATGGCATCATTGCCAATATCAATTCACAGATACAGTATATCTGTCTATGTTGTATCTTTGATGTACTGCACCTCATCTTCCAGAGAACAGACTTCTTTGGGATTTAAATAGAACATGCCATTTCTAGCAGGGAGGCTGACAGACACACACCACTTTTAGATGAGGGAGCACCTCTGGACCTGAAAACGGATGTCTCCACAACGTGCTTCTGCAAACCGTCATGAAAGTTGCTTTTTCATGAAAGTCATGAAAGTTACCCAGGACACCAGTCAGTAAATTATTATTATTATTATTATTATTATTAATAACAAACATTTATATAGCGCCAGCAGTGTACCTGGCACTTTACAAAGTAATAAAATAGACACGGTCCCTGCCCCTAGGGCTTACAATCTGAGAGACAGGAGCTGGGGGAGAGACTTAGGAAGGGGAACAGAGGGAGAGACAAGGGGTCTAACATTCATGAAGATGCGAGGTCTCAAGTGCACGTACTTGGCTTGGTTACGATGAGAATGACAGCAGGCAGGTCCATGTTGCAAGGATAAGGGTAAACCGATCGTAGGTATAGGAATAGTGGCTCAGCAGGATAAAGAGTCAGACAGAGCAGAGCGAAAGAGGTGAGTTTTAAGGAGAGATTTGAAGGTATGAAGGGAGGGGGCAAGGCGGATGTGGACAGGGAGGGAGTTCCAGGCATGGGGGGCAGCAAGTGAGAAGGGACGAAGGCGCTTAGGGGAGCAGGGAAGGCGTGGAAGGGTGAGAGAAGGGACAGAGGAGGAGCGAAGTGCACGGGCTGGAGTATGGAGGGCGATAAGTGCAGAGAGGTAGGGGGGAGCAAGGTTGTGAAGAGCTTTATAGGTGAAGACTAGGAGCTTGTGCAGGATTCGTTCAGGAAGGGGAAGCCAGTGAAGCGAAGAGAGGAGGGGCTGCACATGGTCGAAGCGACTGGCGAGGTAGATGACCCTGGCAGCAGAGTTTTGGACAGAGATGAGGGGAGAAAGGTGAGACCGGGGAAGGCCAGTGAGAAGGAGGTTACAGTAATCGAGGCGAGAGATGACCAGAGCATGAACAAGAGTTTTGGCAGACGAGACAGAGAGAAAAGGGCGAATCTTAGCAATGTTATGGAGGGAGAAGCGACAGGATTTAGCAACAGAGTCAATGTAGGGTTTAAAAGAAAGGGCTGAGTCAAAGATGAAGCCTAGGCTACGGGCTTGGGGGACAGGCAGGATGGTGACTCCATCAATAGTTATTGACAGTGAGGAAGGAGAGGAAGGATGAGGGGGGAAGATAAGGAGTTCAGTTTTAGCCATGTTGAGTTTGAGTTGACGTTGAGACATCCAGGTAGAGATGTCAGAGAGACAGTTGATGAGACGAGCTTGAACAGAGGGAGAGAGAGAGGGAGTAGAGAGATAGAGTTGAGTGTCATCAGCATAGAGGTGGTATTGGAAGCCATGGGAGGCAATGAGTTTGCCTAAGGATGAGGTATAGATCGAGAAGAGGAGAGGGCCAAGAACAGAGCCTTGAGGAACACCAACTGAGAGGGGGAAGGAGGAGGAGGCGGAGTTGGAGAGAGACACATTAAAGGAGCGGTCAGAGAGGTAGGAGGAGAACCAGTTATGGACAGAGCCACAAAAGCCAAGGGAGTGAAGGGAATCCAGCAAGAGTGAGTGGTCAACAGTATCGAAGGCAGCAGAGAGATCAAGGAGGACAAGAATGGAATAGAGACGTTTAGATTTAGCCACCAGAAGATCGTTGGTGATCTTAGCGAGAGCAGTTTCAGTAGAATGAAGGGGGCGGAAGCCAGATTGGAGGGGGTCAAGGGAGGAGTTGGAGGATAGGAAGTCAAGGCAGCGGGAGTAGACAACACGTTCAAGCAGCTTGGAAGCAAAAGGAAGGAGTGAGACAGGACGATAGCTAGAAGGGTCAGAGGGGTCAAGAGTGGACTTTTTGAGAATAGGAGAGACTGTGGCATGTTTGAAGGCAGAAGGGAAAGAGCCAGTAGAGAGGGAGAGGTTGATGATGTGCAGGAAGGAAGGGGCGACAGTGGGAGTAATGGAGGTGAGGAGGCGGGAAGGAATGGGATCAAGGGGGCAAGTGGAAGGGTTGGAGGAGGAGAGCAGAGAGGAGATTTCCTTAAGGGAGGCAGGGGAGAAGGAGGACATGAGAGAAGGAGGGGGAGGAGGGAGAGGGGTGGGAGTGGGAAGAGAGGAGTGAGAAGCGATGTCGGTAAATGACATTCTCAGTTGGCCATATCCTCAACCAGGTGCAGATGGTTGGTTATGTGAGACAATCTGTTAGTTCACTACTGTCAGAGGTGGGAGAAGGTATAAAGATAGCCTTAACAATAGAATTCTGCTTTGTTGCTTCACTTTTCCCCTTCAACAGGGAAAATGGGGGCTTCTTAGGCTGTTGCAGCTCCCTGAGCCTTGGCAAATTCCTTGCACTCTTTAAGAGGATGCCCCTACAAGCTTTAAATCTTTCCCCGATTCTGTTGACTCTCTGCACACTGAAACTGACTATAGAAGGAGTGTTTCTATGGCCATGTTCTGATGAACAGAGGTAAACTACTCTAGTAACTACTTCCACTTTTGGCTGAGACAAATGAAGACAGGGATTTATTTTTTAAACCAGTCCCAGTGCTTAAATACTGTAGTCTACTATGACAAGCTTGTTCATCTCGGACAGATGGATGCTACAAGAAAGAGGGGGGAGGGGGACAGCTGTGACTATGCCAATTAGAGGAAAAGGTCCCTCCCAGTTAATTCACTTATGTGAGTCTTTACAGCCATTTACAAAAGGGTGGCTGGATTTCTTGTGTCCTGTGCTGCTCTTCTGCTGGAGCCACTTGTGGCTTGGGCTTAAAAATGCTTGCCTGGCTTCAGTCTTTCCCCCAGACTTTGGGACAGGAAGACCTCTGTCGGTCAGGCCCAAAAGTACTTAGTGCATGACTTGTCTCGTACATAAGCCCATTGATTGCTACTATGGTTATCTGGGGTACTGGCAACCAATCCCCTCCCTGACCACATAATTCCCCCCCCCTAAAACAATATCTCACATCTCCATCTATCAGAGCCACTGAAGAGTTAATGGGGGAGAACAACATAACAAATTCTTACAAACATTTGATAATAATCACAGCGACGACTCCAAGGCCAGCCTAATATTTTGACAGATATCTTAATTTCATCAAATGCTACTCAAAAGAAAGCCATATAAGTGGAAAGTCTGACTGTGATTTTTCTATTTACTGGGATTAAATCTCATTTTTCCAAATAAAAATAAAAATAAAGATACTTTCCATCATGGTGAGGCCTGCGTCACTAGTGATCTTTTATGTAAAGATGACTGGGTAGGTTGCTTAGCTGACACAGGCACCCTTTGAAGCATGCTCAACAATTTTGACTGTCCACAAAATACATGACATTATGTGGATTAGGGCTGAAATGGCAAGCCACTGCAGTAACTTTTTCCAAAGGAAAAAGATCTTCCGCAATAAGTGGAACAGTGCGATAGAGATGTTCATTCCAGTACTTCATTCTGCTACTTCCACGGGCTGCGAAAATAGCAGAACAATGTTTTTTCCGACAGTTTCAGTCTTCTGTGATTTCGATCGGCACTGAAAAGTACTGGAGCAATGTTTGTTCTGACAGTTTCCAAATTAGTGGAATGCCGGCAGAATTTGCAGAATGCCGGTGGAAAAACTGCAGAAAATCGCAGGCAATTCCGAAATGACAGAATGAAACAGTGGAGTGGAAAAGGGAGTTGCAGCTTCAGCCCTGTAGATATAATTATTATAACCACAAGCTGAAATAAGTAATAGAAGCATTTGCTATGATTTTTGGGGTATTTTTCCATTAGAGAGTGTGACTTACGTGAAACTGACTTCAGAAAGAGTGTTTCTAAGGCCATATTCCAATGAATCCTTTGGTGCTTTCAGAAGTAATGGCTCCCACCGCTGTCACAGACTTACCCAGGCAGTGGGGGGAGCCATCACTTCTATTGGTGTTTTGGCTGGCCGCCAAACTAATGTGACAGCATCCAGGTGGGGGAGGGGGTGGGGAGATGCCCTGCCACCGCACTGCGCAGAGCAGTCTGCCCCTCCAGCTGATGTGCAGCCATGGTGGCTAATGACAGCTGCCATGGTACCCCGCCCACACCACTATTCCTGACCACAGTAGGTAAAGTGGGCTTTCACATCTGAAAGTTCACTTTACTCTGTATGCAGTGGCTGGATCCTGACCATGATGGGAGCTAGTCCATGCTCTGACTCAGGGATTTCCCCAAGTCACAGTCTGGGCTAACCCCTGGTTGGTAGCCAGATGGTGCAACATCTGGTGGCCACCTTTCGACATGATGGTGGCACATTGTTTAACCCACACGAAGCAGGTTAAACTGTGGGTGTCTTTAGACATAACAAAGATTGGATCTCAAAAACTCTAAGCATGTGTTTGGCCATTGTGTGTAAGCACCATAACAATCCCAACACCAATTTGGACACCCACTGAGCATGTGATGTGAACACCTTGTATCACAAGGACAATTTGCGTATTCTGGTTGAACACATAGCCAATGTTGTGTCTAATGATATCACATGGTGTGTTATCAGGTACAACATGGGGAACGAGGCAGCAGCGCTTGCGTTCTGAGATCAGGTGGTGAGCAAAACACCCGTTTGCCCCAAGATGGGCTGTGTGTCTAAGCAGCGCCACATGCTGAACACAGGGCCAAACCGGTGTTCATATCAAGGTCATAACACACCTTCAGACACCCATTGATGTTATGTCTAAAGACACTCTGTGCCGTTGTCACATTTGAAAACACGTTTTGAGTGAATTAAATCAAAGTAACTACTCCACTTCAATCATGATCAAACAGTATAAACCATAACTACTAAATTGAAGTAACTACTCCAGTTTGGTAACATGCAGACAAACTGTGCAAACTGAAGTCGTACTGCATCAATTTCCCATCAAGCTTAGACATAATAATCATTAGACCTGAACACTACATTCACATTAATAAATGTTCACATGAATAGTGACTTTGAAATACAAAACCTATTTTTGCAGAGTACATACTTCTCTTCCTACTCCTGAATCATTTTTGTTTGGTGCTGTGTTCATGTGAACACTTCAGGAAGAAAACAGTAATAAGGCACAATTACATTAAATTAACTCTTTGGTAAAATGTGGACTAAGACTATAAGACAATGCTAGCAATCAAAATAACACTGATTTCTTGGTAGATGCCCACACAGGGTCCTCTGCCCTGAAGAACATCTAGCGTAATGCTATGGTGATTGCTTAACTGAACATGGTGTGGAAGCTGTAGAGAGATCCAGGGGAATCAAACATTTGCAGTAAACAGAAGCACATGGTGGCCATGCTAGTAGGTTCGATGACATTTCCAAGCCTGGCCTTGATTTCAGGTTGACCGCTCTGAGGATGCTCAGGGGGCGACCAGATACCTGGATGGGGTGGACTCTGGGTGTTAGGAAATTCAGGGTCAGACCCTGGAACAAAGGAACTGGTGAGCTGCAGGTGGAAGTTGCTGAGAACTGGGACCTGAGCTGGGAGTTGGAGCTGCAGATTGGGAAGAGCTGGCTCGACTGGGTCTGTACCCCTCTTTTCAGGCCAGCTGGGGAGCACCATGGAGGAGGAACCGCAGAACAGAACGTAAGACTGTTGCCCTTTTGCTCTGTATTTGCTGATACTGTCTGTGTGCTGTACCCTCCCTAGCCCCTACCCATATCCCCGCTGTTAGTAAAGTTGGATGTTAAGCAAACTCCCGAGTTAGTTAGGTCATTGCTAAAGGCAGACACCTCTGGGGGAGAGGGAAACTCTTCACTTTTTCCTGCACCCCCGGGGGGGGGGGGGAGAGGGAGATTTCCCTGCTCAGCCTCACCTTCCAGGAGCCTGCCCAGCGAGGTAATTCCTCGATGGCCGCAGAAAATGCACCAGGGGGTTGGTTCCTGGGGAAGTGAGTGGGGGGTTGTCACAAATGGTTCCTAAAACTTATGCATGGCCCCATTTTAAGACTTAAATATGGTCTCGTGATCTTGGGCATTAACAAATATCTGGAAGTAAGTTCAGTATCAACAGATCCATCCATAGATCATGCAACCTTAACTGGGAACCGACATTTTTGAAAGCTCTGCTTAATGGAATCCCTCAACATGGGATAAGGACTACAAGGAGAATGCCTAATGAGAGCACATTTACTGGAAAGATCGGTTCCAGGACCATCCTGAACAGTGAGTGCTGAGGGGATCAGTACAGTTTGCTGACCGAAGAGCCACTAGATCTTTACTTTTGTGGATCTAAGAGCTGAGATGTGAAGTGATTGCTATTTCTGTCATAGGCTAGAGTAACAATTGTACACAGTCCAGTGGATGCTTAGTTTCTCACACAGGGTGTAAACAGATGGATGTGGAGGCTGCCTGCCCCTAGAGCTATTCCGTGGATGCACGCCCACTTCCAGCCCCGCCTGGGTCCACTTTAGAAAAA
This sequence comes from Sphenodon punctatus, assembly GCA_003113815.1. Lineage (NCBI taxonomy): Eukaryota > Metazoa > Chordata > Lepidosauria > Sphenodontia > Sphenodontidae > Sphenodon > Sphenodon punctatus. The sequence continues at coordinate 377,652 of QEPC01014676.1, forward strand.
CCCGATGGTTTCTCTGGGCTGCAGTTTGCCCACGCAGTGTCCCCACCTGTCCCCCCGCACCATAGAGTTGTGTGCAATTACCCAAGATTCTAGGCTGGCACCTGAAACTCTATGGTGCTCAATGGCTGGCTGAGTGTGACGCTCAAGCATGGATCCACCCAGCAGATGGACAACACCTCTGCTTCAGGTCAGTGCCCGGGTCTGGCCGTCCCACTTGCCAGCAGCACTCCGGGATATTCCAGAATGCCACTGTCAGGGCTGCCCAGAGCAGGCACAGGCTGCTTCTCTTACACATCTGATTGGCTGCTTTTAAATGGACTGGTCAACCTGGGGGGTGAAGCAGGCTGGTGTGGGCAGAACTGGGGCTGCCGTCCCTCTAAAAACACCCACAAAAGCTATTTGTTATGCAGATCAGGTAATTTCACTACTGCTACTTCCACTACTACTGACAACAGTAGCTGTTTATATTTACTTCCTTGAAACCTTTAAAGTATTCCATTATCAGGGACCCCCACTGATGTAAATGCAGCTTGCATCAAGAAATGCTTTGAGGACAAGCCTAAATATTTCAAATGGAATTTTCTAGCAAACTGGCAAAACTGACAGGTAGTAACTAGTCAGTGGTCACCATCTGTTATGCTCCTGCCACTGAAATCCATCTGAGTATTCTTGTCTTTCAGGAGATCCAGGAGATATTACACCTGGATCATGTTGTTCTGATCCATTTATAGATGAGGATCTGACTTTCACCCAAATTATGGACTCTGAGAAGGAACACTAGAGGAAGTTCATTCTATTGTACCAGTATGAGGCTGTCTTCAGTTAACATGAAGAATATTAACAATTGCATGTATAATTTTATCCTTCTAATGTCAGATTTGTACTAATTCTATATTCTTTAATGGGAATGAGAAAGAGAACTAAAATCCAGGAGATATTAGTAAGTGATCTAAGCTAGGACAGCATGAAAAAGAATCCGTTTTTAACATTCTCTGTAACCTCAGATAATTATGTCTTGTACTCCCACTGTGATTAATTATCTCCAGCGAGGATATTTATGATTTTAGAGTCACCTACAGAAAAGAAGTAGAGAGGGAAATAAAGTTTTTCTGAAACCTACTACTTATCAAAATCACACTGACAGATTCAGGCTATCTGCAGACTCTCTACACCTGGAAGGCAAGAATATAGCATTTATGCCTTTTGAAATTCAAACAAATAATCAACTATTAAGTTTGGGAGAGAGATGAAATAAGTATAATTGCTTGAACATTAAACAGTATCAAGATATTGCATCAAGATATTTTTGCCCTGTATCATGCTAGAGTGCTTTTATATATACTTTGTTAAAAGTATCGCTTCTTAAGGCATTTTAAAAAAAATATTTTTTTTAAAAGGATTTCTATTATTCCAGTAACTTCAGAATTCAGGCTTTGAAATAATGCATAGTCAGTGAAAAATGTGACGCCATTCATTTGCTGTTGACAATGAAAATATACATATATCTGGAATATTATAAATATATTTATATTATAAATATAAATTGTAAATTTCACTAAATATCAGCTTGCAAAGGTTAAGTGGTATGTTTAAAGTTAACTGGGATGTCACTTACACTTTTCTAAAAGACTACTGTGAGACCTTCTGCTTCATGTTTGTAATCATTGATTACATAAACCAGATTCTGTTGTTGCCTTTTAATAAGATCTACTTAAATTTGATTGACAAAAACAATGAAAGCCCCAGTCCTGCACTTTGTTCTATGCAGGTGGAACCATGCAGGAACCAGGACTAATAACGTGCATTGAAATGTTTTCATCCAGACATCTGCATTTTCAATATTAACATCAACAAATAGTGCCATATAGCAGTCTAGGGGCACTGGTTATTTTTCCTTTTACATTAGGAGTGATTTCAGACGTTACGCGGTCCAGAGTCACCACAGTGGATTCCCAGTGATGGTGAACCATTCAACCACCCCCCACTGTAAATAAAAGCCCCAAACAGATGTGACGGGAGCAGGACCACGACAGGGAATTGGACCGGCAGACCACGCCCTGGGGCAGCGCAACAGACGTTACGCCGATCCCGGGCTGTCGTCAAAGCACCTGGAAGGCGCCAGGGCGGCTCGTCCCAGCTGCTGCTGTATGCCTGGCAATGACACTGCATGCTTTGTCCCTGGCTGGGAATCATTTTGATTGATTCGGGCTGGTGATTGCCGTCCAGATGTTATTTTTATTGTTTCCTGCTGGGAATCTCTTTGACTACACTTTGAGAGATGGTCCAGCCCGGAGGTCTGGAAGTGTGGTTGAATTTGACCCCATGTGGGTACTGACTGTGGTGAACATCTGGCAGCCGCCAAACAGACGTTCAGGGTGCTTTGGACCTGCCGCGGGATTGACCGTGGTTCACTGTGGTTGAGCGTGATCTTGTAACATCTGAAAATATCTTAGGAAGCTACTGATAATTGCATCAGTGTTTCATTGTGAAATGTTAAAAATAAACAACTTTGGTATACATCAACTCAGCTCAATTTCTGAAACTGGGTGTTCCATGAGACAGCACAATAACATTCTGTTTCATTTGTTTCTTAGAGTGTTACCAGACATAACAAGAAACACATGACAAGTCCATCTTGTGTTTTCTGTTACATATTATTGGGCCGTTGACACATGTAATGCTATTGGGGACATGCTGCAACTACCCAATAGAAGTTGCAACTACCCAATAGAAGGAAAAGAGACAGGACTTACCTGCAGCTGAGTAGGGGTAATATCAAGAGTGGCAACAGAGACATAACCAGGTCCTAAGTGGCACCAGCAGAGGTGGGGGGAGCATCACCACCAGTGATCTCAGAGCTCTGGCACCAAAAGCTTCCACTCCCACCAATGCTTCTAAGATCACTGCTGCTTGTGGGGACTCACCACTGCCGCTCCCTGGGACCGTCACCATCATTACTACATGCTGGCAGTTGGGCCCACTGAGGAGGGCAGGGAGCTCCATGAATATGCGGCCAGCCCTTTCTCTGACCTTCCTCTGACCTTCCCCTTCCATGACAGGAAGCCGTGTCAGCAGCCAGGCCATCTATGGTGGCCCCAATTGGGACCAGATCATGGCGGACCATAACAAACGTTATAGCTCACTATGGCCCACTTTGGTAGGATCGGGCAGATGGCAGCCTGGTCTGTAATCCCAGAAGTCTCCAGGTTTACAGCCCAGGTTTGCCGCAGGCACACCTGGGCGTAATCTCAGGTGAAGACTTGGCGAGGCATTAACAAAAGTGCCGGTGGCTCACAGGCCAAAGTGGGCTACCGTCAAGTCCATTAACGCCCTCTAACTGAGTTCCTGTTACATCTTGTCCCCCTGCTGCCTCCTCTCCTTCTCCTTGCCTTTATCCAGTGACCGCAATCCTAAATGCCTCACTGTAGCACTGATTGCACACACTCTACAGTCCCCATGCCGGGGGTGCACACAACTTGTGCACCGCATGTGCTGGGCGCTCCAGTCTGCAGGGCTTGGGATTGGCCCCATTGTTACCATACATGCCCCTTGCCTTACAACCACAATATTTTCATTTGGATAGTAAACACATTGCAGAACATAAATAACCCACATACATAACAACCCACTACTTGTTTGCTATCCAGACCAATTGGCAGTGTTATGACTTGTAACACCCTTAGTAGAAGGTCATCTTCTCTTGCAAGTTGCATCTGATGAAAGTAGATCCCAATCTATATACTGAGAAATGCTTTTGGGAGGTTGAGAGCAATTTATAATTTATAGATTTTTGTCCTTCATTGGATTCAAAATGTTCACAGTGGATCTAGATGGACATGAAGCAAGCCAGAGCCCCAATGCAGGCACATGGGTGAGCCAAACAGGAGCTACATGCACCCATGTGCATGAAATTAAGGTTCAGCCAAGTACCAGGGACTTCCCTTTAACTGCTTTCAGACAGACAGGCCAGCATGAGGGTGAACTGATCACATAGACAGCAAATATGCCTTTCCCCTTCCCCAGGAAAGCTTCAGGTTGAGAACATATGGGCAAGTGGGCCAACCACCCCCAGCCCAGCTCAGCCCGCTCCACTCACTACTAGGGGTGAAACAGCAAGCGGCAGTAGTAGCTCTTTTTGTTGGACACGTCCAATCGGACACCACCTTCATGTACACGACAAAACCCCACTGAAGCAGCGGCACTTACCAATATTTTCTGCCACTTTCTGCTCAAGCATATCGCTGTTCTCCTCCTTTTTGAACATTTCACAGACTCTCATGGATTTCCGTGAACTGTCGTAAACCTTCAGGAACTTCCGTATAATTTTGTAAAATTACGTAAATTGCTTTGAACTGTCATAAATTGTTGTATGTACTGTTCTGTGATTAGTGGATCAGATGAGAGGCCTGCTTTTTATTGGTTTTAGTGGCTGTCCTTTCTGCTTGAACTAGCACATAGGCATTAAAGATAGCTCTCCATTTATTCCTTCTCTTTCTATTTTACTTCTGCTGAGGGCTCGCTCATTCAGCCCCTTGCATGCCAGAGCTACCCTGTCTAATGTAAGAAACCCACATTACAACAGGCACACACACAAACAGGACATTTAGATCCATACCTGGTAAGTTGCTTTGTTATTCAATTGTATGAGATAGCAAAAAATAGGGCTGGGACAACCGGATCTTCCGGTATCCGATAATGCCGGTACTGGGCGTACCGGCATTATTGGATTCAACCCGGTAATCCGGCCCGTTTCCTGGATTCCTGGTACCAGATTTTTTTACATTGTGGCCATTCAAATGAATGGCCGGAATGTAAAAAAAAAACCACCAAAAAACCACGTTTCCCTCCCCCTCCCAGGCTGCACGGGTGGAAGGAGGGACATCCCCCACCCACCCTGCCCAGCCTGGATTTAAACAAAAAAATTCCCCTAAGTGTCCCTACTGCGACTCCGGGCCGCCGCTGGCAACCCAGAGTGAGCCCACCAGCACCAGCGGCCGTCCCAGCAGCAGCCGTTAAGTATTAAGTAGTATACTGTATGATCCCTGGGGTGGGGGGTTAACACCCCCTCCACCCCAGGGATCACCCTACTTCCAAGTTCCCACCCAGGGATCCTACCTTCATGGAGCTCCGGTGGTCTGGCGGCTTCAGCGCCAACTGTGGCTGCTGGCTTCAGATGCTAGTAGGCCTTCCGGGGAAAACCAGAAGGCCTACTAGCTTCTGAAGCCGGCAGCCACAGTTGGCGCTGAAGCCTCCTGACCGCCAGAGCTCCATGAAGGTAGGATCCCTGGGTGGGAACTTGGAAATAGGGTGATCCCTGGGGTGGAGGGGTGTTAACCCCCCTCCGCCCCAGGGATCATACAGTACACTACTTAATACTTACCGGCTGCTGCTGGGATGGCCACTGGTGCTGGTGGGCTTGCTCTGGGTTGCCAGCGGTGGCCCGGAGCCACAGTAGGGACACTCAAGGGAATTTTTTTGTTTAAATCCAGGCTGGGCATGGTTGGTGGGGGGTGTCCCCCCTTCCACCCGTGCAGCCTGGGAGGGGGAGGGGGAGGAATTTTTTTATTCCACTGATTTCAATGGGGACAGTGCCCCATTGAAATCAATGGAATAAATCCGGTACCGGTATACTGCGTTTAATCTGGGAATCCGGTTTTTTGGAAATCAGAATCCGGTAAATCCGGTAGCCGGTAATTGCCCTGGGGTCCCACATCTAGCAGAAAAGTAAGTCGCTCATATTATACATGCCATTGACTGCAGGCACAGCCAGTTAGCATGCATGCACTGCTTAGCATATTTTTTTTCCTTTTGAGGATACTTTTGAACCAGGAAATTCTGCTAGCATGGGGCAATTTGGGTTTAAATTAGAGAGGAAGGAATAAATACAGATCTCTTCTTCTGCTAAAGAAGGCTCCCCATTAACAACTTAATCCTCAAAGTGCTCTACCAGGCCAAGCGCCATTCAGGTGAACGGTGTTGTGTGATCAAACAACACGGTGTTGTGTGATCAAATGGTGTTTGTGTGATTCAGGTGTTGTGTGATCAAACAATCTGAGGACTGAGTTTTGAGGGAGCCTAAAAAATCTATTGACATACCGAAAAGGTGCCGAAAACAATGGGACAAGTGCTGAAAATTGTCGTAAATGTCACTAAAACGTCCATAACTACCATAAGTTGCCATGAACTATCGTAAATGCCATAATAGGTACGTACACTCCCATAAATTCTGCAACTGCCGTAAACTACTATAATTTTTTGAAAAGTGCCATAAAGTATTGTAAATTGCTGTTCATTGCCATCGGCCCAGGAGCAGACAAGCCAAAAAAGCGGCAGCCCAAAGCAGAACAGCAAACAATGCTGACGCTTCAGGCCTACTCACTACCCCATGCCCTGCCCCTTGCTAGGACTGGAGTCCAGTTATGACAACCATGACAATGTGACATGGCAGCAGCTGTTAACCCCTTACCGCCCACTGCTCCTGCTGGGTTGTGATGGGATTGGGTCTCCTCCGCCCCTCTCCTGACCGGCCGTGACTTAGTTTCCCCACTTTCAGTCTCCACTGGCCACAGCTCTCGCCTCTCCCAGCCTGTATATGAACCACCACCCTTTCATTCACATCCTTGTGGTTTTCAGGTCACAGAAATTAAATTAAGGTTCACCCATGTACCTGGGACTTCCCTTTAATTGTGTCACCGTATGTCCGTATACATGCAAACACACCAAAGCTTGGTTAAAAGAAGTTTATATTTATGAAATCTGAATAAGAACAATACAAAATTGATTCAAGAATGCAAGTCAAATAAAATAATATAAAGATAATGCAAGACTACATTACTTGTGAAATCCCTAAACTGAAGACTTACCCTAAACTTGTGTTCATATTCCAGTCTATAATTGTCAGCCAATAATAATGTCAGGTTCTATTCTTCTTTCTTCATCCATGGCTGATTCCTGCTCACTGGCAACAGGCCCTTCTCGCTTGAGTGTTCTTTAACTACTTTTTGATGGTTTTTTCCCAATCTTTCCTGGCGTTTTATTCCTTTACGGAGAAACTTCCCCTTAATGACAATGCCCGGCCAGTTCTGAGGACCCTATGACACGCTGTGACAGGGTTTGTGAAAACAACATACATGTAACATATATGATCTTCGTGTAACTGAACCATGTACTTCCAACCTTAGAAAGAATTATATAAACTATGACAAAGTACAGGATAAGACTTTAGCTTAGGGATTTCACAAGTAATGTAGCCTTGCATTATCTTTATATTCTTTTGATTTGCACTTTTGAATCGATCTTGTTTTATACTTAATCTGATAAATAGATATAAAATTATTTTAGTCAGGTTTTGTGTGGTTGACTGTGTCTGTGTGGATACTGACATTGGGTGACAGTTAAAGGGAAATCCCAAGTGAGATACTTGGGTGAACCTTTATTTAATTTCTATGACTTGAGAAGCTCCAGGAACTTAGGTGAGAGGGTACTGATTCATTTACAGACTGGGACAGTTCTGGAGGGAGGTATGACCAGTGGAGACCATAAGTAGGGAACGTAAGTCATGGCAGGTCTGGAGATGGGCAGAGGAGAACATCACTCTCATCACATGCCCACACATTGCTGATGTCTATGAGAAAAGGCAGAGTTTATTAAGCAGCCAGAACAGGGAAAGGGGAAGGGAGGATGGAATGGCATGGCTGAAAAACCTGGAGAGCAGGGAGGGACTAATGCTGCTCTGTCCCCCTCGGGCTTCTGCAAGACTGGTCTCTCTGCAGGGTTCCTGGAGTGAGGCCATCCTCTGTTTCGATTTCGTGAGCATTCTTTTAAGGGTTTGGGTGGGGTCAGGGAGTCAAGATGCCTCTTCTCATTCTGGGAGACTCTTTGGCAAATTGGCCCACCAGCATCTATGATCTGTATGGAAATGTGTGTGACAGGGGCTCGCGGGCCCATTTGGACAGATAACTGTTCCATGTTTGCCTGTTGCCCATTTTTGGCTGGCTTGCTCTGTGAGGTGTGCTCCTGGAATCTTCCGGAGTGCTACATGTGGGGCCTGCCACAGAGGCCCGTGCGGCTTGTGTGCGGCTGTGCACATACATGGCTGCACACATGATCCATGGGGCATGGGATCGACCCCACCATGTTGGAATTTAATTTGTTAAAATCAAATGTGATTTTCCTCCCCCCTAAAAACATTGTCTGTATCTTTAGATTGGTGTGTTATAAAATAAATGTAGACAGTTCTAAAAAGGATTAAGGTGGTGGCTTTTTGAAATTTTTCCTTTGTGATCCTGTTTTGAGACTTAACTATAAGTTTGTGACCCCAGACAGACAGCAAGGCATGCAAAGTATATCAAACATCACCATGATTACAACCTGTTCCACAGATGGCATGATCCTACTTGGAATCCTGGCCCACCATTTGGGAACCTCAGGATTAAGTTGAATACTTTCTTTACACTAGGCTGTGTTTCTGAAACCACGTATTCATGAATAAGTACCACCACCCCCTGTGGGACTTATGAATGAGTAAGTATGTTTAGCATTAAGGTCTTAGAGAGGAGACACTAATAGTATATGCAAAGGCATCTGTATTTATGTCGATACTGAACAAAAGACATGGTTGCATCATTCAGATTGTTTCAGCTCTATGATCCTATAATAGCAAATATTAGATAGCAAATACATGGTAAGCAGACCAAGATTGAAGAAAGCATCAGGATAATGTGTTTCCTGTTTAGCCTATTTCACATTTCATCTAGTTTCCTGCTCCTAATGAAAAATAACAAAATGCAAAGGTTGCTCACAGTTCTATTTAAGACTTAAGCTAAAAAATAGCAGTGAAAAGTTTGTTACATTAGTTTCCCAGCTTAATGTTATCGCTAAACAAATACTCTTTTTGCTTCTTTCTATAAAGAATTGTACTTTGTAAAACAACTTTGTCGAATAAGCTCTTTATATGAAAAGAATATATAGTTCAGTTTGCCCTTTAAATAGAAAAGGATTTTGTTTGCTTAGCAACACCAAGTGAACTACAGTCGAATGCTGCTTCTGTTGAAGTCTGTAAAGGGGGGGGGGGGGAACACAACCTCTCCTTGATTTCAGTAGAAGAAGATTTATTCCACAAATCTGTGCCGTTTTTCTAGAAATTGTTTTTCCTCTAAATTATGTCCCGCTGTGATGATAGTCTAAAGCGGCCAAGGCCATGAGTTTAACACCTTAACAATGCCTCCCTATAGTTAACAACATGTTGACTTTCAATAGGACTTAGATTCATAGAGTTGGAAGAGAAACCAAGGTTCATCTAGTCCAATGCCCTGCTTGGATAGGGGATGACTACACCACCGCCAACAAACCTGACAGGTCCTCCAGTGATGGAGAACATAGAACCTGTCCAAGCAACTTGTTCCATTGGTACACACGTACTGTTAGGAAGTTTATCCCGATATTTAACAGAAGTCTATATTCCTGTGATTTGAGCCCATTATTTCTAGTCGTGTCCTCTGTAGCAATAGAGGACAGTTCTTTGCCATTTTCTTTGTGGCAGACCTCTAGATATTTGAAAACTGCTACCCTGTCTCCCCTTCACATTGGGTGTCTTCAGACTGACAGCCCCCATGCCTCTGCTTCACCTTCAATCCCCAGGTGGCCCATCCATTTAAAGGTGGGCCACCAGATGTGCAGGTGGAGCAGAGACATTGCCAACGGCCCTCCAGAATATCTTGGAGCACTACCAGTGGAGTGGGAAACCCAAACCTGGGACACTGACCAGAGGCAAGGCTGCTGTCAATCTGCTTAGCAGATGACCACTGCAGCCCCAATTTTGGCAGGGGTTGCCCTGGGCAATATACCCATGGAGTTGCGGGTGGCAGTCCAGAGTGTTGGGAAATGTTCCCACAACTCTATGGTGTAGGGGAGAGGGGTGCCACACAAGCAGACCGTGGGCCCAGCAGTCACCAGGGTAGACCTAGATGGGCATGCAGGAGGACAGATGCAAGGGTACACCTGTTCTGGGGTGGGCATCCCCACGTCCATGTGAAAACACCCATTGTGTTACTGACGTGCTATTGAACAACCCACCCTTTAAGTCAAAGGTTAAGGTCTTCAAAGTGGATGCTGAAATTAGGTTCATCTATCCAGAGTACCCAGAATTCCTGAGTACACACATATTCCACTGAAGTACTCGGACTCTATGGAAATCAAATCAGTTTTATTAGATATGAATTATGTATTTATGTGTCTAACTTTAGGCACCTAGGTTTGAAAATTTCAGCTTCCAAACATATGATCAGGGTCCTGTAGTTTGTGCACTTGATCAAATTATCACAGAAATTACTTCTCATGGTGAGGAATTATAGTTTGATTACAACCAGGCAATGAAATACAAGTGATAAATATGAGCTAGCCAATGGACTGTGTGTTAACACTATGAGCTAGCTAATGGGATACTGGTACTGGCAACTGCTGATTTATACTCCACAGCCTTTTTGCACCCTTTCCCACATCTCCCAAAGAGAAGAAGCCCAATGGTGGTGGTATTGTTTCTTCTTGTTGTTGTACCTGCCACTGTACAATCAATAGTTAGATAGGTCCCTACCGCAAGGGGCTTACAATCTAAGAAAGACAAAAGAGGGAAGACAAGGGAGAGGTGAACATACACAGACAGAGAGAGAGAGAGAGAGAGAGAGAGAGAGAAAAGGCTACATTAATGAAGTTGAGAAGTTGTAGGTGTGTGTGTGTGCTTTCTTAACTACATTGAAGCAGAGAATTCTGAACGTGATTGGTCCATCTGTGTGATGAAATGCAGCAGAAAATCACAAAGATACTGAATAATTAAGCAAAAAAAGTAACTGAAGTCAACAAAGTACTGAATGCTGATACACTAACGTAATGAACTAACAAAGTAATGAAGGCTGAAGTAATGAAGTAACAAAATTATTTATTTATTTATTTATTTATTTATTTAATGTTTATTGTGTTTATTTATTTAATGTTTATTATTTACCCCGCTCCCTCCTGTCCACACGTCACCTCAGGGTAGGGCTGTAGCGGAATGTCACAGCAGTAGCTATTTCCTCCAGAAACAGCGTTTCCGCAATTAGTGGTACGACATGGCAGAGGATTTCATTCTGCTAGTTTCATTCCACTCCTTCCGTAGTTCTGCTAATTTCATACCGCTACTTCCACAGGCTTCGCAAAATAGCGGAAACGTGACATTTTTGCTACTTCCGCCATTCCGCCAGCACCACAAAATAGCGGAACAGCAATTTTCCAGTTTCTGCAATTTTTCCGCAATTCCGCAATTTTCAGAATGCCGGCGGAATTAGCGGAATTTCCACAGAAAAGTCGCAGTGTGGCACGGGCAATTCCAAAATGGCAGAATGGAATCGAGGTGCGGTAATAGCTGCTGCCGCATCAGTCCTACCTCAGGGTAACTCACAGCCAAAATGCAACAATACAAAACAATTCAGAATTTAAAAACAATACATAAAATGTATAAAACTATCAAAGAGCAGAACCAAATCCCCCTACCCTACCCGTCTCTCTCCCCAAAGGCCGCAGGGGCCATACCACGGCCTGGGGCATGAGGCAGTCCCACAGGTATGCAGAGCCCTGACTATTGAGGGCTTTATAGGTTGACACCAACACCCTGAATGGGGCCTGGAAGACAATATGCAGCTAGTTCAGAGAACGGAGCACTGGTGTAATGTGCTCACAATGACCTGTCCCCATAAGGAAACTGGCCATCGCATTCTGCAACAGCTGCAGCCTCTGAAACATTACCAAAGCCACTCAGAGTGCATTGCAATAGTCGGCTCTAGAGGTGAGGAAGGCATAGACAATGGTGGCCAAGTCAGAGTCCGAGACATACGGCCGCACACACCACACCAAATGTAACTGTCAAAAGGAGCTCTTCGCCACAGCCGCCACCTAGAAATCTAGGCAGAGCTGTGAATTGAGAAGCACCCCCAGACTATTGACCTGGGAAGTTAAAGGGGGGCAAACCCCATCAATAAGAGGGTGCACCACCCCTTCAGCCCTACCCATCAGTGTCACCTCCGTCTTGTCGAGTTTCAGCTTCAGACCGTTCGCCCTGGTTCTCAATAAGAGAAATAATGAAAGTAAGGCCATTTTTACATGGATGCCCAACACCCACCCGGAAAACCGGAGGAGGCTCCATGGGTGGAGGTGGGTGTGTGGAGATGGGCGAGTGTCCATGTAAATGGACACCCATCCACTGTGGACAAACACCCATCCCCCTATCCCCCTCGGTCCATGCAAAAGGGGCCTAAGAGTTAAAAAAAATTGCTATGGTGATGAAGGTGAATTTAGATATTCATCCATGGGAAGGAATGTGTGAATTATCTTCACAAATGCAAAAATACATATTCATTTCAGCATACCTGTGACTTCATCTTTCCTTAAAGAAAGAAGAGCCTTCGGCTAAAAAAATCTGTGTGGTATTTTTAAAAATTGTCTAAAATTCACAGGGTAGCATCTTGAGAAATGTATATAATTTACATAATTTAGTTAATATGCATAATTCTGCTTCACAGCATTTGGACTTTTTTAGAAAGACTATACAGGGCCTGGTAATATATATTACCTGGTAATATATTAATAATTTAATCCTATGTTTATTTCTAATTTTTATTGAGTATCAAGTGCTACAAACTGTATGAGAAAATGTTGGGAATCTATTGGTTATCCACAAAGCTGAAGAAGGGATGAAAAGAATAGACTCGATAGCCACATGCTCTTGACAAGCTCCCTAAACCCAATCAAATTACAAGGCTACTCGACTGGAAAAGTCTGAACTCGGTCTCATGATGTGGTTATTTGAAGTGATTCACACCATGTGGGAGCATTATTCCTACCAATGACAAGTTAAGTCCTTTCCAAAAAGACCAAAACACAAAAGGAAATGTATAATCAGCTAATTTCTTAATCCAGGAGGTCATGTTCCTGTATCCAGTCAAATGCACAAACGACTTCTGTGCTCTCCTACAGCGTTGACTGTGCGGAACACAGTGTATTCTGTCAATAATTCTGGGACAGGAACAGCGAAGTGCTTAAGTGAAGAAGTTGTTTTGTTTTGTTTTCTCCGTAAAACAGATTTTGTTAAATAATACTTAGTTTCTTAACCTGCAAGGCAGAAAGCAGTAACCTGTATAATCTTGAAAGTGCAAGCCTGCTTCATCTCCAGGAACACCGAGAAGAGCCAACTCATTTACACATCTTCTGTGTCATGCTGGTATTTTAAAATACTCTTTCTTTTGTAACATAGTTGAATTTTCAGAGGCATAAATTCAGAAGCATGAAACTTCTGTCTTTTTCCTCTTTGTACTTTAACAAAGCTGCAAAAGCAATTCATATGACATCCTGAAAGGAGAGTAAATATAGAAACATACAGGATATTGCTAAAGTCAGAGCCCAGTACTAAGAGTCATACACCTCTTTCTCTTCATCCAGTTAATAGTTCATTTTGAAGATAATTAACATATTTCACCCAAAATAGTTTCCTGCTAACACTGCACAGTTAAAGCCTGAGGGTAATTTCCTGTCTTTCTTGAAGGAAAGTTACCTGGGTTTGAACGCAAAGGACATAACAGGGGACAGAGACAAAATGAAAATAATGAGAAATATTTTGCCTTGTGCATCTAAGATCCAATATTTGCTTTTGGCAACACCGAACTTCTGCAGGATTCCCTCTCACACATCGGTTATAGAACAGGGTCTGACGGCAGATAGAGAATTTCACCTGCCAGCAAAGACAGCCTTCTCCTGCTGGGCTTTGTACTTCAGGTTACCTCTTTCTTCTGTTGTTCTAACAAGACAAGATAAAATGTTAGCAAGTGCAGTTCGAAAGAAGAAAAATGGCTAATAATGTTCACACAAGTAAGCTGGCTATTTACATTAACAAACCGGGGGGGAAGGGGAGAGGGGTGGGTGGGTCTGTGTGTCTTCTGTTCTTACTTTTAAGTGGTTTGAGAAGCATACTATTCCCCAAACTGGCTTCACATTACAGGTAAAGAGCTACATTTGGACTACATATATTATAATTATAATAATATTAATAATTAATACATAATAATAAATCTTTATTTTTATTTAGTGCCCCCCTGCCATAGTCCTCGGAGCATTTTACATATAACTAACACAACTTTTTAATCCTCACAATAACCCTCTAAGGTAGGTTAGGCTGAGAGAATAATATGACTGGCCCAGGATCATCTAGTGAGACTAGAACCAGGGTTCTATCATTTATAAATGAATGCTGATATATGCATTCATGTATAATTGGGGTTTGACAAGTCCAGTTCGCAAAAGAATGGGTTCGGGCATTTAAGTCCACAAAGACTGGAGGCATGTCTAAAAGTGCCCTGATTCTGATTTTACAGTGTAAGCTGTCTCCTCCTCTCCCTCCTCTCCCTCCTCCATCTTGCTTTTGGTCCCAGGTTCTGATCCTCAAAGTGTTTTTCCAGAGTATGTCTCCCTTATGTGAGCGGGGCATGTGCCAATGGAACATTTTGAGGTGTGGAATGTAAATGATTAAATTCAAAGATTTCTATGTAATTTCTGAGTGGTATATTTTATTAAAATTAGATCTGCAAGTTTGTAGTACTAGTCATTTCTCGTGTCCTTCTTGGAACAGTGAGGCTGATCCCAAGCCCCATGGGTCACATACATAGCTGCATGCACAAACACGTGCACTGAAACTGTGTACACCGCCATTGCCAGCACATAGTGCCACGTGGAAACCGTGAGTACACATGCATGCATGGAGGATCTGCGGGGCTTAGGATTGGTTCCACCGTGTGTGTTTTTTGTCATACTCCATATTTCTTTTTGTTCTAACGGTATATGTTTTTAATTGTCTTTGTATATTTGAGTTTCAGTTGTTTGATGTAACAGGCACTGGTTCTTGAAGGGTTGCCTGACCATTCCTTTTATTATGCCTCCTTCAAGGCCTATAAAACTAGAGGGCAGACAAACCAACTCAGTGAATGATTAGGAACTTTAGCATTTTGCACTTATCACCACATTCCCACCTAGGAACTCACTTTTCTCCTGCCACCACCCTGGCCTGTTCACAGCTCCTTTGCTCCTTGAAACATATTTGCCCCTTCTTCCTTGCTGTGCTCCATGACTGGAACTCCCTCCCTGCTCCTTCCCTCCCAACCTTCAGATTCTTTCATCAGGCTTTCCCTAGCTCTCCGGTAGCTTTCTGGTAGCTCTTCATCCCTACCGATCCGTCATTGGCTTTCCGGTAGCTCTTCATCCCTACCAATCCATCATTGGTGCCTGCTCTCCATCTTTCACTCAGGGTCCCCCTCTCCCCTCTAACTAAATTAAGCAAATGTACCTGCAACTTCCAAACTTCATGACTGTATCCCAGTCTCTCCCTTTGTTCCCCACTTCCTTGGGTATTTTCAGATGTGCCAGGGCCAATTGGCCCCGGCACGGAAACAACCCTTTGATTCCCCTCTGGGGCCACCGTGTCACGGGCTAACAGACGCGGTGGCTATCCCGGCGGGGAATCCAGGGAGGGGACGGGGCTGGGCGGCACAACATGCAACCACACAGCCCCGCCCCCCCACACTGCCCCGGCTGCCTGCCCTCCAGGAGACGGGAAGGCACTCCCCCAGGCATTGACCATGGCACAGAAGCCCGCCGCGGATTCTGGGCCGTGGTCAGGGAACAGACGTTACTGTCCCCTTCATCATGGGGGGGGGGGAATCTCATTCACCACGCGATCGGGGATGGTCCGGCCAGGACCTCCGATTGCACAGTGAATCTGATTCTCCCCCGTGATTGATGGGGGTGAACATCTGGGGGGGAACTTCCATTCCCCCCAACAGACGTTATGGAATCACTTTCACCCTGTGCAGGTTCACTGTGACTTACTGGGATCTTGTAACTTCTGAAAATACCCCTTGTCTACTCTCCATTGTCTATCCTAGATTGTAAGCCTCTTGGGGTATGGACCTGTATGTTTTGATGATTGATTGTACAGTACCAGGTACATTGTTTCCCAGGTCCTGTAGAAGGCCCAAGCTGAAAAAGTGAATTCATTTCCCAAAGTAGTTGTGTGAAAACATATGCTGAGGATACCAAAAGGGCAGTGGAGTCCAGTAATGAGTGTAGTCATTATTAGGGATGGGCCTTACAGATTGGGATTATCCATAACTATTAAAAAATGGCATTTACAGATTAACCCAAAAACACTGTATCACTTACAGATTCATATTACAGATCCATGTTAACAATAATAAAAATATTAAAACATTCATTGCATATGCACAAAATGGACACTGAAACACTTTCTGTATGTGCAAAATGGCTGCTGCCCTTAACCATAATTATGGTGATGCTATTGCCACCAATTTGGTTAAATTTGGTTTTTATATATATGCATTTATTATTTTAAATACAGATCTGCAATATGAATCCATAAAAAAACTTTTAAAAAGTTTTGAATCTGGAAATGTATCCAAAGTCCCATCTTGACTCATTATGTATTGTTGTTCTATATTAAAGCCTTAAGTGCTTTGGCAGAGAGGTGCTTTATAAATAAACTAATATTAAGCTTATGTGTAGGAAGTTTTAAAGATAAGTCAGGTAGAGTACTCATTCAGTGAGTTCAGAATCATATCATACGGACAGGCCACTTTTACTTGAGCAACAGGATGCAGCATGTTGAAGAACGCGTTCCTGAAAAGCCCCAGGGTGTGTTTAGATGCATCAAAAGTAGCTGGCTTCCATAGGAATCTCAGCTCATGCGGTCTTTTTGAAGCCATATTTGGGAAACCTCAATATCGGGGTTTCCCAAATGCAGCTTTAAAAAGACCACGTGAGCCACGATTCCTAAGGCAGCTGGTTACTTCCTGTGCATCTAAATGCACCCCACAGGCCTTTTTAGGAAGCGCGTTCTTCAATGTGCTGCATCCCACTGCTCATATAAAAGTGGCCATAGTGTATGTATGTGCAGTGGAGTAACAACGATCCAGAGGGGAAAACTGCTCCATCTTCTTAATCTCCAAAATTCTCCTCTTTGCCCCTGTTCTACCTTTTGAGTTTTAAAAATGGCTAAAAAATGCAAGCTTGGAAATTACAGTTCCATGTATAACATCCTCTTACATAAGGGTCCTTGGCTAGCCAGTAATGGCAGCCACTAGGGCTTTTTGTCGTGCTCCCCTTAAAAGGGATGGGGCAAGCTGGAGGTGGTCGCCCTCGCTGCTGCCCTTGCTGCAGCAGCAGGGAGCATTGCTGGGAAGGTGGCTGGGATGAGGCGGGAGAGCGCATCCCTGCCTTGCCCCGGCAACTGGGGCTGTGCCAATCAGGATTGAGCGTGGGCTTTGAGGCTCCCTCCCCTTTTGGGGGGCATTCAGGTTCAGTGAGGTAGTAGCAGAGTCAGTCTGTGACAATACTAACCGGGCACTGGCCATTGAGGACATACAGATAGGGCAGCATACCCTCCATATTAGACTGAGATGGTCTAAGATGGACCGGAGGGGTAGGGGTCAGATAGTTACCCTCAGCAGGGAGGGGTCCAGTGAGCTGTGCCCAGTGAGGACTCTCGAGGAGTACCTGGGGACTCACCCACCGAACACTGGCCCCCTTTTCTGCCACACGTCTGGCACCCCCCTAACCAGGTACAAATTCACCGCCATTTTGCAGAGCGCATTGGCTCACCTCAGCCTCTTCCCACGGTAGTATGGGTCACATTCATTCCAAATAGGGGCTGTGACTTCAGCAGCAGCAGCGGGTCTGACAGAGCAAGGTATCAGGGCTATAGAGTGCTGGCGAAGCCTCCGTCAGGAACTTTTAATTTTGTATCTGTGCTCCCAGGTCCAGCAAGGTTCCCCCACAGAGACCTAATTTGGATAATTGGCCACAGTTTTGTGCACTGAGCCTGGAAGGCAGCTGGGCGGACCCGCTGGGGGACCCAGTTGGGCCTCTCAGCCTGAGCCGTAATCCGTTGGATGCGGCGCAGGGGGATGTGGTGGCATCAGTTACTGCCTACCCTCAGGGCAGAGGTGACCGGACATCCACCAGATGTAGTTGTCATTCACCTGGTGAGAACGATCTGACTACAACAAAAGGGGTCAGACTAATAGTCAACATAAAATCTGACATGCTGGAAATCGAAAAGCTTTTTCCTGGGATGGTAATTATCTGGACCAACCTGGTTGGACAGGTGAACTGGGGTGAGACCATTCAAACTAGGAAAGTGGATAAAGCCCGACGTAATATCAACAGGAATGTTGGGAAGTGGGTTGCCCATAAGGGGGGATACAGGGTGATCCACCATAGAAGCACGTATCGGAATCCTGATGTTTTTAGAAATGGTGGGGTACACTTGTCCCCGACAGGAAATAATCATTATCTTGCCACCTTGAAGGTGGAGTTAATAAGGGTTTGGGAAATTATGTGGGGCATGGGTGGGGGTCGGACCCATCTGAAGTAAACATCGGTGGCCCCTTAGTGGCAGGGGTCCATACAGTTTAGGAGGATTTAACAGGAAATCATTAGTGGTGGCATCATCGCCCTAAGAGATGGGGAAGCAACATCGGGTGCAAAGGCAGGGCACGGCCAGCGCCAGGGTTAGCATCCCTGGGAAGGGTGTGCAGCGAAGGTGGGCAGGGACATGCACGGTCCCCAAGCTTGTGGCACTCATAATCCTTACTCCTGTCCTAGGACACTGTCCCCTTTGGGCCAAGGCCGCTAGCCAAGGGCCAAAGGGGAGATGATTGACAGACGTTGGGGATGGCACTGGATGGCACATCCAGGCCAAGACCTCTGTTAATTGATAGTTAAGCAGTTATGTTTGTGAGTACTGGACCCAAATTGCTAAAGGTAATTGCCCCCACCAGCCTAATTCAATCTGAATAAAGAGCGCAGCTGTTTAAATCCAATACCTGTTGTCCTTGCCTCATTCTGGATGCGCCGACAATCCCTGAACTTCAGATTTCTTTTACAAACTATACAACTTGAACTAAAAAGCAACAGTTAGATGTCTTTTTAGTTTGATGAATAGAGATTTATTTTGCATATTTGTCAGCAGATAGATAGATTTTCAGGCAGCGGTTTCAGGCTTAAATGTACAGCCACTGTTCATTATAAACAGGGGACTGCTGAAGCCCTGATTTTGAGAAAACCGCTTGACCTACATTTCTGAAAATTTAACCATGGCTGTAAGTTGTAAGGACCGTCATATCCACAAAGTTTTTAAAGAGTGCATTAAGTCTGTTATTTACATGTATACAAATTGTATACAGCTCATACAGTGAGTGTAGACAACGTTATACAATTTGTTGTGCAGAATGAAGTTCTGTAGAAACAGACTTAATGTACTCTGAAAAAATTGTTCCTTGCTGAATTATGATAATAAATTAAAGTTTAATAATGGAAAATGTGAAAGTTTAGTTATTGATAAAAATGAATGAAAATATGTATGGTAAGGAATTAAGTACATATATTACATGTATGTTGATGAGGATAAAATATTAAATATTGCTCAAATTCTGAAATAATTTCTATGTTTTTTGGTGTTTATGTTTTGTTGCAATGTATGGAGTGGAAGGTTTTTTTAATTGTAATTGTAGTGAATTTAGGGGGGATTTTCTATTTTAAGAAAAACTCATTTGCATTTAAGGTTTTTTTAAACTGTTACTTTTTTGTTTTGGTTAATACTTGTTAGAATACTGCAACAGCATTAGCAGTGTGTCAGAGTAGCTAGGTTTTTGGATCAATGATAACGAGAGACTTTGGTTCTTTCTATGCCTCACTGTGCCCTTGTGTCATCACTCTTTTAGCTTATTCAGAAAATGAAAGAGGAGGTCCTAACCTTGATGAGCGATGAGCAGCATGTTGACTGGAAGTGGAAAGGTGTACAAGAAGCACAGGTGTCAATTTCAAGTTCACAACTTCTCAGTGTGGGAAACACTTTCCAAGGCTATAGGAGATCTGTAGCTAGAGTCTTTTTTAAAACTCTCCTTCCTGGAGCTCTTAGCGGAGACAGTGCTCAAGTTCAAAAGGGGATTGTCTCCTCTTTCCTAAACTCAGTGGTAGAGGTGGTACCACCAGAATAGGCCAGTGGGTAGGTGGCTAGACCGGCTGCATCCTCAGATAATCTCCAAGGTCACAACCCAGGCTACAGGTCACCCACAGCCTTAGCTAAGGAGAAGGACCATTCAATGCAGGCCAGCATGGGTTAGCCTATCTATTCAGTCCCAGACATACAACTGCGGGCCACGGCCGCCATGGCTCTCCATCATGGTGGGGGGTGGGGTCAGCTGGCCACACCTTTGTTTAGCTCTCTTCACTACCCAGGCTGTGTGAGTGGAGGGATGGCTCTCTGGCCATGGGCATGTTTAACAAACCTATTTTTTAGTACTTCCAGAGATAGAGCTTCCAGTCTCTACAATACCCCTTGGTAATCTCTTCCACTGCCTAACAATTTTTATTGTTAGAATTTTTTTCCTAGTATTTAGTTTAAATCCTTTCTTCTTCAATTTAATCCCATTACCTCTAGTTGTACCATCAATGGGACTTTAATGGGATTACTGATGTATAAGCGGTTTCGGGATTCAAGCCACTCTGTGAAATAAGGAACAAAAGTCATTCATCTTGCTAGGAGACAGCTATTGTAGGGAGTCTAATCCAGTACCATTCTCAAAGACCCCACTTCAGAAACTGATATAAGCAGAGCTATATTACATTGTATATTTTCTATGAATTTTAAAAAATTATTTTAATTTTAATTATCAACTTTAATCTTCCACTTTAACCTTTTTATTTAAGTTTATTTAATGAAACAGGACTTTTGTTAGAATAATAGTCATAGAACTATGGAACTGGAGTCATCTAGTTCAACCCCCTGCCCTAAGGCAATATGCCTTGGACCTACAACCTTGTGGTTAGATGTTTGTCCAGATTATTTTTAAAAATATACCCAAAGAAGGAGATTCTGTGACTTATTGGGGGATGTTGTTAATTGTATGTTTTGCATTTCAATTCAAATCAAGATGCTTTCTCTTTTCACACACACAAAAAATCATTATCGTGATAAGGAGACAAAGTAGTTCAGATTACATCTTCTCTTGGACCAAATTTTGTTGGAGAGGGTATGCACGTTTTCAAGCCACACCAACCTTTCCTCAGGTTTGTAAAAAGTCACTCGAGATGAATGCATCAACCACACTTTGATTTTACATTATGATCTTTGGTGTTTCATGCCCCAAAATTTAAATTACTCTGCAAGAAGAAACGTTTCATAAAGAGATTTGGTATCCAACAACCAAAGTGTACCAAAACCAATCAAAACAGCCCAGGGAAGCAAAACACCTTGAACTGGGCCTTCTTGTATCCCTATTCAGTGACTGCGCCTAAATTCTTACTCACTTTGGCTATATTAGATCCATGTTGCAGTAGGTTGGCAGAAGGGATTTTGAGAAGTGACTTTTCCAAGCAGACTAGCATATTGTAAAAAGCTGATGGGAAAAAATCAGGCAGTGTTACACAAGTATTGCTGGAGTATAAGCTAAGCAGTGAATTTCTTTTATCTTCTGTCTACTTGCCATTTGATGAAAGAATGTGTGAAAGCTCTCATATTTGAGTCACATCATGGTCAGCACTTTCTTGCTTAATTTATGTAGCTGTGACAGATGTAGGATTAGCTTCCTTGCATAGATGATAGCCTTTTACTTGGCTTGGCAAATGAGCTGCACCTCTTAGCTGATTAGCCTGTGTTAAACTGGCATCAGAGCTATAAGGAATGCAATATACACAGAGAAGGAAAGGGAAGGGGTATGCAGGAGAAAAGAGTTTCAGGAGATTTTGGTGGCAGATCTGAAGTAGAATTAGCCCCCTTTTGAGCTTTGTGATAAAGGACTGGGAAGTAAAGAGAGGGCCTACACAGGAAAACACCCTGTACCTTGCGATGTTATGGACTTTGGGAATATGGCCATCTGGGAATCAACTTGAAAGCTCGGAGACTGCAAGTGGTATAGCCTCAGTACCGGTAGAAAGAGGCAATAATTCAGGCATGGGGAAGAGTCACTTGGAAAAGGGTCCTAGTCACAGTAACATGTTCTTGTATTTTACACACGTTTATAATAGAATACAAATTTTATTCATTATGGTTTCTAGTTTAAATGCATAGTTCGGTGTGTTATGGAATTAAGGAAACTCAATAGGTTTACACTACAAAAACGATTTCTACACAACAAAGACAGCTTGGACAATGATTTGTGTGATACAGAATGACCATAAGCAATTTATGAAAGGTAAATTAGAATAAGACTAAGAGAGCCCCCCTCCCCTTCTGATTTGGCTCTCCCCCCACCATCCCAATATTATTCTAGTCATTGTTAGCTTAACATTACCAAGAGGGTGCACTGCACTTATCAGAGTTGTATTGGCAGGACACAATATTTTCAGGAAGGAATAAAGACAGTTCTTTAATTAAATTTTAATTTCTTTCCTTTTCGTGTTCTTCAAGTGGAAATTTTGTTGAAGTATCCTCTCAAAACATGTGTTTCAAGAATTTAAGATCTGCCTTTAATTCCATATTCACTATTTCTAATGACAGTGTTTAAAGACTGAAACAGGTGGCAGTGTATTTGTCTCAATTGTCTTTAAATAGCTAGAATATCTCTTCTATAGGTATGCTTTTTAGAATGCTTACACTTCAGATAACTCATAACAGAAAAAAAAATTATTGTAGAAGATAAGTGAAGTTTAGGAAAACAAGGACTTCTGCGAGCTAAGGTTGAAATCTTGAAACTCTGAAGTATTATTTTTTATTATATATTTATTTATATTTATTTATCATATTTTATGAGAAATAGTTCAATTTACTACATTGGCTTCAGAATAACAGCACATGAAGCTTCTTCATTTCAAGTCTGTTCTCATTCCAAGCTTGAACTCATAAATCTTAAAATAGATTGTGTTGGAGCCTCCTATTTTTAATCTGTCCCATGATTTGAATATCAAGCAGCAAATGTGTTCTGTATAAAATAATGAAAATATAATGTGCATCATTTTAACCTTGAAGTTGTCAGTAGGGTGTACTATGTACTGTTTTCCATGAGCAGCATGATTTTCTAGCTATTTAGCAATAGCCAATCACATTCATATCAATAATAGCACTGCCATCATCCCGCCTGGGGGTGGGGAGGACAACCCCCATCTGGGTGAGCTCTGGCAGCAAGAACACACGTCCCTGCCGCCTCACCTGGGGAGGGGGGATGGGGAGCTACACATGACTGGCCAGCTCCACTCCAACACTGTGGCCGGTGCCCCACACCCACCATAACAGACAGCTATGGCTGCCAATAACAGACAGCCATTGCAACCCCTCCTCCCCCCATGCTGGGCCAAGTGGGTGCACAAACAGATGTGCTCTAGGCTGCTCTGGCCTTCTGGCCTTCTGGCCATTCTGGGCCCATGTTTCTGGCCAGGCCATCAAACCCACTAGGGTTTGAACTGAGCCCACATCTGGTGGATCTGGAACAAATGTGTAGGATTGGCACTGACCCAATCAGGCCACAGCAGGCCATACCAGGCCCCCATCATATTTGTGAACACTCAGTGGAGTTCATGCCAGCACTAAATGGTATCTCTGGATACTAGTAAAACTGATGCATCTGTTTGAAATATTTAAGGATTGCTTTACACACACACCTCGAAACCTACTCATTTGTTCTTATTTAAGAGGTTTCTAATTTTATTATTATTACTGTTCTGCGACTTCACATGTTTAAGTAGCAAAATGAGACTGATTCCTCCACATGTTTCCCCTTACCAGGTTTTTATGCCAACCTTGCATTGATCTACTTCTTTATTGGTGAAGAGTAGCTTTTGAAAGTAATAGAGTTGAAATGAGTACTCACAAAAATGGGTGTGCCTGCCAAAATTACGGTACCTGACCCAACCTAGTAACATACAGTACAAATTCTTACATGATTAGTACCCAACACGCTAATACCAACTTCCAGTTACTGATTTACTGACTTCTGGTACCATGCTTCCAGCTTCTGGTACTGAGTTTCCAGTACTAATTTTCCAGGTTTTCATTACCACAATGGGTTGGTAAAAAAGAAAATCAGTAACTGAGGGTGAAAACAGACATGACGCTAACCACCCTTTAACCACCCTTGGTGGTTATTTATGCATGTTGCAGGGCTGTATTGGTGCCCCATGTAGCTCTGAAACATGCATAAATGACCATCAAGGGTAGTTAAAGGGTGGTTAGCGTCATGTCTGTTTTCACCCAGTGTAACTGCAGTACCAATCAGGGACCCAATAAGTATTACCTATGGGCTGCAAATGTGCAACCCATTTCAACTTTGGACAGTAGCAGCCAAAGGTGTAAAATGGGGAAGCAGAAGGCAGGTTAACAAATTCTTCTGCTTAGAAAGGAAATGATTGAGCAGGCATATGACAGGTTTACAAAGTCATGAGTGGGTCAGAGCAAATAAACAGGAAGTTGTTATTTGCCCTTTCTCAAATTACTGGAACTGGGATACATGTAATTAAACAGACTTTTTTCTCTCTCTCAAAAAAAAAAAACCAACCTGTAGAATTCAATATACAACCAACCTGTAGAATTCAATATACAACCAACCTGTAGAATTCATTGCTGTGAAGACCAATAACATGCCTGGACTGGGGGGAAAAAATGATTGCATAAGATTTTATGTCTTAGAGGATACGTCCATAAATATCTATTACTAAAGTTGGCCAGGGAGTTGGGAGGGAGGAGGAAATGGATCACTCCATTATGGCTCTTTGTGAACTTCTCTGAGGCAACCAAAACTCCTCACTGTTGAGGACAGTATGTTGATATAGATGAACCATTGGTCTGGCCCAGAATGTCATGTTTTTATGTTCTTATTAGATCCTCCCTACATTTTGCAAAGAGAGGTCAGTCCCCTCATTAATTTCAGCCCCCCAAGCACCCCCATCCTTCCAGCAATGGCAAATTGATTCTGGGAGTCCAAACACTTATAGATCTTGAGTCATCCCAGAACTTGGCCATCTGTGGCCACCATTCACTCATAACCGAAATGGAACAGGAGCATGTGCTAAAATTAACATGAAGCTTCTAGGTGATAGTTTGACCATGTTCTCCTTGCTTGTTAACATACTACATGAAAGTCTTCCTCCTTTGGTATTTTTAGACCTAAGTAAAGAGACTCTACAGACCCACAGATCCTTTTCCAGTCTCCATGGTATTGGAGTCACTACATCTGACTCATACCCATTTGCAGAAACTCTTTTAAAAAAACAAACAAACAAAACCAGTGCAACTCAAACTTCTACCCTTGTGAACACCCCTGGGAACATGTTGCCTCCTTCCCTCCTTCTCACACATTGAATGACATTGGGTATTAATATATGTGCAGCTGGTGTGCCGGCTACACATCCTGGGGAAGAGGAACCACCCCTGGCCGGGTCAGGTTGGGGAACTGAACAAATGGTCCCGCAGACCCAGGCAGGTAGGGGGACTGGAAGCATTGTAAGGGTGGTCAGCCCCACCTCAATGCTGAGGCTAGCACCCTGCCTCCGACCATGGCAGGCAGTCATAGCTGCTAATAATAGGCAGCCTGGATGGCCCTTGGGATCAGACTTTGGGGCCCATTTCTTCAAGGCCCACAATTCCAGAGCAGCCACCTACCCAGTCTGGGGCTGTAGTGGACCCGCATCTGGCAGCCCGTTAACAGACACATGACTAAGGGTCTCTCCCAGGTGGGCCATAGCAGGCAGTCATGTTTATTAATACACATTATTATGAACTTTTGCCTTAAATTGAAGCTTTTCAGTGTTATAGCTGCGAGCTATTTTAGCCTCGTAGCAACCTTAGTTGCAATCAGTGAGGCTTCCGTCTGTAGGAAATTTCCCTCATTGCTCCCATCCAAAACCAGACCTTGAGACCTACACGTAGTGTCTTTCCACACCCTCATTATCTAGCAATCACTTATACTCACATACATGGTTCTCCTTCTCTTCCCTTCAGAGACTCCCTAGGGGTGTGCATGTCATTTCATTATATCAATAATAAAAATGAAATTTGTAAATTTTATTATCGTTATTGCAATAATGAAAATGACAATAATAACAAAATCATTTTATTTATTTATTTTTATTTATATAAATATTTTTATGCCACTCCCTCCTGCCTCAGGCATCTCGAGGTGACTCACAACATTTTAAAACATTTAAAAACATTAAAACAAATAGTAGTAATTCAATTAAAAAACAATATAACCCCTCCCCCCCTACCCTAACCCAACCCACCCACCCCATCTCCTTCAGGAAAGGCCTGGTGGAACAGTCAGGTCTTACATTGTCTGTGGAAAGAGGGGAGACTGGCAGCCAAGCAGATCTCCAATGGGAGGGAGTTCCACAGCCACGGCACAGCCATGGAGAATGCCCTCCTCATAGTGGACACCCGGGAAACTCGGGGGACCTCGAGGAGGGCACCCCCAGCCGACCGCAGGGGCCGCTCCAGAAATCCAGGATCATAACAATAACAAAAGTTGTTACTGAGTTCATTATTTCCTAGAAGCCTGGGAGGTGTTTTTTGGAGGAAAATGTGGTGAGGGGAGGACAGAGCAGACATCTCTGAGACAGAAACAATGTTGAACTCTGGAACTGGGCCTGTGATGGGAGGAGAAGGACCTGATGGATGTAATTGTTGGCCAATGAGCAACGCAAGCAGATCCCAGGCAGTTGAATGGCACCCTGTGATTGCTCAATTCCTCCTGTCTCCCAGAACCAATGAGGGCAGCTCTGGGGGAGCTGCAGCCCTTTATACTGCATGGCTGGGCTGCTTGACTCTGCTTCTGTGTTGGCATTTGCAGAATCTGCTGGCACTAAAAATCCTCCCATATTATATCACTACCACCTTAACTTTCCAATCCTTATTCCTTACCCTTACATTTTACCTTTTTTCTTCCCCTGCCTGTCTCCCCCTGAAGATAGATAGATAGATAGATAGATAGATAGATAGATAGATAGATAGATGTAGTATAATTTAGGTATATATGGCTATAGAATAGAGAGAGATTAGAGCTAATGAATATCTCTGAGTTTTCCTTTCCCCTCCCATGTCAATATATTATATAGATATAGATATTAGTTGTGTATATATACAGATTGGTTTAGCTTAGATTCTCTGTGTGTGTGTATCTATATCTATATTTATAACTATATCTATATATATAAACTAGATATTGTGTGTATACCAATACCAGTAATGATACCAAAACCAAAATCTTCATTTGAAATTGGTACTGATAATGACAATGATAATGAAAAACAACATTTTGTTAACAAAAACAAAAACACATTTTAATAATGAAAACGATAATGAAAAATGAAAAACAACATGGGATCCTAGTGCACAGCCCTACTGGGTCTACTATAGCCTAGTCATACTGCGATTTCCAGTGGGAAATGAATGGAATGCAAGACAAGGAGAAACTTGGTCCTCGAGCTGCAGTAGAGACACTCTGCACTTTTTCACTCCAGTTGGTCCAACATGAGGACTATTATCCTCATACAATATACAAATCATGAATGAAGTCATCATATGACATACATTGCCATCCTTCTTCCATATTACTGTGTAAATCAGTATCAAGTCTTGATTGTAAGTGAAGATAAGACTCTGAGGAACTTTGGAAATGTCAGAGAATCATGAAATGAAACTCATACTCAAGTAAGAAAGACTACTTTGCAAAAACAGCTGATTCTTATGATTGCCTGTCAAGAGAACAGAGAGATGGAAGTGAGTAAAAGAGGGATCAGGTAAAAGAAAACTGACTACATAGAAAAAGAAATGTCTGGTTTAGAGCTGCAGCAGGTAACGTATTTGCTGCCTCTGGGAAATACCCACATTTATGGACAACCCCAGAAAGCACCTCATAAGATACTCACTCCACCCTTGGGTACCTGGTGCCCAAAAAAGTGGGTATTGGGCATCCTGGAATGCCCCAAGATGCCCCAGGGCACCAATCCCAGCACCCATGGCTCTCCAAGATGACTCACTTCACTGCCAGGCTGCTTCTCTTCTGGTTTGTTGCTGCCCCCTGCTTGCCCCCAGCCCATGTGCCATTCAGTGGAGTGAGCAACTTCCCTGATCAGATTTTTCTGAGTGGGTCAGTGGGGAATGAGGAGGCCACTTTCCACCTGAGTGCAGCACCCTAAAGGTTCCCTCATTCTCAGGGAAACCCAAAATGGGGGAGCAAAAGATCCCCTGATATGGATCCCCCTGGGAACAGGGGATCTATTAGGGGGGGTGTGCAGGTGGGAAGTGGTCTCCTTCTCTCTTCCCCCCACTCAGAAAATCTGAGTGGGGAAGATCTTCACTCAGGTGAGCAGTGCACGAGCTGGGAAGCAGCAGCAAGCAGGGAGGAGTAGCCCGGCGGTGAGGTGAGTCAGCCTGGGGAGTCAGGTAGCTCGTTGGGTCATGCTCAGGTACGAGTTGGTGCCAAAATGTGAGTGGGGTGAGTCAGGCACTCCAAATTCCAGAGGGGTGTCCGACTGGCTAGGCACCCCAGCTGTAGTCTGGTTGTTTGCAAATACTGTATTTTACATTTAATTTTCGATTATTTTAGTCTTGGGGGACCAAAGCTCATTGAACTCAATAGATGGGCTTCAGTTTACTTTATTGGGCCATGGGGCAGTTCCTCAATTAATAAAAATTGCAGCTTAAAGACATCCACACTAGTGATTCTCACTTCTGAGGATGCATGTTGTCTGGTGGTTATACAGGATATTTCAGAGGTACAGATTGGAGTTACAATACCTATGAATGACTGAAAATCAATGTCTGATGCCACCAACCTTGAACACTGCTGGATCTAGTATATTACCTTGAGAACATCAGGGGCATGTTTTATTGTTAAGCGTTTCAATTTGTCATTCATGAAGTAGGTTAGAAGTCATGCCTGCTGCATTCTTGCTGACATGGTTAGAAATCCATGAACAATATAAAAGTTTGCTTAGAAAATGCTTTTATGCAGAGGGGAGGCTGGAAGCACTTTCCCCACAATGTAGGATCATCAAACATGGTAAATAAATATAAGAAATAATACTATAGTATATCAAATGTACAATAGTGGAATGAATACAGGTGAATTTCTGTTCTGCAGCTCGTTTTCAATTCATTTCATAATCCGCTACAAATACAGGTGGTGGGGAAAACCAACAAGTAAATATATTTGATATTTTGGGAGGCAAAATTTCATTTTCATTCACATTTTCTTTTAAGTTCTATTTTAGAAGAACAAAGCAACCCATTAAAATAAATTCTAGACTAGGGAATGAAGAAAGCTAAACATGGCCTAGTTAAAGTTTTGATCTTTATATTATTTTTGATTGCGCTAAAATCTGGAGGTTTTGGTTTTGGAGTGCTGATTCAAAAATTGGTTGCTCCAACCCATTATCCAACCCCCATACCCCCCCCCCCCAAAAAATAACTTAATATAGACATTTGAAAATCCAAAGACATGCGACAGTGGCGAGTCTATTCTGTATAGCTTATTAAAAATTATTAATATTATTATTGACTAATACTTGGCAGAATAACACACTTTAGGTGTTATCAAATGAGAGGGTAGTCCTCTGGAGTCTGGATTTGGTCCATGCAGCCCCAACTCACATATTTAGTGTGCACTGTCTAATAAATGGGTAGCCCTTTCTGTGTTTTTCTTGTGCATTTAGGCAGCCTCCACTCACTCCCTACTCATGCGTATAACGTGACAAACCTAATACATGTGCAAGTATTCTTCTTCGCCACGTTCCGCCAACCACCTTGCCCCTTCCCAGTATCCCACCACCTGTCATGACCCACAGCCTTGCTGGACTATGGGAAGAAACCATACCAGCTGTTTCTTCTGGGATATAACTCAGGGAGGCTTCTGCTACTCCCACCCTCAGAGGTTCATACATGGATTTATACCTGCCACTGACAGGAATTAGTGGCTGGAAATAACCTTTTGCAATGCACAGAATGCTGCTTTTATTAAGAAAATTGTATACTTTATTGCATGCCTGTAGTGAAAACTGAAAGAGAAACTAAAAATTGAACACAAAAGCAATCATTCTTTATATGAGCAATAAGTCTCAGCCCAGTTTCTTGCCTCTATGGCTCACAGTGGGCATTTTTACGCACACATTAAAGTTCCGGATTTTTCAATCTTCTGAGTTTACAAGTCCACAAGTAAATTCCGGATGTATTTTTCACACACACACTGCCCTGAGAGAGTTCCTGGATGCATTCTTCACACAAACACTGCCCTGCAGCAGCTAAAGTAGCCGCAGCTGTAGATGTGACAGGATGTCATGGAAACCAAGTGATCACAGCTGCCTGGAGTAAAGCAATTTACCAGGAGAACTTTTTACACACAAATGTTCTGGAAGAAGTTCTATGCAGAAGTTCAAAATATTCAGATTTTTAAGATCCGGGTGAGTGATTTAGACACACAGAAATTTCAGAATGTAACAGCAATCATCCAAGAGAAATGTGTGTGTAAAAACACCCAGTGATGTACAGGCAGGTAGCAGTGCAGTTTTATTGGGGGTCTCGCCCACGGTACAGTTGGAAATCCCCCAGTCAAACATGGGAATCTGCTGCTGGGCTGGGCTGGGCTGGGCTACTAATTTGGCAGCAGAGGGAGAGAGGATTTCCACCTGACTCCCTTCCTCTCCTCTCCCCCCTAAAGGTATATCTGCAAGGGCTGGGCCCTGGGGACTCACACGTTTGTGGGAGTTATGGTGGCCAGAATGTTGGATAGGTCTTGGATCGGCTGAGACCAGCTGCACCAGGGGCTGGAGGTTTTCATTTTTTGGCTTTGAATTTTGTGATTTTAAGGGGTTTGGGGTGGGGGATTAGGCGTATTCTGTATGTGGATGAAGGGTAAGAGGACTGGGTTAGGGAGGTAAGGGTCAACCATCCTGGTGAGAGTATGTGGGGGTGACCCATGGGAGGGTGAATCCTCCCTGTGAGGGGGGGCAGTGCCCGACTAATAGGGAATGGGGACTCTCGGTGAGAGAGGGAGTCTCCGGGAAGAGGGGGTGGGAGCAGTGCCGCCCGGTGAGATGGGGGGGGAACAGTGCCTGAACAATAGGGAAAGGGAACAATAGGAAAAGGGAAGTACATTAGTTATTGGATTTTTGAATTGTTTTGGTGCATTGTTGCACTATTTTTTGTGTATTATTATGTATTATTATGTATGATGAAGTATGTATTATTTATTTATTTATTTATTTATTCTAAGCATTTCTGATGTTGTAAGCCACTTCAAGTCACCTTTGGCGAAAGAGTGTGGGGTATAAATTAAAACTTGATTGATTGATTGATTGATTGTACCCTCTCTCCAGCATCATCATACACTTGGGGCAGAAAACATCCCCACTTTCCAGGGCACTCTGCTTGTCCAAACCTCATATAGAGCAAGAAGCTCTCCATCAGCAGGTTCACATTCCCTGTACCCTGAGTCACTTGTTTCCTCAAAGAGATTCACCATCCATTTGAGGGCCTCCCAGTGGCCCCACAGATATCATCTCTCTGTCATCAGTGGCAGTGATGTGGAAAAATGGCAGAGAAGGTCCAGCCTCCATTAGTGATTTCCTTGCTTCGGGAACTGCACAAACATCTGGAAAAGTTGCTGTCTCAAACACATCCCACTCTCTCTCCTCCTCCAGGGCTCCCATTCTGCCATTCCGGAGACTGCTCCCTTGTGTTCTCCACCTGTGTTCTCCACAGCATTTGTGACACCAGTGGGGCTCTGTTGGAGAACACCCCCTCAGTGCACCCCCTTCCCTTCCAGTCCCCAGAGAAGCTTATCGCTATGTGATGCCACCATTCTCCAGTGCCCCAAACCCTCCCACCTTTCCCAAAATAAGCACAGAAACCATGGATTGTGGAAAAAATAACGCCTTTATTTAATAATATAAATATGAATTTTTAATTTATTGAATTTTACTGAATTTAATTATTTAAAACGTGCTTTTATTTATTTTGCAAAGTCAGTTTAGCTCTTCTTCTGACTTTTGTGAGGCAACCAGGCAACTTCTCTTGGAGAGTGGTGGAACTGAGGGGGAGGGGAGGGGGCATTTTTCTCCTCCTTCAGATCTGCCCAAAGAAGTTGTAGAGAAGTGTTTGGCAGCAGTGTGTTCATAGGACCGGTAAAGGGAAAGGGGTGCCTGGATTAGGGTGAGTTGACCTTAGCAAAGTATTTTTTAAAAATTATTATTATTTAAACTTCTTACCCCACCCTTCCTACCAAAGGTGGTTCAAGGTGGTGTACCATATAATAGGAAGGAGAGGGCTTGGGTACTTTGTCTGGGGGATTGATTGCTGGGGAAACCAGATTGGGCAGTGAATTATTTATTTATTTAATTTATTTATTTATTTATACAAAAAATATTATCCCACCCCTCCTACCCACAGGGCTGCGAACAGCAAATATAAAAACAATAAAACAATTAAAACAGTTAAATTCACAAAAATTCAGGGAAGAAAAATCCCACCCCACCCCTCCTCCTCGCCAAAAGCCTGTCGGAACAGCCAGGTCTTACATAAACATTGAAATAACAGGAGATTGGGGGCCAACCGAGCCTCCTCTGAGAGCAAATTCCACAGCACAGGGGCAGCCACCGAAAAAGATCTAACATCAGTGGCCACCCACCTCACCCAGGGAACCTCCAAAAAGGCTCCCACAGATGATCTCAAGGGTCGCACGGGCACATGGGGAGTGAGGCGGTCCCGCAGATAAGTAGGCCCCAGGCCATGAAGGGCTTTAAAGGTTAAAACCAGCACCTTGAACCTGGCCCAGTGCTTTATAGACAGCCAGTGCAGAGCCTGGAACACTGGTGTCATGCGCTCCCTGTGGATCACCCCCATAAGGAGACGGATTGCGGCATTTTGCACCAGCTGCAGCCTCTAGGGATGGGCGAACGCAGTTCAGAAGTTCGGAGTTCGGCCCAAATTCCAACTGTTCGGATGACCGAACTCGAACCCGAACCCGAACGCAAACATACTGAACAAACCTAACACCGAACGGCAAAATGGATGAACAGTTTGGTCAGTTCAGACCTCGTTCAGATGAGTTTGGGTGGCAAAAAAAGGTTCACTGGAAGGTCAAACTTTACAGGGAGGTGTCAGTCACTGAGGAGCAGACTTCCAGGCACCAGGGGTGGAGAGGCTTGCAAGAAACGAAACTAATTATCTGCCTCCCCACTTCCCAACACCTTCTGAGCTAGTCACTGTTCCTGAACAGCAGGTGTTGAGTAGGATTTTTAGATTGCTTTAAGTTTCATTTCACTTTTGTAATGAAATGAAACTTAAACCATAAACTGAAACCTTGTTTTATGCACTGTACACACTCATTGAGTATGTAATGTATACAGACTCCTCTTCTATTTGTGAAGATTTCCCCCCCCATCCCATATATATTGAATGTATATATATCCATATTTATCCATATGTATGGATATATGGATGTATATATATCCATATATATCCATATCCACCGCGATCTGTTCACCCATCCCTAGCAGCCTCCAGACCAGCTTCTCGGGCAGCCCCATGTAGAGCGCGTTGCAGTAATCCAGCCTCGAGGTGATGAAGGCATGGATGACGGTGGCGAGGTCGGAGTCTGAGAGATACGGCTGAAACTGCCAGACAAGATGTAACTGCCAAAATGCACTCCCCGCCACAGCCACAACCTGAGATTCCAGGCTGAGCCATGAATCGAGGAGCACACCCAGATTCTGCACTTGAGAGACCATGAGAGGGCAACCCCCCCCAACAAGAGGAGATTCAACCACCCCCAGGCCCCCCAAACGCTCACCCACCAACATCACCTCCATCTTGTTGTTATGAATTGGCATAGGCCTAACAATTTTCTTGCTACAATGTAACCAAAGCAAAAGTGCTTCTTTTGACACACGTATGCCAGGACAGACATTGAATGTTATTGTAACTCATTATTTGCTGAAATGTAACCAAAGCATGCTGGACTTACATTTATGATACTGTAACTGAATGAAACTTTTGTGCGAGCCATTGTGTTCATTTAAGATTATGTAGAATGCTATAAGTTAATTAAGACACTAGTTAGCAGATGCCTTGATTTATTGATTTTGATAAAGAACAAAATGTGCTAGGAGTAAATGGTCAAAGAGTCCTAAATTACAGGATAGTATGTGAACTAGTGTGAAGGAGGCAGTATTCCTATCTATTAGGTGCCTGAGAGAAAGCAGAGACCTTGTCTTCTCAAGCAAAACTGAATAGTTTATAACTCATAGGGACACTGAGAAAGAGGAAAGGTCAGCAATTGATAACAGAACCAAATGGTACCAGAGAAAAACAAGATGTCTTGGTCAGACAATAAGGCGCCTCCAAGAGGGGGTTGTGGGGTGCTCAGGGCCAGGGAGTCAGGCCCTTCCTCTGGAAGGAGGAGGGGTAGGACTGTCACGTTTTGCGTACTCTTTTTATAAAAAGGAAAGAAGGCTAAGTCTCCCAGCTGAACTGGTCATACTGGATTGGGCCTTTTTCTCCTAATTATATAAATTGAGTTTTACACTTTACTTTGAGATCTGGCTAGCAAAGCAAGTATTGTAAAAGACAATATATTTATAAATAAAGGAACATGAGACTTTTGGTATATAAAAATATATGCAAAGTTTACTTAAATATAAATAGAAAATATCAGTAGCTTACATAGAATGATATTGGTATCCAATCAAAGTTACATGATCTTAAAACATTTCTATTTTAAGAAAAAGCTTGTAAAAGCTTAACATATGCACAATTCATTGGCTCAAAGATATCAAGAATCATACATTACATTCGTCCCAGATCTCCCCTCTGCCAAGATGTGTGAGAAAGAAATCCAATGGTATTTGGGATTTCAGTCTAGAGATCAATTATCTGCGTCTCCCTCTTTAAAGGCAGCTTGTTAGAAGGATCACATTACCTGAATAGTGTCATAATGACATCACCTACACTGGATTCTAATTGGCTCTCTTAAAGAAACCGATCAGAATTTGACTTCCTTCAAGGTTAAAAATGACTAGAATCCTTATATTTTTATCAAAGTTAATTGTCAGATTATAGAGAGAATAACCAGAACTTAAAGATTATTCCAATAATAAATTATATAGATATGTTAGCTAGAAAAAACTAACAAAATACTCCTTTCAGTCTTGGAGATATCTCTATGAATAGTACTATCTGTCATCTAGACAGGTCACAGATAAGATTCCACGCATCTAGTCTGAAAAAACCTAAGCTGACCAAAGAGGCCTCTTTTTATGGCTTTCTAAAACTTAGCCATTTGGTTGTTTCCTTGGCAACAGTCGAAGGTCATTTGGGAAGCTCAGGAAAAAAAGGCCTTGGAATGTGGCTGGAGGGGCCTCAGCTTGAACCAAGCTAATTACAAAAGTTGATTCTAAAAATCAATGCTGTGAAACACAATTCCAATACATTGAATCAGAAAGTTAACATATAAAAACTCAAAGTTTTTGGAACACAGATGGCCAAACATATATGCTTATAATATGAAATACATGACAGGACCCTATCAGTCAGGACAAACCCCCAAGTCAGTACTAAGCAGAAGGTACCCCAGATCTGAGCAACCAATGAGAGTGCTCCACAGGCTTAGCACTGACAACCCCGCACTCTGGATAATCATAAGGCAGTCACTGGATAAAAAGGCTAGCTTTAGACAGAGAAGTTTCCTTTCACGGTACTTGATCGCTAGCCCTTATCAGGGCGCCAATGGGATCGGTGATTTGGCCCCCTCTGGGACTTCTCCTTAGGAAGTCCTGCAACTTGCTCGGCAGCTAGGCTCTCTCTCTCTAGGCTTTTGGGCCCCCTTCCTGCCCTCCTTCTGGAACCAGACCGTGGACCTCTGATCACGTAAGAATATATGCTTTGTATGTATTTGAAGTAGCCAGAGTAGGTGAGGGATCATATGTTTAAGGTGCAAATGCTTCATTAAGAATTGGTATGTTAAATTGTGTTGCTATCATTGAATAAAATGTCTATTTGATTGAACAAAAGAGTCATTATTAGAAATAGCAAGAGGAGTAATTCCCCACCCTCTCAAACACAGTAGTATTTCCACTTGATCCCAGAAATTGAAAGGGACCTGCTTCACCAGGGTGCAGAAAAGCAGCTGAAACCCTTTTAGAAAGGGACCTGCTTCACCAGGGTGCAGAAAAGCAGCGGAACCCCTTTCATTTCTTTTCATTTTCAGCATTCAATTGCAGATGGCTCAACCTCATCCAAGCCCCCACAGCTGACAGGCACTGGGAAAATAAGGAGACTGCATGACCTGGGTAGGTAGAAAAAGAGAGGTAGAGCTCAGCATAATGATGACACTGCATGCCCTGAAATCCTCTCATGATCTCCCCTAACAGCTGCATATACATGTTAAACAAGAGGGGGGACAGAATGGCACCCTGGTGAACTCCACACATGAGGTCCCGGGGAGAAGATGTACATTCCCCCAAGACTACCCGGTGAGTTCTCCCGGCCAGCAACGAATGAAACCATTCCAAGACTGTCCTGCCAATCCCGACACGGTCCCACAAGTGAGTCACCAACATCTCATGATTGACTGTGTCAAATGCAGCCGAAAGGTCTAGCAGGACCAATAACGTCTGATGACCCTGGTCCAATGCCAGATGGAGATCATCAACCAAGGTCACCAATGCAGTTTCCGTACCATACCCAGGCCAAAACACAGTCTGAGAGGGATCAAGGAAACAGGTGCGGTTCAGTTGTTCCTGGAGCTGCCGTGCCACAGCCCGCTCAATAAACTTCCCTAAAATGGGGAGGTCAGATACCAGCCGATAACTGGCAGGAGCATCAGCGTCATGATAGTTTCTTGAGCAGGGGCCTAACCACAGCCTAATGATTCTTCTGCACCATGGTGTCCCCTTCCTTTCCACCAGCCTGCTGTCCCACTATGGTACCTTTCCCTCCCCTGCCAGCCTGTAATAGTGCCTTTGCCTCCTCCATCCCAGCATCCCCCCATGGTGTCTCTCCCCCCTCACCAGCCCACCATCCAGCCAAGGTGCCTTTCCCACCCTCACCAGCTCGCTATCCTGCCTGTGTCCCAGGGAGTATCCTGCTGTTCCCCATTGCTCTCCTGACCACCTCTCAAACACAGTAAAGAAAAAAACCCACATAATTAGATAGCAATAAATGGAAGCCTTTATCATGCAGCTGTGTAACTCCACTTTAACACCACTTTAACATTCCTTGTGCATGTTGCAGGGCTGCATAAGGCACCAATACAGCCCTCCAATATGTATAAGAAATGTTAAAGTGGTGTTAAAGTAGAATTAGTGTTATGTCTGTTTTATAGCTATGGTATATGATCTGTGGAAGAAATTAGAATAATGCTTGCTATGTTGAAAATTGAGATGAGGGATACTAAAAGTAAAACAAAAATGCAGCGCCATGAACAAAATAGTTTATTTACCAAGTAACAGTTAGAAAATCAGCAAGGGTAAGAAACAGATACAGAATCAATTCTCATCATGCACTTACAGAGTCAATAAGATGTGGTAGCCAAGAATATAGTGAAGTGGTGCAAGCATTCCAGACAAAGACATACTATGCTGACAGTATGATATGTTGAAAAGGTATGATATATTGACAGTACGATAATAGTAGGTGTTGGCATACTATCTCTAATGAAGTGGGGGACAGCCCAGAAGGGACTTAGAGAAGGAGAGAAGCCTATGTGAAGGGCCTGAGCTTGCAGAGCAAAAAAATCGTGTTTTGTGGGAGGTTTGCCATTGTCTATTAAAGTGCACACTGGCACTGGTGAAGCAAGTGGTGGGTCAAGCCTGTTTGTAGCAAAAGTGTGGTGCATCAGGGTCCTGAGTCTCCAAGCATTTATCAAGGCAGCCTGACTATATACACTTCTTTACAGATAGGTTCTTCATGTGTAAATTATTTGACCACAATGAGCTGGCCCGTTCTTTTAAACCTCTATTTCTGTCTCTGTGAAATAAGTGTATCACTGGAAACAATCACTTATCATAAAATACAAATATGAAGGCCTGTAATGACAACATGTCCAAGCTGCTACTTTGGGAGCAGAATCAGACTCTGAAAATCTAATCCTCCACCACCACCACACACACAATTTCCAACGGAAATTGGATTGGCCATTTCATTCTTACAAAGAGTGCTAATTTATTTGCCTTAAATAAGTTTTCACTGATGAGAAAATACTAATGTCTTACCCAAAGCAAATCATTATGTAAGACTTCAATTGTGGATGATGTATGATCATATAAATTGCTGAGGAACTTCATCTGGAAGCTTATCAAAAGAGTTCGCAAGTTAGTAGGGGGTGGGGGAGTCAAAAGACACCTATAAAATCTCAGTGGCTTTCCAGTGGCAGCTGTATATCATTTTTGACAAGAGTTTTAAGTGGTTTTGTAGGACTGTGTCTCCTGAAACAAACAGCTCCATCCATTGCTGCAATATATTTCTAATTTTATCTGAAAAATTGCTTCCAAGGGTGATTTAGAAAGATCATAAAACACATTTTGTCTAAAGTTCATTATAACGAAATGAAAACATTGATAATAGAGTTTTAACACCGACAACATATTAAAATTAATTCAATAGTTTAATGACACTGATTAAGGTGACAGGTGGATTTATAGTACAGTTTACACATGGAATTAAGTTTCCACCCCAGTGAACAGCAATGTGAAAATTGAAGGGGGGAAAAAAAGCATATTTCAGAAAAAAAAAAATCTGCATGGAAATTGGGCATTGTCTTAAGCTGTAATCCTGAAACCCAACTCCTCCAAAGCAGTTCCATTAAAATCAATGAGAATATCCCATAGGATTTCAGCCTTGGGTAGGACTGACTCCAGGCAAGTGCAGACTGTGGGTATTTTCATATATGACACTACCACAGGTGGCCACACTTATCCCAGCATAGCCACACATGGTGGTGTCACGTTTGTTCCCATCCGCCAGATGTTAACCGCGGGCAGGAGCAAACACTCCCTGGACCATGGCAGGATTAACTCCGGGTTGTGAGCTTGGCTCCCTGCCAGCTCACGACCCAGAGTTAGCCCTGCCAGGATTCAGGGAAGTCATCCCGGTCAATGATAGCATGGGCTGTCATACATGATGGCCCACTCTACCTAACTCTAGCTCATGGCTGGAGCTTTTCCAGGCTGGCACAGCCACACCCACCCATCAGGGTGTGGTCTGGGCTGCCCTGAGCAGTGTGGGGGGCAGAGCCATGCATGCACATCACTTCCACCCTCTCCCTACCCCCTCCCCAGCCACCGGCACATTTGTTCCGCAGCTGGACCAGATTCTGCCCAGGATGAGAGCTCTCACCACGGACAGGATCAAAGCATGGCAGCACCTATCACCGTCACATCTGAAAATGCCCTGTATGACCACACAAGGGTGCATGTATATGAACGGGGTCTAAGGACCCCTAATACAAGGGGTCCATGAATAAACTTGAAATAATAAATGAGCCCTAGAAGCACTGGAATAAACTATGGGCCTACAGAGTCTTAAATTCAGGGAGTCCCTGCTCCTGAAAAGTCTGTGGTAATTGAAGAGGGGAGCACAGGCCCATCAATCATGTAATCTGAAAATTTAGTCAAATTTAGTGTTTATTTCAATAAACTAGAAATAACATGTATAACATTTGTTTTGTAAGCCACTCTGAACCTTCTGGGAAGGGCAGGGTAGAAATCTAAATAAATAAATAATAAATAAACACATGGACTTGCAATATAGGTAGGACTGACCTCTGAAGGGTATACTGTGTTTAACTGGACATCATAAATTAGTTACAGGAACATTTTCCTTTTTTATAATGGGTGAGTCAGTAGGTGCCCATAAAACATTCCTATGTTAGAAAGGGGGACACATGACCATTTGCCGACGCACCGAAGAAGACAGGACACAAGTGCTGGGTTTAAATGGCCGCACTCTTTATTCAAATCAGATTAATTAACCAATGGGTGGGGGCAAATCGCCTATTGCGATGCGGGTACAGTGCTTGAACTTAACGCTGTAACAATAACCCAACAATCCAGGGGTGGTTTCGATGTACCCTCGATTACCACCCCAACTGTGAACATCACATCTCCCCCTCTCAGTGGCCCAAGCCACAGGTGAGAGGGACCCAAACCTTTGATTGCGAGTAAGGATAAAAGTGCCTACAGATGGGGGACCATACTTGTCCCTACCGCCCTCGCTCGACACCCCTCCCAGGGAGGCTGCCCCGCCACTTGCCATACCCTGCTTTACCGGCGGGTGGGCCTCCCCATCTCTTAAGGAGATGACTCTTACTTATGATTAACCTAACCTACTCTAACTGTACTGGACCCCTGCCAGAGTGCGACTAGATGAACAAGCACAACAACACCCTCTTTCTAAGGGATAACCAAATTGTAAATAACCGCGCTGTGAGGAAGGCAAAAAATGAACCCATGTTCAGGCCAGATTAGGATTCCCACAAAAATTCCTTCATGACCCCGAGTGGCGACCGGTAAGAACCCACAGTGCAGGTTGTAGCTCCAATGCAGGGGAAGATCAGCTCTAGCCATTTGTTGTAGCTCCAGACCGCAAGTGGGGCTAGAGCTGATCTTCCCCTGCATTGTGAGCCCTGAGTTGTGAGCCCCGCCTTCCAAGTGGGGCTCACGTGCCTCAACTGACCAATCTCTACCAGCTGGGGTTGCATAGCAACCCCGGCTGGGTTCGCAACCAGTGGTGCTGCACCGCTTTTTTCCCACCTTGGAGCTGCATGCAGCCCCGCAGCGGGAAAGTCACCCAGCTGTCCTACCCTCCCCTAAGTTGGGCGTGGCAAGGGGCCTCACGTCCGCCACCCCTCCGGGCCGAGGGGGAGTGGGCGGAGGCAATTCTTAAAGAGCCCCAACTTCCCTGGATCCGTCACTGGCTTTGCAGTACAGTCTTTAGTCATTCATGTGCACAAGGTTTTGCCTGTACATGATCCGTGTATCAAAAAATTACACTAGACTGAAATGGCTGCCAAATCCTCATTTAGAGCATGAGGAATCACTGTGCAGTAAATGAGAGTGAGTGGGATGCTCTAACATAGGAATGCATAACACACCTCTGTACTGGCGTTAATTTACACAGGGTCAAGCCATACTGAAAAGGTGATCACACAGAGTAGATTTTCTGGCCGGGGTGGGGTGGGGACTACACACACACACACACTATGTGCAAAAAAAGAGTAGGCGATGAACAATGATGTCATTGTTGCAAATGAGGATTTGGCACCCACTTCATCTTTCAGCTTTCACATCTGTGACCCCTTTACTCACCTGGATGAATGAGGATTGTGCTTTAAGACTAGGTATCCATACAAACTACTTTTTTTCAACATCTATACTGACTGGGGGAATAAAAGGTTAGTGACACTGCTAGTTTGAAAGCAATTGTAGTTTTAAAGAACAATTTGACAGCAGTTCAGACAGAACTTTGACTTTAAAATGGAATAAGGTTTACACTACAGGAGAACACCTTTTGGTGTGTTTCACCCATGGGCAGATTCCCATCAAGTGGAGTTTTGAAATTCCCTTGCATTGGAGGTGCCCAAGCTGCCAGGAGCCAGTATCTTAGCTCACCCTGAAGGAAAGAGACACAGAACTGCTCAACAACAATCTAGTTTATTAGCAGGACAAAGCACAAAGTTGCGGTACTGTCACTTGTTTTATAGTGATGTCCAGTGGAAAGGAGCTACGTCTGGGGGCTTTTCATAGCTGGACTGTACCAGAAGGAAAACAAAGTCAGTGACACACAGATCTTATTACAAGAACAGCACATTCCAGATAATATACGCTGGGTAAAAACAGATGTGAGAAAGCATTGGACCAGATTCCACCTGCACTTCTGTGCAGACACCACAAAGATATTGGCCCAAGATTGCCCTGTGCCATGTTATTGACTAGCCCAGGTTTTGACCTCAGTAAAACTCTGAGGTCACACCTGGGGCTAAGGCCCGAAAGTGGGTCACAGCAGACTATCACATCTGTTCTGAGGATGGTATGTTGGCCTGGGTTGGGTCTGTCATGACCGACCATCATCAGCTGCCATGGCTGCCCATCATAGCTGGTAGTGGGGCACTGTGTGCAATGCAGGGGTGCATCTAGCCAGCTGTCCTCTCCAGCACTACAGTCACAGGCATGTCCATTTGGGGCCCCAACCTGGTCCAGACCATATTGGCTACAGCTTCCCTCCCAAAGCCATGTCAGGCCACCACCACACATGCATCAATTCTGTTTTTACAGATTGTTGATCAGTAAATGTCAGTTAATCCTATTATTTATGTACCTCAAACTGACAGACACAACCTAAGCACCCCCTGGCTCCAGATGCAGTTCCTAATTACATATGTATCAAGGCATCACTAAGAGGCCCCATGATTATACAACTCCCCTCCCCACACCGGAGGTCTGCCTGAGCCTGCTCATCTTCTAGAAATGATGCAAGACCTTTTTCTTTGGCCAGGCATTTGAAGACAGGGATAGGGTAGGATGGGATTGGGTGGGAGGTGTTTGGGGGTATTAAGAGCATTTGTAATTGAATTTAATGGATTTTTCTATCCCTGTTTTTATTATTGCAAGCAACCCTGAGCCTCTGTAGGAAGGGTGGCATAGAAATATGACTAAATAAATAAATAATAAATAATGTAGCATTGTTAGCAGTGAAGCTGAGTAGCTAAGCTTTATTAGACTCCTGAATTTTATTCTTTACTGGGACTTTTTGAAAACATTTTAATCAAAAAGCAACTTTGTTCAGAAGGATACAATAAGTCGTTATTCCCTTGACCAAAAGCAAGAGAGGTGAAGTAGAGGAACACAGCTGCAGTCAGATACCATGAGACTGAAACTTGTGCATCAATCTTTCCCAGATCAATAGGTATTCTCAAATTCTACACATTGCATACTATCTCTTTCTCTTTGTTTTCAGAGAGCATACCTTCCCCAACTTCTCCTCTTATTTCAGCTGTAGTCTTTGGGTGCAATCTAATGCAGTACGCGGATCATATGTGCATGGTATGTACACATGTGCCATGTGTAGATGGTATATACACACATGCAACATTGTGCAGATATGTCACACATGTAAAGGTGCACACTGATACCATAGGGTCCATAGTTGCATGCTCAGCTGTACATGCACCCCTTATGCCATCACTGCACATTATTGCACTCCCATACATACCATTTGCATATGGTACAAACATACATACCATGTGCACATATGGCACACACACTGAATAAGATTTCACCCTTTGTGTAAATGCAGTCCAAATTTTAGTACATCCAAGAGCTCTTTGCATCTCAGAGAATTTATTGTACTTAATTGAATTCAATTGATGTAGTTGCAAATAAAAGAAGAAAAAAAGAATGGCCTAAGCAATTGAGTTGGCAAAAATGATGACCAGAGGGTGAAAGGGGATGCTCAGGGAAGACAAGGACATTGCAGAGAAGCTGAATAATTTCTTTGCTTCAGTCTTCACTGCTGAGGACATTGGGACCAAGTCTTTGTAGGTGAAGAATCGGAAGAACTGTCCCAAATAAGTGTGACTGGAGGAAGTTCTGGAGCAAACTGACAAACTAAATAGTAACAAATCACCAGGACCAAAATATATTCGTCCCAGAGTTCTGAAGGAACTCAAATCTGAAGTTGCAGACCTACTTTTGGTGATTTGTAACCTATCACTAAAATTTGCCACTTTACCAGAGCATTGGAGGGTAGCAAATGTAATGCCAATATTTAAAAAGGGCTCCAGAGGTGATCCTGGAAACTACAGACTGGTGAGCCTGATGTCAGTGCTGGGCAAACTGGTAGAAATGGTTAAGAACAGAGTTACTGAGCATATTGATAAACATGGCTTAACGGGGAAGAGCATGTAAATAAGCATGTGCATAAGGGTGATCCAGTCAATATAGTGTATCTGGACTTTCAGAAGGCATTTGATAAAGTTCCTCATGAGAGACTCTTGGGGAAATTAAACAGTCATGGGATAAGAGGCAGTGTCCTATCATGGATTAACAACTGGTTAAATGATACGAAGCAAAAAGTAGGACTAAATGGTCAGTTTTCCCAGTGGAGAGAAGTAACTAGTGGAGTGCTCCAGGGATCTATACTGGGACCAGTGTTGTTTAATATATTCATTAATGATCTGGAGAAGGGAGTAAAGAGTTAGGTGATCAAATGCAGAGGACACAAATTTATTCAAGGTAGTTAAAACCCAAGCAGACTGTGAAGAATTACAGGAGGAGTTTGTGAGACTGGGTGAATGGGCATCCTAATGGCAGATGAAATTTAATGTGGATAAGTGCAAAATGATGAACACAGGGAAAAATAACCCAAATTATACGTATGCAATGCTGGGTTCTTAATTAGGAGTTACCACTCAGGAAAAGGATCTTCAAGTCACTGTGGAGAATACATTGAAATCCTGATTTCAGTGTGCAGAAGCAGTCGAAAAAATCAAACACAATGATAGGAATCATTTGGAAAGGAATAGAGAATAAAGCTGAAAATATTGTAGTGCCTCTATATAGATC
The DNA here is from genome assembly GCA_003113815.1 of Sphenodon punctatus. Taxonomy (NCBI): domain Eukaryota; kingdom Metazoa; phylum Chordata; class Lepidosauria; order Sphenodontia; family Sphenodontidae; genus Sphenodon; species Sphenodon punctatus. The sequence continues at coordinate 422,289 of QEPC01014676.1, forward strand.
TATGGTATACCTGAAATATTGTTTGCAGTTCTGGTTGCCCCATCTCAAAAAAGGCATAGTAGAACTAGATAAGGTACAAAGAAGGGCAACAAAAACTATCAAGGGTATGGAACCGGCTCTCTTATGAAGAGAGGCTTGGTAGGTTGGGGCTCTTCAGCTTGGAGAAGAGACAGTTGAGAGGGGATATAATAGAAGTTTATAAAATCATGAGTGGTGTGGAACACGCAAATAGGGAGTGATTATTATTTACCCTCGAAGAGTACTAGAGCAAGGGGACACTCCAAAAAATTAACTGGCAGCAAATTTAAAACAAATAAGAGAAAGTATTTTTTCATTCAGCTTACAATTAACTTGTAGAACTTACTGACAGAGAAAGTGGTCAAGGCCGGTAGTGTAGCTAGTTTTAAAAAGGGATTGGATAAGTTCTTGGAGGATAGGTTCATTAATGACTAATAGCTAAGTAGGTTTTGGTAACATAACCTCTTACTGTTGGGGACTGGAAGCACAGGGAATGGAATGCCTATTGTGACCTGTCAGGTACTTCTCCCAAGAGAAAACGATTTGCCGCTGTCAGAGTCAGGATGCTGGGCTTGATGGACCATTGGCCTGACCCAGTATGACACTACTTCTGTTCATATGTTCATATAATTAATGGCAAAATTGAACTACAATTATTATCATAATTTTTTCTTATACCCCACCCTGTCCCAAAATTGACTCAGGGTGGCTTACAATAATTGACAAAACAGTGACCACAGTCCAAAACCCCACCATATGGAATCTGCATGGGCTCTGCGCAGGTGCTGCGTGGATTCCGTGTGGCACAGCACATTCCCAATGGACATGCACACAGGGCATGGGATGGGCCCCACCATACATAATACATATAAAATGAATCCCACCCCCATGCAGCTTACAATACTTCAAACAGTAAAATATAAAATACAACATCAATCCCACCCATCCCCAAATCCATCCCTGATCCCTCTCTCACCCCCAAGCACCAAAACCCCACCTCTCTTCACATCTCATAGGAGTGTGCACCAGGGGCCCAGGATGTTTTTTGTTTTTCTTTGTCGTTTTCATTATTCAAATGTGTCATTTTCATTTTTAATGAAATGTTGTTTTTTTGTTGTTGTTGTCGTTGTCAGTATCAGTACTGATTTCAAACAAAGATTTTGTTTTTGGTATTGTTATTGATATTGGTATACACACTATCTTACAAGAATTGAGAATCATTGGGTGTTTTCAGACGTGACGGGGCCAATTGGCCCCGTCACGAAAACAATAAATACATCCCCCACCGGGACGACCCCGTCACACCCTAACAGACGTGCTGGGGGATCCCGGCGGGGAATCAAGAAGGGGGTGGGGCTGCGCAGTGCAACATGTGGCTGCACGACCCCGCCCCCTCCACGCTCCCCGCCGCCCGCCCTCTGGGGAGACGGGCGGGCAGCAGGGCCAATGCCGCTGCAGCGTCTGGCTAAATCCGCCATGGCCCGGAATCCCGCCGGTGCTTCCAGGCCGTGGCGACTGATCAGATGTTACTTTTCTTTGATCCCCGCTGGGGATCACTTTCACCACGCTTCCTGGGGAATTGGTGCAGCTAGCCCAGGAAGCATGACTGAAACTGACCCCATGTGGGGATTGAGAGTGGCAAACATCTGGCGGCCACCAAACAGACGTGCAAGTCACAGTGACCACAGGTGGGTATTCACCATGGTTCACTGTGATCTCGGTGGCCTGTGTAACACCAGAAGGGAGGAGAAACTAGGGGAGGTGCAGCGGGAGTGCGAGCTTGGTCCTCATTGGCTTCCTCTCTCTGCAGGTACTGACTTATTCAGGGGCTGGGGACCCTGTGGGCGTGGCCTGTGTAACACCAGAAGGGAGGAGAAACTAGGGGAGGCGCAGCAGGAGTGCCAGCTTTGTCCTCATTGGCTTCGTCTCTCTGCAGGTACTGACTTATTCAGGGGCTGGGGACCCTGTGGGCATCAGCCCTTGGGCACCAGCTGAAGGGCGACATCCAAAGGGTGTCACCCGTTGGCTGGGACCGTTAGCTGGGGATGCAGTGCGGTGCCCAGCCCTCTGTTTGTGGAAGCCTGGTGCCGAGACCTGTGATCTGCCTTGGAGGGGGAGTCGGCATGGAATTCTGGGATCTGTGAGGCAATATGACCTAGCGGGTGCTTTGGGAGTCAGCAAGGACTTGCCCGGTGGCAGCCGACATCCCTCTGACTTCCCAGCAAATGTTAAGGATCGGGGCGACT
>QEPC01014676.1:451228-467938 GCA_003113815.1 Sphenodon punctatus
GTGGGGGTTCGTTTGACCACGCTTCCCGGGACCTTCCCCCGGCTAGCCCGGGAAGCGTGGTTGAAACTGACCCCATGTGGGTATTGAGCGTGATGAACATCTGGCGCGCGCTGTTCAGACGTTCAGGGCCCTTTGGCCCCACGGGGGGGTTGAGCGTGGTTCAGTGTGGTTGAGCGTGATCTCGTAACGTCTGAAATCACCCCAAGTCATGTTTTTGAAGTGAGTGTGACAAATGGCCCCTTGCTACTAGTTGGGCATGCAATGGGCATTTTCCAGCATTTTCATAACTTTCTGGCTTTTTTTATCATTTTTGTAACTGTCACTTTTTGGGATGTTTACGGCAGTTTTGTGGTTGTTTTCAGAACTTCTCTGGCATTTAGCTTACACTTTTGCCCTTAGGCCACAGCCCCTAGGGCTTGGGGTTGCCCTATAGCAGCTCTGTTCAACTCACAAAAAATAACGACAAATGGTGAAAACAGGAGAAAAACCAGTAAGTGTCTATGTCACGCAAATGAAGGTAAATGACCTGTTTCTGACAGAAACAGCATTTGTCACGATTTGATGTTTCAGGCCTATAGGAGAGTAGATATTTGTTTCTTTGCAGTTGCTTTGATGTTCGCTGTCCATTGCTGTGCCAGAATAGACAGCAAGAAAACTATTGCTATTCTGTATTTACTTTTATTGGCTTTGCATCAAATAGACTATTCCTTTTATACCGAGTTGTTTACTGCTGCCCTCGGGTAGCTGTAGTGACACCACCTCCTTTTCAGGGTAGTTTAGGAAAAATACACACTATTTTTAGCATTGAACTAAAAACAGAATAGAACTGAGAAATGCATGTCATTTTAGCACAGCATTGTTCTCAAGCACAGCTACATGCTGAGCTTTATTATACATCCCCTGTTGGCCTACCATCCTTTTCTACACACACATGCTTGTAGAGCTAGTATTAATGTCTCCAGGGGAAGGGAATAGCCTACATTGCATAGCTAGTGACCACTTGTGGCGATTGGCTTCATTGATATTTTTGGAGGTATGCATAACTGTAAATGGTGATATTCAGTGTAAATAGAGGGGGATTCTAAATGCTCCATTATAGGTGCAATTGATATCATAGTTACTTCAATACACTCTAAATAACCCATTATTATGGGAGATGAGCTGTGCTGACTCTGTACTTTGTATAACCATATCTGCATTCATACAAACGTGTGTGCCTAACCTATGTATTTTTTGGCAATGAATAGGTAAGGCCAAAGCATAACTATCCTGATTTCATCAAAGGATCATACATTGGCGTGACTGGTTTAGCCACTGCCATCCATCAACTGCAATAAGCTATCAAGTTTCCAACTCCTTCCGTGGCCCTGCCAGTAGCACATCTGTTAGCACAATTTTAAATCAAATTACTTTATACTCTTTCCCATTCCATTCTTGTTGCCTCTTCAATGGAAGGAGACAAGGACACGAGTTAAAGGGTCCAACTCTTTGACATTTGACAGGCCAGATTTATTAAACTATAGCCAGTCACACTGCAGCACCAGTACATCTCATGACACAGATCTAATTTCTCTGGAACTCACCCAGATACTCACCAGGAGGTACGAAATGGGTACCTGACACACACACACACCCAAAAAAACCTTAAACCTGTTGAATCTGCACTATCTGAACCAAAGGTAATGGCTCAAGCAATAATTAATACCCATTCACACTTCATCAGACATCCAATTCAGTTATTCTGTTTCTTTTTTATTATTTATTCATTTTGGCTATTTAGATTTTTTCCATCATCTTGGTTTGTTATTTTGGCAATATTTGTGCCATTATACATGCACAATTATTGAAAATTATGCAACGGAAACACCAAACTGACAATACCGAACAAGTGAAACTGGAAAGCCAGAAAACCAAAATGGAATACCTGAAAAACTGGATATGTGAGTACCGATTATCATTCACCATAAGTGTTCTGATAGCTGACCAGTTACTCAAATAATATCAACAATACCACGAGTAACAATCCAACTACCTGTTTCTGCACTTCTTACTAGCCATGTTCCTTCTAGGACCAGAGCTCCCATATCAGGTGTCAGTCTCAAAAAAATGTTCCTCATTCCCTAATGCCAACCCACAACACCTTTATTAGCATCTAAGGACCGTCATAGGTGCATTTTGGGTACAATGCATTTGAGCCCTTTGAGGTAACTCTGGTCCCCTCTCCTCCCAAGATGAAGAACTGAGGCTGACAAATAGTGACTTTCAGAAGGCCACCCAATGAGTTCATGGCTATCATCATTACATTTGAACCACAATCTTCCAAGTCCAACACCTTACTTAGGCTGCACTGCTGTTAATTTTCTGTGCTTGTTCTGCAGCGAGAAAACACCCCCTTTGTTTCTATGGAAGTACTGTTGTGTTACAGCTGAATCACCAACCTTCTTTTTGGACATCCCATATGTGACAATGGGTGGTTTTAGATGAATGGGGAAGCAGCTCACCCCCAGAGCTACATCAGCGATTCAAATTTGCATCTACCCACTTCCAGCCCCGCCTGGGTACACTTTAGATGCACTCAGCATTCATTCCCCAGCTGGTCACACAGCCAACCCACATGTCACTCCCTACACATCATAGAGTTGCAGGCAGTAACCTGATACTCTGGTGTTGCTGGGGCAATGGTCAGTCAGGAGTGGAGTTTCAACATAGGTCCACCGAGCAGATGGATAGCAGCTCCACTTCGGGCTCGTGCCCTGGGTTTGACCAGCCCTCTCTACTGGCAGCACTCTGGGATGTTCTTGAACACAAGCGGGGCTGCCCCAGAGCAGGCAGAGCTTGCTCTACTTCCACATCTGGTGGTCTGCCTTCAGATGGACCAGCCAACCTGGGGGTGAAGTGGGCTGCCGCAGCCAGTCCTAGAGCTGCCATCTGTCTGTTTACACCCACTGAAAGTAACAGCAAAAGAAGAAACAGAAGCGGGGGAAATGGTGGAAAGGTAGAAGAGGAATCCACATAGGATGAGTAGAAGGGGGGGATTGAAATGGATTTCGGGGTAGTTTTTTCGGTTTGGTTCTTTTGAAAATCCGGATCTATTTACAGATTCGGATTTTCACTTTTGTATTCAATAGATAAACCGAACCAGAAGGAACCATACTCCCATAAATCCTGATTACTGGGACAGTAGGTCTGACCTCTCCCCCTCCTCCCCCCCAATGGAGTAGTACTTACCGGCCTCAGAGGACTTGAGTGAAGCACTGCCCTGCTGTGGGAGTTCAAGCAGGGTCCCTCAGAACGAAGTCCTCCCTGCTTATCATGCATGAGCAAAATGGCCACCGGGGCTGATTTAATGCCCATGAGCAATATTTATTTATTTATTTATTTATAAAAACTTAAAACCTTGCCCCTCCTGACACAGCAGCTCAGGGTGGCTTACGATAACATCAAATCATTAATTGCAAGGAGGATAAAAAGAAAAATAGGAAAAAAAAAATCCCAACCCACTCCCCCCCCAAATGGAAGGTTAGAGACAGGCCGACAACTGGAAAGGGAGTAAACATCAAGTGATTGTTTCTTGAGCAGAGACTGCATCACTGCCTCTTTAAGACAGCATGACACTCTGCCCTCCTGAAGGGAGGCATTGACCACCCCTGCCAGCAATGGCCCCAATTTCTTCTGGCAGGCCTTGACCAACCAGGATGGGCATGGATCTAATTCACAAGAGGTGGCCCTAACAGCTCACAGAACATCCCCCACCTCAGCAGGCGTCACTGACTAAAATTGATCCCACAAACGTGGACAAGGTGGGGATTCCATAACCTCTGGTTTCCCTAATATAATAAGTGTGGCATCCAAGTCGTGGTGAATCTGAATGATTTTATACACAAAATAATCCACAAACATGTCACAGTGGGCACTAGATGACTCCACTCCTAGGTGGAGGTCAGTCGGACTGACTAGCCCCGGCAGCACCCAGACAAGCTCTTCTGGCTGGAATTTAGCAGATGCTATGAGGGTAGCAAAATTTTCTTTTTTTGCTGCCTGCATAGCCATGGCATAGGCTCATAAACTAGCTCTATGATGCAACCTGTCGACTTCAGTACTCAAACGACTTCACCGTCGCTCCAACCACTGCCCCTTCTGCTTCAGCACCCACAGGTCCACAGAGAACCAAGGAGGTCTGTGGTGCTGCCGCTTGGGAAGCGGATGCCTAGGAGCAGTCTGATCAATGGCATCCGTCAACAGAGTATTCCATAATACAATTAGGTCATCAAGGTCCATAATACAATGAGAGGGTCATTAAGGTCAGAGGGTATATCACCCAGAGTATTCCGGAATCACTCTGGTTCTAGGGATGTGCGAACGCAGAATGGAAGTTCGGAGTTTGGACCGAACTCGAGTAGTTCGGTTGACTGAACCAAACTTCCGAACTGAACTTAAATTTGACCGAACTGTTCGGTCAAATCTGAACCAGTTTGGAAGGCCAAAACCAGCTTAAAACATCAGTTTTGAATGTACAAACTCGGTTCGGAAGTTCGGAATTTGACCAAACTCGACTAGTTCGGTCGACCGAACGGAACTTCCGAACGGAACTTGATTTTTGAATTGAACTGAATTTCCAAACTCGGTTCTGTCCGCACATCCCTATGTGGTTCCATCAGTCTCCGGGGGCAAACCACTCAAATTGGTTCTGCACGCTTCTGAGGGTAGACATGCACTGGGAGAGAGACCTGCAGGAGGTAATGATCTGTCCATATAAGGGCACAGCTGATTTCTCCCCCACTAAAGGAATCCTCTCTCAAGACCGATACAAAACACAAGATTTAAGGTATGTCCCCCCTGATGCGTCAGGCCAATGACCATTTGGGACAGGCCCATGAACGTGGCCCGTTCATACAATGGTGACCATGAACCCATGCTCCGCTCCCCCAAGGTCAGCATCAGCATGGATGTTGAAGTCCCACTAGACTAATGTCTTTGGGGATGGCAACACCACCCCCAATATCAACTCCACTAGAGCATGTAGGGAGGCTGCCATGCAGGTAGTAAGCAGAATTCCCAATCTGTCCCCTGCTAAATCAATCACCAGATGGAGACCCTCAATATCCAATATGAATTGCACCAGATACCTCAGAACAGACCATGCCTCCCTTAAAATCATGGCTACACTGCCCCCGTCCCTCAATCCATGGCTGATGCTGCACAGAATACCTGGCCGGAACAAGGTCAGTCAAAATAGACCCCAATTCAGTGTCCAGCCAGGTTTCTGTGATACATACGAGGTCGGCTGCATGGTCCAGAATCAATTCCTAGACAGATGTTGCCTTATTAACTACCAACCTTGCATTCAATAGCATCAGAACATGGTCAGGGGCCCTCTGATCCTGAGCCACCTGGCCAGCTGCTTGAGGGGTAATGAGAGGGACAGGTAAGAAACACCTGTACCAGCTTACTGATCTAACAGGCCCCCAATGGAACCCATATCTCCCCATCCCATCATGACCCCAATGTCCGTGTCCATCCCCCCAGCTGGCCCCAGCCCCAGCTCTCCTCTGATTGTCCCCCCTGTCAGTGGGGGAGATCCCCACCCCCATCCTGCCATAATTCCCAAATCTTCCAATCCCCCACTCCCTAACCCAGTGCCTCTCCATTATTCACCTCCCTAATTCCCCAACCACCCCCAAAACATAAAATTACAATGATAACCCCCTCAACTAACCTCCCAACAAACACCACATAAAATGCCCAGCAAATAAACACCCCAGATCTGATATGAATTCTTGCCCCAGGTCCCACCAAGGGCCAAGCCCAAGGGCCCTTTGGCTCGGCCCCTAGGCATGAGGCATATAGTGCACACCTGCAGTGCTGTTGGCAAGCACACCACTTTTCAGCTGCCATAGGGGCCAGCCCAGCTGGAAGCTGCCAGGAGGAATCCCTGTCCCCTCTCCCTCAGTCACCGAGAGGGGGGGAGCAGGGGTCCAGAGAATCCTTACTCCTGAGGCCCTCTGGTCCAAGTCCAAGTCTCTGCTCACTCCGGGGAGATCGAATACCCCACCAGCTGCCCCAGATGGCATTGGGGCGAGCCCAACCAGCTCCCAGTCCCCTGCAGTGATGGGACACCCAGGCAATGTGGTGAGCATGGTGGCTGGCAGGCTGGTGGGTTTTCAGACCTCGTAGGGGCCAGCCTGGCCCATCTGGGAGGAATCGCTGGCCGCGCCCCCCTCTCCCTCTGACACCAGGAGAAGGGAGCAGGGGTCCAGGGAATCCCTACTCCTGAGGCCCTCTGGGCCAAGTCCAAGTCTCTTAAACTCTGATCTTGCAGCTTGCAAGGTCAAATTGAAATAGGCTGGCTGCTTCCACCACCTCCACCTGCTAATGCCCCATGAATGGCTCTTTGTCCTTTGGCGGCACCCTTCAGTCACCGCCTAGAGGGCACCGCCCTCAGAGCTGCACGCTAGTTATGGAGTTACCTGCCAGATGAAACTGCAGCAGCAGCAAAAGCAAAAAGCAGCAGCTGTAGAAGCAATATGAAGAGTGGCTGGTATTAAGGTGACACCCTCCCCCCCCCCTATCTAAATCACTGTGACAATAAACTGCTCCTTTCTTGGGTCCCTCTTCATTCGCAAAGGCTCTCACAGGCAAGACAAGGCAGGTAGAAACCACTTTCTTATTGGAAGAGGTTGTCTCCCTTCTCAGAAATGACTGAATCCCTCTCTGTGGTTCTACACATTCACCCTTCAAATTGATACTGCTCTTCAGGCACCAGCTTCAGCTCAACTGCAGCTGATAGAGTCTAGCCACTTGGTATTGAGGATTCTCTTTCTCTCACCCTCCCCCCCCTTCCAATATGACCCCGGCAGCCATTTTTCACATACGTGACAAGGATGCTGCAAAGAAGAAGCTTACCAGAGCCCCCACAGCAGGGGTGGTACTTCAATCAAGCTTTCCAAGACCGGTAAGTAATATTCCAGGGTCCCAGGGGATGAGAGTGGGGGGAAATATGGATCTAAAACTTTAATCCATAACTTGGAACCCTATTTCGCATTCCATAATGAGGGAAATACAATGAGCATGATACTCTGAAATATCAAGACTTTCAGGTCCCAGATTCTCAGAATTCATCTCTACATAACACAGAACAAAGATATAGAGATTGTCCCAAAGCCATTCAGCACATCAGTGACAGAGTGAGGGAAAGAACCTAGGGTTCTTTATTTCCAACCCAATGAACTCCTCACTTTTATTTTCTTAGATTAAAGGAATTATTTACCCATATTTTTAACAATAATATTCAAATTTGGACAAAACCAAAGCCTGACCAAAACTGAACCAAAGGAAAAAGCTTAGCAAGTTCTGAGTGATTGAAATCAAAGGCATAACATTGATTGAAACTGAGATGTTATGTTTTAAGGAAATCTCTTACAGGGTTACAATTAGTGCTGAAACTTGCTATTCAAAATGTCTCAGTTTTTACCTAGTATCTCGGTATTCGACTCAGTTTTGCCAAGTAACCGAAGAATCAGCCCAGTACTTGATCCTGTACTTGCTACTCAAGTAAATTCTCAGGTGGGCAACATACGGAGCTTTTCCTGCAACATATGGGGCTTTTCCTGGCCCTGTATAAGGAAACTTGGTACTCGGAAATTACTCAATACTCTGTTTTATTATCCAAGTATTTTCGCTAGTACTGAGTATCAAGTATTTGGCTGAGTTACCAAGGACAGGCCAAACACACGGAGACAATCCTCGGAAACTCAGAAATACTCATGATTTTGTTTGTTTGTTTTACTATTGGTTGTAGCCCTAGTTACAATTTCAGACTTTTCAGTCTGCCATTCTAAACAGTACAAAGGACTAACAAAAGTATGTAGACTATGTCCTTGTAAAACAGGGGCTGTGGATGATTTACCGCTTTTTCCTGGAATGTCATCTGTATGAAGAATTGTGGAAGCAATATCTCCTGTATTATCTTCTAAAACTTTTTATAATGCTGCTCAGAAATTGGAGTTTATTTTAAATAATCAAAACCCGGAGTATATACATAAAACAGCTATTTTTGTTAGGTGTGAATCTCAGTATAGAGAAAAGTTATGAATGTGGTTTTTGCTTTTGATTTTAATTTGGGTTTTATTTTACCTCTAAATATTTGATGATGATGATGATGATGATGATGATGATGATGATGATAGCATTATGTTTTGCTGTTGTAAATCCATAATAGCTTTTTTTTTGCTAAATGATGGAATAAATGTCTATATTTACTTCTACATGGAAATTGTAAGTTAAGATTCCTGCCTTAACTTGTGAGCCATTTAAGCAGTAAAGACATCATACAAGCTTACCTATTGTGCTTGCTTACAACTTAAACTCCTGGCACTTTGTCTTAGTCTTTTAGCACCAATCCTCTTCCTTTGCAGGTTGGAGGCAACACTGAAGCTGGGGACAGCAAGCTTCTCCCTGCCCCAATATTATGGACTTGATCCATGTCTCCGTTCTAAGGGGAAAAATCTTCTTCATTCATAGCTCAGCTCTCAGGCAGCAGCTCAAGTGCATCTGCTTACTACACAGCTAATTAAGGGCAGACAAATATTTATTTTTATTTATTTATTAACATTTATACCCTGTCCTTCCCTGGAGACTCAGACAAAAAATTGTCTTAGTATATTATGCATTGGAGTACTATACTGTATTGGAAAGGGATTTGGCTGTCTGTGGGCTGTGGCTCCTGAATGAGGATTGGTTGCTATCTGCTTTCCCCTGAGGCACAGCCCTCATAAGGGGATCAAGCGACCTGGTGGGAAGGAATTGCTTGGTTGTGCCTCAATAATGGATTGGTTGCAATCTCTATCCCCTTGGGTACAGTCCTCATAAAAGCTACAAAGCTGTGCAGCCAGAACAATTTGCCATTATTACTGCTCCTTTTACCTCCCCCCCCACTGCCTTTTATTATAGTTTCTTTTGTGCATTACAATTATACATGGAATTCCTGCTTATATTTTATGGGGCTATGCTGTGGGCAGGGAGAGTGGGAGGGACAGGTGTGGGGAGTAATTTAGGTATACTCCCTCGGGTGAGAGAAGAGTGAGGTAGTGCAGATGGGAATAAGTTCCTTAGTTTAGCTATGGCCCTTCTCTACCATTCAGATCTCATAGGTAGTGTCCCACAAAGCACCCCAGGGCACAACCACTGCAACTACCGCCTCCCTCCCATTCACTGGCCTGACTGCCACTATTGCTCTTTGTGAATGCATGGCTGTTGAGTCCACAGATAACTGCTTCAAGCAAATGCAAACAGCTTTTTCTCACTATTGCTGTATGTGTGCAAGTTAATTGCCTGTGGACTCTGCACCATGCATGCATGATGAGCAATGCTGGCAGTGGCAGACATCATGCATGTGCAGGAGGCAGCAGTGGCATTCAGGAGCAGGTGAGGTCAGGGATTGGGGGGCTGTGCTGCACAGGGAGGAGCAGGGCTAGAGCAGCATCTCACTGGGGAGTGAAAAGAGCATGTGCATGAGGTCGAGCAATAGCAATTTTTTCCACATGTTGCCCATCTCACACATGCTTACTTGCATCTAGGGGCAGGGATACAGGAAGGGCTAGAAAGATGGCCCATAGAATCCTATGAAAGAATCCAGAGAATTAAAGCAATTTGGGGGCAACAGAGCCACTGCCCTAGCCAATCAGTGCAAGAAGATAGGCAATGGGAGGGCATTGGGGAGGGAGCCAGAGCTTATTAAAATGTATTGCAGGAGAAACACATTCCACCCTTTCTGGTTTCATCCGTCCATCAGATCAAGTACGATGAAGAGTGACTTTTTATTACTTTTTTTTTTTCTGATACGGCTTCTAAGTCAGGGCCAGGAGGAGGAGGGACAGCTATATCTACATGATTGCTTTTTTGCCGTGGACCTTTTAAAGCTGCTATCAGCTCTTTTGGGGGAGAAATCTACAGTTTGGGATTTAATGAGGGTGGTGGGCAGAGCATTCCTGCTTGACTTTTGGGGTGGGTCCTCGGAAATTCAGGACTCTCCAAACTAAGGCTGAATGACCCAGTAAATTCAAAGGACTTAGACCACTTTCAGACATGCCTCCCCCCACCTCATATTTTGGCTGTGGCGGGAAATGCGCAGCCAGGATATATATGGGGATCTGGTAGTCTGAAAGCTCCCCCACTCCTTCCCACGCGTGGCTTTGCCGACATACACGTGCGGGAATGCAGAGCTCCATTTCCTGCTCTGCGCCTCTTCCAGCAAAGCCTTGTGGGAGGGGGACTTTCAAATTACCCAATCCCGCACATATCCTGGCTGTGCATTCCCCTCCGCAACCAGAATATGCGGGGGGGGGGGGGGGGGTATGCTTGAAAGTGGCCTGAGTTACAGCACTATTTTGTTGTCATTGTGACCCTTAATCATGTCTTCAGTTTATTTGCTTCAGAATTTTGGTTTCTGTGGCATTCCAATATTCAGTACTTCAGTCTTTGTGCGGTACAATTTGGTGTATTTTTAATGTGAATGCAATTGGTCCAAAACAAAGCAATCACATTCACGTTAAAACGTTTCAAAAACCCCACCATATTTCACTGCCACAGTGCAGTGAAGTGAATATCAAAAATACCAAACAGGAAAATACTGAAATGAAGATGAAAGAAGCTGGTTCATATCCATTTCATTCAAATTTGGATATACCAAATTTGTCTGCATTCCCAGTTTCTGCAATTTGGATCATCCTGATTTTCCAATTCTACAGTGTGTCCCATCTTAATCTGGTAACAACAAACAAGCACAAAGAGGAAAACACCCATTAAGCCCTTACTGCTTGATAAGGCTAATCAACAGCTTTGTATCAAGGACAGTCTCTCTAAACATACTGAAGGAATTCTCATCAGATTTTTTAGACAACCTGAATGGAACAAAATTAATGAATATATATATAATTTTCTACACATACTTCTGTCTAGAAACCATTTCCTTCTCACTTTTCAACATTAGAAACCAATACCTCTAGCTTTCTCCTGTACGGAATTTTGCTCAATATAATATTTTTACTTGACTTCTTGCTTGCAAACTTCACGTTTCTTTTATTATGAAGACATAGCTCATTGACGATAATTTCCCAACTTTCTATCAATTATTTCTACTTTAAAATGTTTATAATTTGTACCTGGAAGGTTTCCACAAACAGCCAAGGTCAGATTTTCCAGTTGGATTAATAAAACCAGGTAACACTGAGACTAAATCTATTTTGATGGGGCACATAATCTGTAATTTTCATTAGCAAACTTACCATGTTAGCCTCTCCTACAATAAGAAATTTGCTTACACAGTTAACAGTGTATTAGATCCGTTTCTGCCGTACTAGAACTGGTATTGTGATTCCCTAAATTTTTGCTGTTGAGTCTTATACAACAAGAACAGCAACAAGAACATGCTAAGTATGTCAATGGGCTTTACACACACACCAGCTTTGTCCTTTACTTCAAACTCCGGGTTCAGCAAACTCACACAGGGCACGGTTTAATTGCTCACCATCCCCCCTCCCGGAAGTCACCCAGGTGCCATTGTAAACAGCAGCGCCTGCAACTCTCACATGTTTGGAGACTAGGACTTGTAATTCCCGATATCAGAGGACTTACCAGTCTGGGTCTCAAAACATGTGGGAGTTACCTGGCACCGCTGTTTACAATGGCACCTGGATGACTTCTGGGTGCTGTGTGTGAGCATCTAACCCCCCACCTTACCCCCACATGAGTTTACTGAACCCAGACTTCAAAAGCTGGAAGAAAGCTGGTGCATGTAAAAATGGCCGATATCAATTCAGGTCATGTCCCTGTCTAGAGATGGTGCAATTCCACTTGAGGTTCTTCTGAAAGATAGTTTGTGAACCTCTGACCTTATGGTATGTGGGCATGATGACTGTTGTTTTTTTAGAAAAGAGTAAGAAAAATACATTGAATCTACACTTTCCCAAATGTAAATAGTTTTACAATTTTCAAGCAGAAATCTGCACCAAGAAATGCTAACAGCAAACCAGAATTTTACTTTAAATCAAAGACCATCTCTTTCTCACTAACGGAGTATCCGCATATCCTCAGATTCCACTCCAGGTGATGTCTCATGTAAAATGTAGGTTCTACTAATGCCAAGAAAGAGTAAATAAATATATTTGTTTTCTGTATGCCAGCTTCTTCCTTACAAATTTATTTTTACAGTTCCATTTCTTTTCCGTAATGAATGGAGGTGGCACTTTAAAAAAGCATTTGCTTAATCTATAGTCAGTGTATATGGCAAAAGCTCAGCTGTACCTCAAAATACATCACTTAGGGCAGAACAGGAATGCCAGAGCTTACAAAAAAATCAGAAATGTATGCATTTGCATTTCTTCCCCCGTACAGGGCCAGCCCTAATTTTTGTGGGGCCATGTGAGAAGTCTTGGTGCGGGGCCTAATTTGAATAATTAGGCCCCACCCATTTCTGCAAATACACAAAATTGCATATTTTGCATAAATGTCTATCATATCTGCATACATGCCTTGGGCCCTCTTTAGTCCCAGCATATTTTTACCCCTTAGCTTCCCACACAGAGCACCCCCCTTGCCACTTGTCTCACAGATCCATCCGCCCCCTTGCTTAAACCACCTCCAACATGCCAAAGTACCCCCTCATCTAGCCCCCTCTCCCAGTTTCCCCTCCTGCCAATATAGACAGGGAACAGGAGGAGATGGAGGGCAGGGCATTATTGATTTTTGCAAGAATTTGGCAGTAATAGTCAAAACAAATAAAAATAATCAAGAAAAAGTGTTCATATATAGTAATAAGAGAACAAATGTCTTTTTCAACAAGATATTTAGGAGACAGGCGGGACTTCTGTATGTTTATAGTTAGTTCCAGCTTTACGCATAGATCTAGAGTGAAGCAAAGGTTGGCATTTAAGGTGTCTGGGGTATTAGCAACCAGTAACCAGACATTTAGGTAGGGGGAAATGGCAATGCCCTGTTTACAAAGGAAAGAGTCGGTCATAACCTTAGTAAAGACCCTCGGGGCCAAGGAGAGTCCAAATGATAATGAACAAAACTGAAAATGCATGGAGTCATGGGTGAAACGGAAGAATCTTCTACAGGAGGTATGCAATCTAACATGAAAATAAGCATCTTTTAGATCAATAACTGCATACCATTGACCCTGCTTCAGGTGGGTTCTTAAATTGTCCATCCCAAATTGTTCTTAAATTAAATCTGGTGCTGGATAGTGATTTGAAACAATCTACTAAAAGATCATATGATTCCAAATAGAGGAGATTCTCCTATTGGTTATCTGTGAGATCCATCTCAGTAGATCAGGTAACCGTGCCACGAGTCCTTCAATACTTGTTGGACCTGGCTGAGAAGGGCCTTGCGCACTCTTCTATAAGAGTGCATCTCTCAGCAATAGCCCAGCATGTTGCCCTCCCAAATTCCCAATCCCTTTTTGGTCACCCTCTGGTAAAAAAGTTTCTTAAGGGACTAATTAATTTGTTTCCCCCTCACAAACACCCCATTTCTCAGTGGGATCTGAACCTTGTTCTAGATCAACTGACAAAACACCCTTTCAAACCTGCAGAACAATCTGACCTGTTCCACTGGTCTCTGAAGACTGCCTTTTTGGTTGCCATCACGTCCCTTAGGCGGGTGAGTGAACTCGCCGCTATATCTATCAAGGAGCCTTACTTCTCAGTCTTCCCAGACAGGATAGAGATCTCTCTCCATCCGTCGTTTATCCCTAAAACGGTGTCCAGATTTCATATGGCACAAAAAATTGTCCTCCCAGTATTCCTCCTTCCACCTCATGAGTCAGAAATCTTAGCCAGATTTCACACTTTGGATGTTAAGAGAGCGGTCCTGCTCTATTTAGACAAGACCCAGCACTGCAGACGAACTGACAATTTGTTCCTCTCCCCTTCCCTTCCCAAGTTAGGGCAAAAAGTTTCATCCCAAACTATCTCAAAATGGTTAGTGCATTTGATCTCCTTTGCCTATGAGCAGGTAGGAAGTCCACCCCCGCCTTATTTAAAGGCTCATTCGCTCAGAGGTCTGGGTGCTTCTACAGCAGCATTTTGCAACATCTCTCCTCTCGAGATCTGCAGGGCTGCAACCTGGAGTTCCCCGCATACATTCACTAAGCATTATGCTTTACATCTCAATTCTGAATCTGACACCTCTCTGGGAGTATCTATATTGAATTCTGTAATTAAGACTTAATAATCTATTTTACTTACAACGGTTTTGTCGTTTTAAAAAAAGAGGAACTTTTAAACTAAGTTAACAGAATAAACTTACATACTTTTTGCTTGCAGAGGTATGTTGTTTTTATTCTATAAGAAAATTCCCCCACCACCTTGATCTAGGCTTGGTACTCTCCCATTTGTGAGAATGAGAGGAGCCACTCGAAGAAGAACAGAAGGTTGCTACCTTGTAAAGTTTCTGCAAGATGGCTCAGAACATTCTCACAAATACCCACCCTTCTTCCCCCCCCCAGAAGGAATTTTCGTCCTGCACACTTAGGGTTGAAAAGAACTGTTGGGTTTGGGCAGGAAGGTACCTTATGTTCTGTGGGGGCTTGAGACCGTCATGTGGTTTTTCAAGACTAGTGAGCTTGGCCTCTGCCGGTAAGAGAAGGGCGCGCAAGCACAAACCCATTTTTGTGAGAATGTTAGTAACCAGCTTGAAGAACCTTGTTTACAAGGCAGCAACCTTCTGTTCCGAATCCTAGCTCACTGGGCTGGGGCATGTGGGGCCGGCAGCAAGTGGTGAGGCAGGAGAGGGGTGGCGATGCAGGGGAGGGGAGAGACTTCCCCCCACCCCACTGCATGGCTACAGCTGAGCTAGGACTAGCAGCTCCAACAGTGGGGGCAAGGCCAGTCTGGATTTTGAATTCTGGCAGTGCTGCCTCTGCCGGAGCAACAGACCAGGCTCCAGGAGCGGGGCCCCAGTTCCGCGGGACCATGTGTGACCACACATGTCGCACATGCTTGGGGCCAGAACTTCCCTTGTATATGAGCATTTCCTTGCATCTTTAGAACTTTGAAGCATTGCCCGGCAATCTGCGTCTCTATGATGATGTTTTTAGTCAGTGCAATTGGTTTATCCAAGTGATCTGTTTAAAGTAAATAACCTCAGGGCAAAATTGGAACAAACTGATGGAAAGCTAAACTGTGACCAGTTCAGTGTGAGTACACAATCAGAAGGAAGGAGTACAAGGTGCATTTTTCCTCCTTACTGCACAAATGCAATTAGAGAATGAGAAAATATTTCTAACAATTTTTTATCAATTGTGCAAAAGACACAAAATAATTTAACTTGCAAGGACCACAAAAAGAGGGCTTAAGACATAACTTAACAAGACAGTGTAGTGTCGTGGATAAGGTGTTGGACTTGCTATATGGAGACAACTGTTCAAATTTTGTCTTAATCATGACCCCATTGGGTGGCTTTCAGCAAGTACATATCTCAGCCTAAGCTCCCCATCTATGAAATGAGAATGACAGCTTCCAATGTTGTTTCAAGGATGAGCTAGAATCCAGGTGAAAATTATAAAGTACTTTCAACATTGGAAGTGCAATATAAATAATTGCAAGACAGTTTAGCTCAAAAAAGAAATGAATTAATGATATTCAAGTGAAACATGTACCCTTAACCCAGTGAGATCAGCTTTAGATACATTTGAAACAATGGCTGCAAACTTTAAACTATTTGCTCTAGAATATCTCATTGGGATAGCCTGTAGTAAGTGATTTTACAGACAGCATTCAATGTTACATAGCTCTGGTAAATTCAATAGCCAGACTGTATAAATCTGGCAAATACAAAATTACTGACTGACCTCAATACAGTCAAAGCCAAACTTCGCATTGATTTCATTGGGTCCAGGATTTCATCAGTAAAGAGCCAAGCTCCTAGGCACCAATGCTGCATGGCACTTTATCATGTGCTCAAAACTAAGACCACTTTTAGACATGGCAAAAATGCGTTCTTATAAGAGCTTAAGATAATATGAGGTGTTATAAATGCTGGAGTTTTGTAATGTGTGAACACACTATTCCCCCTTTTATGCAGTAAGATCTTGCAGCCTTGTAAAAGTCACATCTGGTGGGTCTTATAAGGCTGCAAGATTTCACTGCATAAAAGGGGAATAGTGCATTCACACATTATAGAACTCCAGCATATATAACACCCAGTATTATCTTAAGCACTTATAAGAACCCATTTTTGCCATGTGTAAAAGCAACCTAAGTGTGCATCATGCTTGGTATGATCGAGCATATTATTTATTTATTTTAAAATTATATTTCTTAGTCACCCCCTCATGCCCATGACATCTCGGGCAGCTTACAACATAAAAAATAGCAATAATTTAAAACAACAATAGGACACAAAAATGAAAAAAATCTAAAATGGCTTCTCAAAAACAGCCACCCCCAAAATAATTTTATCTCAACCCACCCTCCCCTCCTCTGAATGCCTGGGAGAACAGCCAGATTTCACAGGCCTAGTGGAAGGCCAATCCAAGTAACCAAGCCAAGTACGTGCACTTGAGACCTCGCATCTTCATGAATGTTAGACCCCTTGTCCCTCCCTCTGTTCCCCTTCCTAAGTCTCTCCCCCAGCTCCTGTCTCTCAGATTGTAAGCCCTAGGGGCAGGGACCGTGTCTATTTTATTACTTTGTAAAGTGCCAGGTA
>QEPC01014676.1:486932-565300 GCA_003113815.1 Sphenodon punctatus
GTCCCTGCCCCTAGGGCTTACAATCTGAGAGACAGGAGCTGGGGGAGAGACATAGGAAGGGGAACAGAGGGAGAGACAAGGGGTCTAACATTCATGAAGATGCGAGGTCTCAGGTGCACATACTTGGCTTGTTTACGATGAGAATGACAGTAGGCAGGTCCATGTGGCAAGGATAAGGGTAAACAGACCATAGGTAAGGTGGTGGTTGCAGGGCTGGACCAGCCTGGGATATCCAATTAACCAGACCCTTGGTTAAACCTTGGTTAAATCTTGTCTCTTTTGGGGGGCGATTCTTAACCCCTCATTGCCCTCTTGTTGGGCCCCCAGGAAAATTAGGTCCCTTAGATCGCCACTCAGCCATGTGTGCTGTGGGAGTCCAGGTGCTCAAAACCTGTGGCCCCAGTAGACAAGCACCACTGAGCCTACCAGCCTTCCCAGGCAGTACCACCTCTGTAATGAGGGGGGATGGGCGAGGACCAGTCTCACCCCACCCCTGCCATAGAAGGGGGAGGCGCCCATGTCAGGGGGTTGGAGGGGAGGAGGCAAACAGTGAACCACCCTGTTGGGTGGGGGAGAGGGTGCAGCCCTGGAGAACGTAAAGCGCACAGCCGCACTGATTGATGATCTACCAGGCGTGGACCTGTAGCGCGCTGCTGCACATCTTATTGGAAGTGGGGGAGGGGCGGGCAAATGGACCCTGAAGACCGAAGAGCACTGCAGCACTGTACCCACGAGGGGAGGGCAGGCTGGCGAACCAGAGAGCCACGTACCCCCGCTTGAAGAGAAGACCACTCCTTGGGCCCGCTGCACTGCGCATCTTCCCCACTTGCCGCTGTGACCCAGAATGAGGCAGCGAGCAGGGAACCAAAAATGGCACCTGGAGGTCCTGCATATCACAAGAGCTCCAGGTGCCCATCTCATTGCTGGGCAACAACCTCCCCCTCCAGGTTGCGCCCGGTGAGGTGGCCACTTCCCGACTGCTTGTCTCCTTCCTGGAAGGTGAAGGGGGTGGCACCAAACCCTCCCCCCCCCCCACTGTGGCGACTGCGGTGGGTGATTGGTCCAATAAAAGGTATCATTCAAATCACTTTGCCTCCTTCTCTAACTTGGGACCAACACGGCAACCACACACTATCTCTGGAAAGAGAAGAGGGGCAGAAAAGCAATAACAAGGGTTATGTGAAAATCTGATGCTTGAGAACAATGCTACTGCTTCCCCACAAACTTCTCATTTTGGAAAGGATCTTATCTTACAATGTTGCCCTTCTCCCACATTGCCCAGTTACTGGCTTCCAGAAACAACATGCCCAATCACAGAACTTTCCTGAGCCAGCAAGAGAGAATGAGCCCTCGCAGAGCCAGAGTCCCCATCATGGCCCTCCACCCATTGGGCCATAAATTATATTTTTATTTTACCTGCTTGGTGGCTACAGAAAAGACCAGAGTTCAATTTCTGCACTTTTTTCCAAACACAAACACATTAACAGTGCAATACTCTGGCAGGATAATGTGCATACAGAGGGAAATAGGTACACTTCATGCATGTGTTCATAAAAATTTGTAATAGACCACTGACTGACTTTGGAACTGAGCTGGAAAAAAAGGACATCCCATACAAACATATGTACACAGAGCAGGTCACACAGATGAGAAGCTCTGTGTACACATATGTTGGTATGTTACAGGCTGATAGTTTGAGGGTCCAGCCAGATCTGAAATGATAGATTGCAGTTTTCAAAAATTCTGCCAGACTTTGCCTGTCCATTGCTGTTTTCCTGGTGCAACATTCCCAGTCAAGTCAGATACTTAAATGCTGTAAATGTTGTGAAGTTTCAGAAAGTTCCAGAAAGAACCACGTAGTTGCACAAATTACCACAAAGCTGGGGTAAAATTTGTGAGGGCTGAGGTGCTCCCATACCCTACCCCCACCATTCCTATGTGGAGGTCTTGGCACCCCTGGTTTTTAGGCCCCCTGGTTTTCTCCATACATGCCCAGCCCCCTGCCTGCACATGTGACTCTGCAGAGTGCAACCCCTGTGTCCTGATGATTCACCTCTGACTCGAATATCTAGAGTTCTCTGGAGGGGGTCCGACCTCATACCACTGCCACTGCTTATTGTTTCCGGTCAGTAACTGAAGCAGTGGGGAATTGGGTGTGGGGGCTGACTGCAACCAGTTGTAGGGGTTGGAGAGTGTGTGAGGGGGTGTGTGGATTGGGTGACACGAGTCCTTCCGTGGGGTGCGAGTGTGGTCAGTGGGGCACAGGCTTGAATGGGGTGGAATTCTAAGTGAAGCCCTTGGAGTGCCTCAGGTTTGGCCCTGCCCCATGGATGTGACCTAGCCACAGCACCCCCTCCCCCCAGGGAATTCAAAAGTTTACACCCTTGCACAAAGTTCCACAAACTACAACAGGCAGCATAGGGAGGCTAAGTATAAGTGATAAGGGCCACATATAGTATATTATATACCAAGAGAACTGCCAGAAAGCAAAGGGGAAACTGTTGCAAAAGCCAGAAACTATCATAAACTGTTGGAAATGTTGAAAAATCACAAATTGTCACAAACTGCTGGAATATGCTGTCAGAATGGTGGCAAGAATGCCGAAACATCGACAGTAAACAGCAAAACATTAAACAATGCTGCCACTTCAGCCAGCTCTTTCTGCAGCTGGATTAATGAAGTGCTAATGACCCCCTTTGTCTGCTGAACCCAGTACACTATTTGGAAGGTGGTACAAGCTGCCCTGAGGCTCAGTGGGAAGGGTGGGGTATACATTTGAATAAATAAATTAGTAAATAAATAAATAAACAAACAGGTAAAACTCATTATTGTACCAACCAAAAAGGTGTTATTGGAGGGTATGATACTAGCAGTTAGAATTGCACTCAAGGAGGAATATAAGTATTTTTGTACCAAAACACCCTGGAAATGTAGTTATATAAGTGGGTTTGACACTGTTACACACAAAACTAACATAGACAAAATTATCAATAAATGTTTTAGTAGGGATGGGCGAACGCGGTTCGGATGTTCGGAGTTCGGACTGAACTCGGTCTGTTCGGACGTCCAAACCGAAAGCCCAAACTGAACTCTCAAATGACTGAACAGCTCGGTCATGTTCAGATGAGTTCAGGGGTGGGAAAAAATGTCTTTTCAGGGCCAAAAATTAGGTTTCAGTTTCGGTTTCATTTCGGCTTCGATAGCACTATTTTTGACTGTTCGGCCAAGTTCAGCCAACCCGAACTCGGCTGAACTGAACCATCGAACCCAAACTCAGGTTTCAAACCGAACGACTGAACATCCGAACCGCATTCTGTTCACCCATCCCTATGTTTTAGATGAATCTTCATTACAGAAGCTTCATTTGGGAGGTACTCCCAATGGGGAAAAAACTTCTCCCTTCATATAAATCTTCTCCACAAAATGTGGACACACTGCAGGATTACAGCAAAACATAAAGTATTAAGTAGCATTAAGATCTAACAAATACCCATGTCCATAGACAACTGACCTAGCAAAAGGCTTTTAAAGGTAGACATACATCCATCTAGATGTCCGGCTGCCTATGTAATGTGTGATGCTGTACAGAGTGTTTGCTGCTACGACGGAGATAAAATCAAGTGTTCCCATTCTGCCGGGAAATAGCTACCTTTCAGGAGAACGTGCAAGTGTTCTTTGGTACTTCATCCATCTCCAGTGATTCGGTGCTTCTGCCATTGTCAGTATTGGCACCTGTGATTTTTTTATTTTGTTTGTCATTTTTTGTCACTGTTGGGGAGTTTTATGACTGTTATGCATAACTTCTATGGCAATTTCCAGCAGTTCCCCAGCATTTATTTAAGTGTTTATTAATACATTTATTATATTATTATTATTATTATTATTATTATTATTATTATTATTAACAGGCATTTATTCAGCAATGTACCTGGTGCTTTACAAAGTAAATGAATAGACATTGTCCCTGCCCTAGGGCTTACAATCTGAGAGATGGGGGGAGGAGAGGGGGGGAGACGAAGGAAGGGGAACAGAGGGAGAGACAAGGAGTGTAAAATTAGCCAGCGTGTTTAATCTCCGCAGCCCCTGAGGGTGTATGTAAGGTGCACATGAGGCTTAGGATTGGCGCTGGTAACAGCTCTGTTCAACTCGCAAAAAATAATGACAAATTGTGAAAAGAGCAGAAAAGCCGTTAAGTTTCTACATCATGTGAATGAAGGTGAATGACCTGTTTCCAATTAAAACAGCATTCACTGCGATTTGTTGTTTCAGGCCTATTTGCTGTGTCTTTTTCATCATTACTGCTTTAACTGTTTCTCACCCATTATGCATCTGTGGGTTGCTGTTGTTTTCATTAATAATAATAATAATTATTATTATTATTATTATTATTATTATTATTGTTGTTGTTGTTGTTATTGTTATTGTTATTATTATTATTATTATTATTTATTTCTGCAGCCAGCAAGGTCCATTGAAGAGATGCATTTCTGCCATCTTAATTGTAGTTAATTTCCCTGTGGATGGCATGCAGGGAATCAATTTAAGAGGTTTCCTAAAACAGATTTTGAGTGCTTGCTGGACATTCTTACTTTTGTTTGGTGGGGGATCTATAGAGGTTAAAGATGTTCATATAGTTTGTTGCCTACATTGCCATGGTGAGTGACAAATGGAATAATCAATATAATGGTCAACAAATGTGACAGCTTCTGTTTCTATGGATGGCTTTATATTCTTTAAAGCCAATTATTGTGATGGATAATATGACGTTTTGATGTTTGTTCATTTACAAAGACTAAGGCTGTGCATTTTGGGTTTTGAGTAAACATGAAAAGACAGACAGCATTCAGGCTTCCAGTCCAGAACCCAAATACCACTCCATAATATCTGGTTCATGTTAGCGTCTGGGCAGTGTGAGCCACTGCCAGGTAGTGCATGCTGACATTACTCCTCTCCTCATACACTGCTGGGTGACAGGAGAGGAAACATAGCCAGCCCACACCTGTCTCCATTATAAGCAAGGGATTATTAATTATTAATTATTAATTATTGATGTATTTGTTATTATTATTATTATTATTATTATTATTAATATAAGCATTTGTATAGCGCCAGCTGTGTACCTGGCGCTTTACAGAGCAATAAGGTAGACGCTGTTCCTGCCTACAGCTTACAATCTAATAGACACGGAGGGAGAAGACAAGGAGGGGACATAAGGAGAGACAAGGGATAAATTACATTCAAGCGGGCGCGAAGACTCAGGTGTACGTGCTTGGCTTGGTTGCAGTTGGCAGGAGTCTGCGGGGAGGGCAAACAGCAAAAGCATTGGAATAGGAAGGTAAGTGTCTGTGTGTGCCTGTGGGGCTGGCTATGGGGTACTCTGTGGAGGAGAAGCTATGGGGCTATGTGACAGTGTGATAATTTCAATGCCTGTGTTATGTCCAGAACCCCAAGCAGGTCTGTGATTTGGTGATTTCCCACAGAATCCCCCTCCCCCCCATAGAATCTCCTGTTCTGCTTCTCCTAGAGCAGAATTTCCAGCCTGCACAGGAGAGACACGGGGCATGAGATTACACGGGAGTGGGGGATGACAAAAACCTTGGGGCTCCTCCCTGTAGGCCAGCCTGCATTTGGTGGGTGTGTGGGTTGGAGGGGGGCTGTGAGGGCTTGCCCTCTCCCACCCCCACCTGGAAAATCAACTTACTCAGTAGTGGTGGCAGCGGAGGCAGCAGCTTCTTTCAACACTCTTCAGCCGGCTCCTTCTGACCACTTCCAGGCCCCTCCCAATATGGCCTCCCAGAGTGGTCCAGCCAGATGATGTCATTCAGCTGCGGCACCCTGAGAGGTCACATGGGACAGGTCAGGAAGTAGCCAGAAGGAGCCTTATGGGCAGCACTGAGAGGAGCTGCTGCTGCCACCACTGCCAGATGAATTGATTTGCCAGGCTGGACGGGGGGGGGGAGGGAGAGGCAAGCCCTCACAGCCCCCCTCCCCAATACAGCCTGGCCTATATGGAGGGGCCACTGCACTACATCTGCCAGGCTGGGAAGGGGGGCAGGCAAGCCATGACAACCCCCCACCTCACCTAACGCAGCCCAGCCCAGCGTGGTGAGGCGCAGAATTGGGCTCCCAATCTCCCCAAACTCCCATAACCAGAATTGGGGCCCTGGTTATGCCTGTAAAACTTACAGAGCCACGCTACAACCTCCCATCCACCATAAAAGTACAAATGCAAATAATTACAAATACTAAAAATACAAATACTAGACTCTGTACACAGTTTTTACAGAGATTTGAGGTTGAATACATGCATATTTCATGGTTTAAAGTGGATGACTTTTCCCCACATTGAAGTCAATAGGAATTTAGTAATAGACTCAAATGGAGATGGGATTGTAGACTATTGGGACAATCCACCATTAAATTCAATGGATTTTTTTTCCATTGGGGCTGATCCCATGCCCTGCGGATCCTGCGCACACCATGCGTAATTGCACATGCAATTGCACTCGCACGCAATTTCCATGCGGCACAATGAACTGGCAATAGGGGTTCACACAGTTCCCATGTGGTTCCATGCATGCACAAGAGAGTGCACACAGGGTTTGCCGAGTATGGGGTCAGCCCCGCTGACTTCTATTGGTGGAGGATTGAGCTCTACGTGTGTAAGTACAACATTTGTTTTTTCTTGGCGTTTGAAGTAGTGCTGGACAGTTAGAGCGCTTTTAGACGATCCCGCTGACAAGCAGGATCGTTCAGAGGCGGGATCGGGCACCCGCCTTTCTCTCTACACCGGGTCTGATGCTCAGAAGAGCATCAGACCCGGCGTAGAGACTCAGTGCGCATGCACCCCCTTCTGCGCATGCGCACTCAGGAAAAAACCCGGAAGTGCGCCGTGAAGCCAGCACAGCGGCGATCCGCGTTGGACGGGGCAAAATCGCCTGCCCGTTCTGATGCAGGGAAGAGCTGGTGTAAATGTGAGTTTTCCATTTAAACAAGCGCAAAGAAACGCGGCTAATCAAAGGATCATCCGCGTTTCTTGTCTCGTTTAAAAGCAGCCCTAGACTAACCAGCCGTTGTTACCAGCTCTAATCCGTGAGCAATATGGAGAGCCTGAGCAATATGGAGAGGCTCTGTGTGCATTCATCTTTATCCAGGAGATCTCTATTTATGCAAAACCAGTAGCCCGGAAAGCAAATGTAGGCATTTCATATAGGTAGAGCCTGGTGGAACATCATCAGGGGAGAGTTTGTGTTACAATCCCATAGCCTTTGTGTTCTCCTAGTAAGGCGGAAACGCAGCCAGTTTTGATCAGAACTGGGTGTTTCATCTGGTCCAAACGAAATTGGTCAGTCTGATAGTTCATTCTGATTCCCAATCAGACCGAACACATTTAAAAAAAAAAAAATAACCAGCAACATTGTGCATGAGCAAATGATTGGTGAGCTGTTTTAGATCAGGGGTCTGATCAGATTTTTTCCCCCAATTAGAATTCCATTCAAAATATCAAACAACTGTTATCTGTTTTTCTGAAAATGTCTGCAAAAATGGGACAGTTGTTTCAATCCAGCCCTAGGTCCTACTACTACTAATCACTTCTATAGTGCTACTGGTTGTACACAGCACTGACTGTACAGATACACAAAACATAGAGGTTACAATCTAATCAAGACACAAAGACATAGGCAACTACAAATATCTGTCTTCCTATGAATAATGGATTACAGGAGGCAGGTATTCAGTAAGTTTATTTATTTCAGTTAACATGGTTGAAATCAACAAGGATATGATATGGTTAGGGCCTGAGTTCAAGATTTGAAAGTGATCTTGAAGAAGTGGGCCTTTCAGAAGGACTTGAATATGGATAGGGCAGTGGCCTGATGCATCACTTCAAGAAGATTGTTCCAAGCATACGGTGCAGCAAGGTCGAAAGCGCAGAGTCAAAAGTTGGTGATGGAGGATAAGGGCACAGATAAGAGCATCTTACCCGATGAACGCAGGTCACAAGTAAGGGTGTAGGGGGAGATAAGAAAGGGAAGGCAATGAAGAGTTGCAGAGTGAAGAGACTTGTAGGTGAGAAGGAGAAACCTGAACTCTCTGCAGAAGTGGATGTGGAGCCAGTGTAGTGGCTTAAGGAGACAGGTTACATGGTTATAATGATCTGCAAGGAAAGTGAGTCTCACCGCTGAATTTTGAATAGACTGTAGTGGAGATAGTGGAGAAAAGTGGCTCAGATTGCAGTAGTCTAAGCGGGATGTGATGAGAGATTGGTAGTATGTTCAGACAGAAAGGGATGGATTTTAGCCTGGAATATTTTCAAGAAAGAAACAACAGGTTTTGGAAGTGATTTGGATGTGAGCAGAGGAGAGAGAGGAATCAAAGATGACCCAAGTTTACAGGCTCAGGGGACTGAGAGGATGACAGTGATGGAAAGAGGTGGAGGAGTAAAAGTTGTTTAGGAGGAAAGAAAAGAACTAGCCAACTTAGCACCATCCCACAAAACCCTTATGTAGACCCCCGTTTAAAGCTTATATACCCCATAATCCACAGTAGGATTTGACAGTACTGAGCCTTTCATTTCCTTCAAGCTGTAACTTATTGTATTTTTTTCATTTAATTGTTCAAGTAGATATTAGGTTATTATAAATGATGGATCGGTGGTACTGTAGCAGTTGCAATCTATGGCAAACATAGCCAGCCTGCTTATGATATTTTGTCATTTCATCTCTTTCAAAAATGTACCATATGTGCCTCACCAGGCTGAATAACCTTACCCTTGTATTTCTGCTGAGATCTGCCTGATAGGTTTGATGTTGATCTGATTTTCTTGGATAGAAAATAGCTTGGCAGGAGCTTCAGTGCCCACTTGCTATACTGTGAAAGATGGAACTTATTGTCAATCAAGCCTTCTGTGGATTAGAGCCTGACATTTTAAAAACATGCTTCAGGCACAAGGCTGTAGAGATAGATGCCAGGATCAGGCCTGAGGAATTGATGAATGCTGTGTTGAGGCCGGGAGGGATAGAAAGCTACTGGCCAGCACAGCTCAGAGCCAGTGGCAATGGGCAGCTGGATGAGATTAAACTAGTTATCTCTGACCCAAGGATGTGCAAGCATCTGGATGGTTAATAGACAAAGGGGCTCTTTGCATGTCTCTGGAGGGGGTGCAATCTGGCTCTTTTCTATGCCCACTCTGTCCGATTAACCTTGGAGGGAGGTGGTATACTCCCCTTAGAATATGCATGCAAATGAAAAGATGTATTACTGTAACAAGTGTAATCAAGGCCGGGTGTTTTTACTGATCAACAATGTAATTTCCTCACCAACGTTATGAGTTTAGTACTCCGGCAGAGACATGTTGTGTCCTTTCACTTCGTAATCAAGCTGGTTAGAACTGGTCTGAACTAGGGATGTATGAAACAATGATGATGAAGTAATCTGTTTGATTGTGGCTAAAAGTCTTGGGTCCTCTCCTCACACCTCCCTCTTATGGGCCACCTTGGTCTTCAGGGATAGAGTCCTAGATCCTGACTAGGGATCCTACCTTGTCAATAAACTCTGTTCTTTGGCACAGACTCTTGGTCCTAGCTCCTATATATGCCTCATGGGGTGGGCTCTGGCTCTGGAGTGAGGGTACCTCCAACAAAGGTCAACAAATATCTTGCACCTAGTGCTAGCCTTTGCATCTATGAGAATCCCATTCATTTCAGAAGGACTCACAATTGCCAAACAGTGAGTGTCAGCACCAAAAAGCTTCAAGATTGTGTAGTCATGCCAGGTTTACACAGTGGTGGATGAGCAAAGGAGCAGAGGAGCTGACATGTTTTTGTTAAAGATTTATTTATTTATTTATTTGTTTGTTTATTTTGAAAAATTGTTACCCCACCCCTCCTGCTGCAGGCAGCTTGGGGTGGCTTACAACAATAAAAAAAACCAATTAAAACAATTAAAACACATCATAAAAAGAAGGAAAAAGAGAAAACAATCCCTCTCCCTCCCCCCCCATCACCTCTCTCCCCTGCCAAACGCCTGGCAGAACAGCCAGGTCTTCCAACTTTTCCTAAAAGAGGGGAGGTCTGGGGCCAGTCAGGCCTCCACTGGAAGGGAGTTCCATAGACGTGGCACGGTCACCGAGAACACCCTCTCCTGCTTGGCCACCCAAGAAACTCGGGGGACCTCGAGCAGGACATCCCCAGACTACTGCAGGTGCTGATGCAGGACAAGTGGAGTGAGGCAGTCTCCCTGATCGGCAGGACCCAGACAGTTTAGGGCTTTATAGGTTAAAAGCAACACCTTGAATCGGGCCCAGAAAACCACCGGCAACCAGTGCAGAGAGCAGAGCACTGGTGTAATATGCTCCAGGTGGCCCAGTCCCACTAGGAGCACCAGTTGCAATTTCCGAACTGTCACCATGGGTAGCCCCACATAGAGTGTGTTACAGTAGTCTAGCCGAGAGGTGATGAAAGCATGGATGACTGTGGCCAGGTCAGAGTGTCATGAGTTACGTTTTTCTCTCATAAATCACAAAGGGAAAGTGAGCTATGTGGCTTAGCTGAACGAATCAAACTAAATTGGGCTGCACTATTCCCAAATTGTATATTATAAGGTTATACTTCACATTGTTGTCCAGCTAGCAAAGGAAGTATTGTAACGACAATAAATTTATAATAAGGGAACATGAGACTTTTGGATTATAAAAATATATGCAAAGTTTACTTAAATATAAATAGAAAACATCAAAGTTACAGGATCTTTAAGATATTTCTATCTTAAGAAAAAGCTTGTAAAAGCTTAACATTTGCACAATACATTGGCTCAAAGATATCAAGAAGTTATACATACATACAGTCCAGATTCAGCCCTTTGCCATATGAAAAAAAAATCCAAACATGTGTTGTATGGATTTTCAGTCTGAGGATTATTTCTGTGTCTTCCCTTTTATTGGATTGGGTTCAAGGGGAGTTTTCATTCTTAGGCTGTAAGAAGATACTCTGGATTCTAATTGGCTCTTGTATAGAAACCAATCAGAGTTTTGACTTTCCTCAAACTCTGAATTTAAGAAAGGCTTTTGTATTTGTTATCAGAGATTATTGTTAGATTATAGAGAGAAAATATAGACCTTTCAATATT
The DNA here is from genome assembly GCA_003113815.1 of Sphenodon punctatus. Taxonomy (NCBI): domain Eukaryota; kingdom Metazoa; phylum Chordata; class Lepidosauria; order Sphenodontia; family Sphenodontidae; genus Sphenodon; species Sphenodon punctatus. The sequence continues at coordinate 498,060 of QEPC01014676.1, forward strand.
TATCTCAACTATAAATTCAATGGAAATAACTAATAAATCCTCTTCTCTAGTCTAGGAGATATCTTATGAATAGAAGGAGATAACACTCCAGACATTCAGGCTATGAGAAAATCTAAACAAAAGAAGTCAAAACAGAAGTCTTTATGGTCTTTATTCAGACCGTAGGAAACGCTTCAGAGATAACTTGTTTTATGGTCCTTCCATTTGGTGGTTTTCTTGGTAAGGCCAAATGTCATTTGGGAAGTTTAGAAAAAACACAAAGGAATGTCTTGGGAGGCCCCAATTAAATATAGCTAATTACTGAAGCTGAACTTAAAATTCTATGATGTAAGTTACAAATAAGCTTACATTAAAACAGAAAATTAATATATAAAAAGTTTATACATTTTAAACACAGATAGCCATTATATCTTAGGTTTATAATTGAAAATACATGACAAGAATCCAAAACAAACGGCTGAAGTCATCGCAGTAGATGCAACTGGCGGAAAGCACTTCTCGCCACAGCCTCCACCTGGAGATCCAGGCAGAGCTGCGCATTGAGGAGCACCCCTGTTGTGGATTTTTCCCTTGAATCCACTGGGTTCGGGTGGGCTCACCAATTCGAGGCAGTACACAGAGTCAGGGTAAAATGTGATCCAGTTTATTGAGTGCTAACGCGTTAGCAGACTCTACAAAGGAGAGCTAGCTTTTGGGACGGCCCCATAAGCTTTTATACCAAACTACAGAAGCATATTTCACACATGCTCAATACAGGTTGAAAGCTGGGTTTTTCCACTTGCCATGCATCATTTCTATTGTTCCTTTGTCTAGTCAAAGCAAGGCTATGGGTTACATCACTAGTTGCTTCACTATCTTTTCTGTGCATGTTATGTTCTTCTTCCCAGCCTCATCCTGTTCATTCCTTATCACAGTTTCCTGCCGTCAAGGCTATCCAGCTGCACAGTTCTTTTCTTAGTCTGCAACTTTTCTGCAAGCAAAGCTCTTTCTATACTGTGGCTTTTCCCAGAGTCCCTTGCTGCACTCCCTTCCCAGAGCCCCTTTCTGCACTTTCCCTTACACCCCTAGACTCCGTACCTGGGAGGTCAATGGAGGACAGACCCCGCCAATTCCATCGCCTTACCCACTAACATCACCTCCGTCTTGTCAGGATTCAGTCACAGTCAATTAGCCCTCATCTAATCCCTCACAGCTGCCAGGCACCGAGTAAGCACTGAGACTGTCAGGCCTGGGTCTGTTGAAATAGAGAGGTACAGTTGGGTGTCATAAGCTATTGATGACACCGTACACTGAATCCCCATATCACCTCACCGAGCGGCTGCATATACACATTGAACAGGAGAGGGGACAGAACATAACTCTGAGGAACTCAACATGAGAGGTCTCGGTATGATGAAAAACAGTCCCAGAGAACCACCTGCTGGGTTTTTCCATTCAGGAATGAGCGGAATCATTCAAGAACAGTCCTGCCCACTGCTGCAAAGTCCCCTAGGTGCATCACCAATATCTCATGCTCAATGGTATCAAATGCAACTGACAGATCTAACAGGATCAGCAGGGTCGAATGACTCTGATCCATATCTCGGCACAAGTCATCTACCTGATGGTTGATGACTGAATACTGAAAATGTTTTAACCTGAAACTTCAGTGTTTGCAAATTTTCAATTTGAGAGGAAATTTTGACTCTGTGCTAGTGTTTGTATGCATTTGATCTGTCTTGTCAATAATAATAATAATAATAATAATAATAATAATAATAAATTATTAATAATAAATTAATAATTAATCATAAAATTGATTTATATCTTTCCTATCCTCAAAATGGCTTAGGGCAGCTTACAACATTTTAAAAAATACAGCAGCAATACAAAATACATATACAATACATTATACCCCTCCCAATAACCCACCAACCCATCCATCCCACTCCCATTCCTCCAACTCTCACTTATAGGAATCCCCCTCCCACAGTGTATAGACAAGGATGTATTGATAGCCACGTTCACAACATTTCCCCCATTTGCAGCATGGGTCCCTGTGGATACCCATAGCCCCCAGTAAGGGGAATGGTAGACTGCATCACCCAGGAGGGAACACAAGAAATCATCATGCCTCCAAGACAGAATGTTTCCTGGATCTTCTTAGCTCTACTGGGGAGTGTTTTTTGAGAATGGTAGGTAAGGCTCAAAACTAGAGCTGAAATGAATACCCACAAAAACAAGTATAAGCACTGAATTTTCAGTACTGGAATTGATGCAAAAACATTGGGTACTAATCTGTACCCAATTGTGACCTGATTCAGGTGCCCGATGATCCAGAATACCAATTTCTGGTGCCAGAATGTTGACTTCCATTAATGATATTTTAAACATTTTTGTCAGTATACCAACTCCTCACATTGATGATTGTTTTTTCATCTACTTCCATCCAATGTTGGCAACTTCCGGTCCCAGAAAACTACTTCCGGTTCCAATTTCTTTTATTTTTTTGTGATTTAACATCTCAATACACTTATTTATAGGTTTTCTGTCCTGGAAAATCAACTTTCCCATTCCAGAAAGTCAACTTCTAGTCCCAGAACACTGTATTCCACCATTTCAGAATTGCCCGTGACTTTCCGTAGCTTTTCCACCGGCATTCCGCTAATTCAGAAATGGTTGAAATAATCTTAGAAACTGTCAGAACAAACATTTTCCTGCTATTTTGCAGTGGCAATGGAAATTGCGGAAGATAGAAACTGTCAGAACAAACATTCTTCCACTATTTTCGCAGCCAGTGAAAGTAGTGGAATGAAAGTAGCGGAACAGTGGAAGTACTGGAATAAAAGTATCAGAATGATTTCTCTATTGCACCATAGCGTTCATTGTAGAAGAGCTTTTTCCCTCAGAAAAAGTGACCACAACGGCTTGCCATTTCAACCCGATCTCCGGTCACTTTTTCATTTCATTTTCATGCCTATTTCTAAATTTTCTGACCCGATATACCAGTTGGCATACTGGTATGCTAACTGGGAATTGGAAAATTGAAAGATTGATACCAGAAGTACTTGATTTTTCAGGTATTCAGGTACCTGGTCAATACCCAGATAACCTGTTGGGTATCTGATGTGGTACCTCAAAATGCAGGTATTACCCACAGTACTAATTTAGTATCCATTTCATCTCTACCAAAACTAAAAAGTAAGCATCCATGGAGTCTCTTCTCTTGCACTCATAGGCACTGTGCTTGTTTACTTTTACCTTCTGGAGTACTCCAAAAAGTAAAAATAAACAAGAACACAGACAAAGACCACAGCAGGGATGGTTTCTGCAGCTGTGCATTGAGGTGGGGGGAGCAAGGGGTGAAGTCCGGTGCTTGCCCGTCCATGCTGTTTGTTGTGCAGAAACTGAAAGTGACAGCTGCTCACGGCTCCATGGAGCGACCCCGGACTCCACCGGGCTAATCCGTCATCTGTTAAAACCCTGTCACTCTGGACTGTGTGGACAGACTGCAACTAAACCATAGAAATTCTGTGGGAAAACAGCTGAACAGAATGTATGGAGGGAGGGAGGCTGCAAAGTGACACTGTATCTTTTTTGGATCTGTAAAGCACTCCACAAAATCAAAGATGATCAGCAAGGTATCAGAAGGTATGCTCTCCTCACAGAATAGAATGATTTAAAAATAATAACAATCAGATTTTATTACTTTTGAGCAGGGTTATCTACTTGTAGATAATCATTACTGGAACCCATTTTCACTGTTTTCCCCATTGGTGGAAAATCCAGTGAACATCAGATTATTACATACAAAAAAAGGGAAAGGCGTTTTCAGTGGAACCCTGTTAACCTGTGCATGGTCAGAACAGAGTAAGAAATGGAACCAGGATCCTTGGATATAGTCTTTGGAAACAGAGTTCAGGTATCCATATTATATACCATGAACTGGGAATCTTTAGAACAGATATGTATGAACCAAAGGAGAGTTATGCGATGATTCCATAATTCTTTGTTCTTCATGCTGATAATAAACTATATTTTCAGTCAGATTGACATAGGCCCAGAGACTGCAACAAGCAGGACAGTTCCACATCTTTTATGATAAATTCTTTCTTTCGATATGTTTCTCCATGGGAGGGAGATAATTATGCCCATGGACCAGATACCAATCTGGGTTACACTAGTACAGCAACCATGTCAGGGAGTGGGGTGGGTGATGGTTCTGACACCAGCTCAGATGTCCACTGTCCTGAAGAGTAGTGATACTCTGGGAGAGGAAGTCCATCCATGGATTGCAGATACCCTGAATGGCAAAACCCCTTTCTTCACGTCTTAGGGAGGTTTTCCATTTTTCTATTTCTTTTCTTAGTATTTAATCTTGCCCCTAGCACTGGACAACTGAGTTGTGATAAAGAACAAAACCCACATTGCCTGCCGATGCAGAATCCTTATTGGGATCTGTTTGTGCCACCACTTGTGAACAAGATCCTTGCCCGTCCTGGCTGGTGAAAGCCAGTCAGGAGATGTTACGGCCGTTGCTAGCTTGGGTGGTTAGTGCCTCCCTTCAGGAGTGTAGGGTGCCGAAATGCCTGAAGGAGGCTGTGGTTAGGCCCCTGCTCAAGAAACCATCTCTTGATGCTGATGCTCCTGCCAGTTATCAGCCGGTCTCTAACCTTCCTTTTTTAGGGAAGGTTATTGAATGGGCTGTGGCACGGCAGCTCCAAGAACAGCTGGACCGCACCGGTTTCCTTGACCCCTCTCAGTCTGGGTTCGGCCTGCGTATGGTATGGAGACTGCGTTGGTGGCCTTGGTTGACAATCTCTGTCTGGCATTGGACCAGGGTCATCAGACCTTACTGGTCCTGCGAGACCTTTCGACTGCGTTCAACACAGTCGCTCATGAGGTGTTGGTGACTCACCTACGGGACCATGCCAGGATTGGTGGGACGGTCTTGGACTGGTTTCATTCATTCCTGGCCGGGAGAACTCACCGGGTGGTCTTGGGGGAGTGTACGTCTTCACCCCGGGACCTCATGTGTGTAGTCCCGCAGGGTGCCATTCTGTCCCCCCTCTTGTTTAACATCTGTATGTAGCCATTAGGGGAGATTGTAAGAGGGTTTCAGGGCATGCAGTGTCATCAGTATGCTGATGACGCTCAGCTCTACCTCTCTTTTTCCATCAACCCAGGCCATGCAGTCTCTTTATTTTCCCAGTGCCTGTCGGCTGTGGGGGCTTGGATGAGGTTGAGCCATCTGCAGCTGAATCCTGACAAGATGGAGGTGATGTTGGTGGGTGAGGGCCTGGGGTGCCTGGGAGTGGTTGAATCACCCTCCCATGGTCTCTCAGGTACGGAGTCCACAGCTCAGCCTGGAATCTCAGGTTGTGGACGTGGCGGGGAGTGCGTTTCGGCAGTTACATCTTTTCCGGCAACTTTGGCAGTATCTCTCAGATGCTGATCTTGCCACTGTCATCCATACCTTCATCACTTCGAGGCTGAATTACTGCAACACGCTCTATGTGGAGCTGCCCAAGACGCCGATCTGGAGGGGTGAAGCTGGTGCAGAATGCCCCGGTCCGTCTCCTTACTGGGGTGGGCCGCAGGGAGCACATGACACCTGTGCTCTGGGCTTTGCACTGGCTGCCTATAAAGCACTGGGTTAGGCTAGAGGTGCTGGTTTTGACCTTCAAAGTCCTTCACGGCCTGGGCCCTACCTATCTGTGGGATCGTCTCACTCCCCATGTGCCCGTGCGACCCCTGAGATCATCCGTAGGGGCCTTTTTGGAGGTTCCCCGGGCAAGACGGGTGGCCACTGATGTGAGATCTTTTTCAATAGCTGCCCCTGTGCTGTGGAATTCACTCCCGGAGGAGGCTCGGTTGGCCCCCACCTTCCTATCTTTTTGATGTTTGTGAAACACCTGGCTGTTCTGCCAGGCTTTTGGCGAGCGGGGGGTAGGGGTTGGGAGGGAGGGTGAGTTTTAATGATTTGTTTTAAAATTTGTTGATTTATTTTAAAATGTTTTATTGTTAAAAAAAATTTGGTGTTGTTCACCACCCTGAGCTGCCTTTGGGCAGGAAGCGCGGGATATAAGTTTTTAAATAAATAAATAAATAAATAAAAACCTAACTTAACAGGAGCCTGGGCTTCAATGTGCCCCATGGCTACATAGCAATCTATCAAAAATCACTACAAGGAGGAGGGAAAAACCTTCCAAAATTGGCCACTCAGGCCAGTCAGAGTTGGTGTTGGGGACGGAGGAGAAATTCCTTCTTGGGCCCATATTCAAGTTGAATAGCTAGTGCTTCTAATGACACTCAAAGACGGTGGGTGAATGCTCTCTCTCCTTTGTCCTCCTGACGAGCTTTGCCCACCCACCCACCTGGATCAGATCAGTGGCCTGACTTCAAATGTTTGTCTCTCCACCCCTATTCCTTGTTGCTTCCCCCCTCCTACTCTCCTTACAGTCAGTAACCCTGGCTGCCTCTTCCTTCTGAGAGGCACACAGGGACAAGAAACCAACTCCTGCACATGGGGAGTGGATGGATGGACTTCCCAAAAATGTTGAAAAAGCCATTTTTGGATTTCAATTGTTTTTAAAAATGACACCAGGGTATCTTCTAATTAATTGCCTTTGAAAATTAATCTTTCTCTGATGTTTCTCCAGCCATTTTCTCTATTCCAAAGGAGTGAAGGAAAGATTTTGATGCAACACTCAAATAGCTACTATACAGCACATGAATCCCATTCATTTCATGAGACTTGTGTGCCTACTAATGGAGAGCACGTGTATTGTAAGCTAGAGGATAGGACTGCTTGACTGAAAGTTTAAGATTTTTTCTTTAAATTCCAGCTTTAAGCCAACACTGAATAGATATTTAAGGCTATTATAATACCGAGGTGCCAACTCCATTAAGTCCTTGAATGGCAACTGGAAGGACAGGATTGTTGTAGTACCACATCTGGCATCTAGAAAACTGAGTCTGTGTATGGTGACATGGCCAAAGCAGCCCAGTGAGTCCAGAATTTGAATGAAGTAACAATGCACTGTCCCTTGGATTACATCAGCATATCAGCTTCATTTACTATTAACATGGACCTGAAGCTGTATTCAGTTTTGGCTAAGAGGTAGAATTTAAAGAAAAAATATTCCACTTTCAGTCAAGCAGTCCTATCCTCTAGCAGAAATGGGTATGTCCTATTCAGCCACTATCCTCCCATATAGGACTAGATCCCTTAGTGCATGTACTGGTACATCTGCAAATCGAACTTTAGCATAAATGTTTTGGTAAGTCTCTGTAGGTGTTTGGAAACATGACATTATCACGGGTGGCCACGCTTACCATGGCGTGGCCACCCATGGTGATGTCACATTTGTTCCCGCCCACCAGATGTTTTCTGTGGGCGGGAACAAACATACCCCGGACCTTGTCAGGATTAATTCTGGGTTGTGCGCTGGGCTCCTTGCCACCAAACATCCTGGAGTTAGTCCTTCCATGGTCTGGGGAAGCCATCACTGGACTATGGTAGCACGGACCATCATATCCAATGGCCTGCTCTACCTAACTCCAGCTGGTGGCCAAAGATTTTCCGGGTGGGCATGGACACCTCATAGGCCGCTGTTCCCGCCTGTCAGGGAGGGAGCCAGACCACGCTGAGCAGTGCACGGGGGGCAGGACTGTGCGGACCAAGTCTGCATGTCTCCCCGCCCCCTCCCCAGCCCCGGCTGCCAACATGTTTGTTTGGTGGCAGGCCCAGATCCTACCTGGGATGAGGTCTCTCAACCTGGGCAGGATCAAGGCATGTCGGTGCTCAGCAGCACCACCACAAATGAAAATATCCTACAGCAGGGTATAGGAAAGTATAGGAAGAGGTTGTAGGAGGAGTTTTTCAAGAGTTAATGCCAAAAGAGTAGCCCCAGCTAAGACTACTTAGGTTGTGGCTGGAGACATATAAAATTCTGTGGTCTAAAACAGAGAGAGGGCTGCTTGACGGAAGACTGCCTAACCTTTCTGAAAGAACCTACAAGACTGACTCTGGAGCCAGTAACTCGGAGTGTATTCTGCATTTTGTTCTTTGTTACCATTTTTGTTCTCTGCTGTGATATGAATGTTTATTAAATGGGCCCTGGATTAGGGTTGGATCTAGATATGTGACCTCACACAGCCATGTGAACAAATTTGAAATGAGAATGTGAGTGTGAGAAGTATTGGTTCAAAATATGGGTCTACAAGACCTCTAGTGAAGGGTCTATGGAAGATGGACAGAAATTTAATTTAATTTAATTTAATTTAATTTAATTTAATTTAATTTAATTTTATTATTTATTTATTTACTCTGCCCTTCTCCAAAGGCTCAGAGCAGCTTATAGCATACATATAAAATTGGAAAAAATATAAAACTTTATGACAACCTCACTTAAAACCACTCCCACTCCTACCCCCCCAAAACCTATCTCTGCCCACTAAAAGCCTGGCCAAATAGGACTTGCATTGCCTTTGGACAATGCTCAGGCTTTGGTGAACATCCAGGCAAAGGGAGTTCCAAAGCTGTGGAAGTCAGAACGCCTCTCAGCATGTCTGGTGTCTGGAACTCATGCAATGGTGGAACTTTCTATAGGGCTGAGCTGAAGGGACAAAGGGAGAAGGTGGTCCTTTAAATATGTAGGGCCCGAACCATTTAGGGCTTTATACATCAAAGCCATCACCTTGAATTGTGACCAAAATACTATTGGCAGCCAGTGTAAACTGAGTAACACTCTGTGTCAGTGGGATGGGGGGAATTATTCCAGGACAAAGTACCCATGGGGCCACAGGTCTCATGCTCACCCACACGCACACCACTCTAGCTCCCCAGGCACTTCCCTCCATAGAATAACACCCATCAGGATAGTAGTTGGGTTGTTTTGGTTTCAATGAGGCCCGATACCTATCATCATAGGGTATGGGGACAGCAGGGAAGTGCAGGGCCTCACTTCTCGCATGCTCACAGTTATAACCTACACGGGAAAAGATGGGGAACAGGGCAAGGTGTGCAAGAGGGTGAGGGATGGTGGGAAGGGAACCTGGGTAACAGGGATGACAGGAAGGGACAACCACACTACAAAACTGGGGGGAGGAACTCCCAGGAAGGGAAGGGACTCCTTCACACACTTGTTCATAACACTCACTCACTCACTTACTCACTCACTCTCATACACGGCAATTCTCAACACAGGAAAATATGGGGAATGGGAGCAACACGACGTAGAACACTTGTACAAAAACAGTTCATCAAAACAAGTCACACTTAGCTTTCGTGGGTCAGTTTCCTGATCTGCGATCACCTGCTTCAGGTGCCTCCCACTGGTGGAATTTATGCTGAAAGCCCACCCCCGTGCGCGCCCACAGACATGCGGAGCACTGCACGGGGGAAAGTGCCATTTCTGCTGCATCTTGCCGTGCAGGCCCCACCTCCCCAGTGCTCCCTGGCATTGTCAGGGCAACCGGGATGTGGCCCAGCATCGGTGGCACTGCCGCCACCTCTGCCACAAAGGGTGCTGCGGGAGCCCCAAGAATGGGATGAGCCCGCCACTGTCCTACTCTCCTAGCCCTTCACTGACCATGAAACCCCCTCAACCCCAGGGATATGACAGTACCCCCCCACAAGCCCCCGGTCACAGGCCCATGCCGGGCCAGGCCTGATGGGGTGGCGTAAATGGAAAAGGTGGACTAGGCTATGGGACGAGACCAACGCTGCTGGTTCCCGCGAATGATCATTGGGGCTGTAGCCCATCCAATCGATCAAGTATTGGAGACAGCTATAGTGCAGTTGGGAGTCAAGTATCGTTCTCACCTCGTATTCAGGGTCGCCATATGAGTCAAGAGCAGGGTCTGTGGAAGGAGCCGTGGGTCCATCTGATGGGGGGGTCTGTGAGCTTCAATAGGGAGATGTGAAAGGTGGGGTGAATACGGATGCGTGGAGGGAGTTGCACGGTATAAGTCATGTCATTTTCTTGCCGAAGAATCTGATACGGTCCCATGTATTTATAATCAAGCTTGGCTTATGGTCACATGGATGGTAATGCCATTGGCTGATCCACACGTAGTCACCTGGTTGATATATTGGACCTTGTCGCTGATGCCTGTTGGTGGCAGTTTTGTATTGTTGTCGTGTCTGTTCTAGCGTGAGTTTGGCAACACGTTGTGCTTCTTTGATCTGCTGAACAAGACCACCGGCAGCTGGGACTTGGATTGAGGAAAGGTCAAGAACGCTGATCTGGGGGTGGAAGCTGTAGGAGACATAAAAGGGGGATTTCCCAAGGGAAGCGTCCGGCGTGTTATACACAAATTCAGCTAAGGGGAGCCAACTATACCAATCATCTTGGAGGTAATTAATGTAGCAGTGAAGGTACTGTTCGAGGGTTTGGTTAACTTGCTCCACTTGTCTATTGGCTTACACATGGTGTGCCGTGGTAGGTTTTAGAGTGACGTGCAGGGCATTGAAAAAGGCCTTCCAGAAGCAAGCCACAATTTGGGAGCCGCGGTCACTGATAATCTCCAGGGGCCACCCATGGAGTTTCATGATGTGGCATATAAAAGACAGTAAGGCAGTATGTCGGGCCGAGGGCAGCCCCTTGTATGCCACAAAGTGGGCCATCTTATGAAGTGATCCACTATTACCAGTATGGTCATGTACCTTTGAGGCAGAGGTAAATCAATGATAAAATCGAAGCCCATGCATTGCCATGAACCTTGTGGTAATGGTGTAGGTTGAAGGAGTCCAATGGGTGGTTTCCTAGGGACTTTTGTACATGTACACATGACACATTTCTTAACATGCTGATGCACGTCTTGGCTCAAGGATGGCCACCAAAAGAAGTGCTGGATTAATTGTAGCATCATTGGGTCCTTGGATGTTCTGCTAGGGGAACCTCGTGGTGTTCCCAAAGAATCGGGGGGCGAAACGCTGGAGTGACTACAATCAACCCATTCTTTGTCTGGGGCCCATTAGGTAGTCAAACAGGGGATTCACCTTCTTTGGGTTCCTCGGTCTCCTCAGAGTGCTGGAGTTGCCGTAGCTGAAAATAAGTAGTAGCAAACACCTTTTGTTCGAGAATGGGGCCTTATGGTTTGTCTTCGCTCCCTTGTCCTTTGTAATACCGTGACAAAGCATTTTCAAGTACATTAAGATGTAGCGGACATTATTGAATCTTAAAGGTGAAGTGGGCAAAGAATAATGCCCACCGGGCATGCCGTGCATTCGTGATTTGCGCTGTTTGTAGAAATGCCAGGTTTTTATAATTGGTGATCACTATCACCAGGTGTTTTTCACCAAGTAATGTTGTCAGGTGGTAAAGACGGCCTTAATGGCCAATAGCGCCCTGTCAAAAATAGTGTAGTTTCACTCTGCAGGGTTTAACTGCCACAAGTAGTAGGCACACCGGAGCACGGGTGTGTGTGCGTTTACTCCTTCTTGTAGAAGGACAGCCCCTATTGCCCCACTCGATGCATCAGACTCAACATAGAAGGGCTTATCGAAGTCAGGGTGTTGTAGGAGGGGTGCGGTGGTAAATGCCTTTTTCAGATACTCAAAACTATATTGCTGCCTGGGCCACCATAAGTATAGACAATTTTTCTTTAGTAACCCTGTCAGGGGAAGGGTAATCTCGGCATAACTGGGGGTGTAATGTCTCTAATAGTTGGTTCTTCCCAAGAAGCATTGCAGAGGTTTCACTGTCTTCAGAGGGGGCCATTGTTTCAAGGCTTTGACTTTCCATTGATCCATTTCAATTCCTGCAGGACTGATAACGAAGCCTAAATATTCCACCATAGTCAGGTGCAAAGTGCATTTTTCTTCCTTGCAATATAATTTGTGTTCTTGCAGCCGTTGCAACACCAGACGGACCTGTAGTACATGTGGGTGAAGGTTGTGGAGTAGATCAAAATATTGTCCAGATACTAGTGTAACAAGCACATCCAGATATTCACGTAAGACGTCATTAATAAAATGTTGGAAAGTGGCGGATGCATTGGCTAGACCGAACGGCATTACCAGGTATTCATAATAACCATACCGTGTTCTGAAGGCGGTTTTCCATTCATCCCCTGCTCGGACCCAGACCGATTTGTAAGCCCCTCTGAGGTCCAGTTTAGTGTAAATGTTGACCCCTTGAAGTCGATTGAGTAGCTCCGGGATCAAGGGCAGCAGGTACCAATTTTTCACAGTGATACTATTGAGACCTCAGTAATCAATACAGGGAAGGAGGCCCCCATTCTTCTTGGACACAAAGAAGATGGGAGCCCCATCAGGGGAGCGAGAATGGTGGATAAATCCCTTTCTCAAGCTGTCATCAAGGTATTGCCGGAGCACCTCTAATTTCGAAGCAGCTAGTGCATAGATATGCTCAAAGGGCGGTTCTGTGCCTGGGATCAATTTAATAGGGCAGTAATATGAAAGCTGTGGGGGGAGTTCAGCTGCCTGGGTATTACTAAATACATTGGTAAAAGTGGAATATTCCTGTGGAATTCAAGGTGGAAGGGGAGAAGGGACCTTGTTACTTATGGTGCCTCCTGCTAGATGCGTTCCTGGCCCTTGGCAATGTTGGTGGCAGAACGGAGAAGGGAAGGTAATATGTCTAGCCATCCAGGTGATTCGGGGGTTATGTCTTTCAAGTCATGGTAGGCCTAGAACAAGAACAAACAGTGAAGTACAGACCACATCAAAGCATAGCTGTTCCTGATGTGTGCCTATCACACAGTGTTAGGGGGGTGTCTGTGTCATAATAAGTCTGGATACTAATGGAGAGCCGTCGACGGAATGCACCTCTTACAGTTGCTGTTTTTGTTGCGTCGGTATTCCATACGGGTGAGTCAACTGCATGTCAATAAAATTGCCAGACGCTCCGGAGTCCACCAATGCCCACAGGACAATGGAATTATGAGTATCAATCCTCATGGTCAGGGGTACCCATAGATGAGTGCCTGAGGGCCCAACAGCTGAGGGGAGTTACTTCATGGTCGGGATTCCCCCTGATTCTCCCAACCCTTGGCATTTCCTGTCGCTCTTCGTTGCGCCAGTAGGACAGGGCAGATCCCCACAGTAGAAACAGGACCTGGACTTCCATCGTCAGTCTCTTTCCTCTTCCATAAGGGGCCCCCGGGATGCTCCCAGCTGCATCGGTTCAATGTCACTTGACCTTGAGGGGTCCACAACCGGTGCTGGAGAAAGAGTGGTTTGTGTGGGGAACCCTCAGGTTTCTTGTCTTCGGTTCCTTCGTCACTCAGACAGCCAATCTTCTATCTTCAGGACCAATGTAGCAAGGTTTTCCCAGGTCTCTGGTAATGCAGTGAAGGCCAACTGTTCCTTGAGGTCATCACTCAGACCTCTCTGAAACATCACTTTAAGGACACCATTGGGTCACCGCAGTTCTAAAGCCACTTGCTGGAACTGTGTAATATATTCCAGTACTCCCCCCTTTGCCTGCTTAAGGGACATTATGGTGGACTCGGCATCTCAAGTATGATGCGGATGATCAAATAGAAAGGTAAACTCCTTCAGAAAGTTTGCATAGTTGCACAGCAGGGGACTATCTGCTTTTAGCAGATTCATTGCCCACTCCAAGGCAGTACCTCCCAAGTTCCCTATGATAAACGCTACCTTCAGAGTATCACTAGTGTAAGTGTTGGACTGAATGGAAAGAATGAGCTTACACAATGCTATGAACCCTTGGAACACCCTCCGATCACCCATATACTTTTCTACTGATGGTCCCTTCGGGGCGCCATGACCCCACAGGTGGGAGAGATGGTTCTGGAGGGGGCATGGCAGGGACCGCTTTCACAGTGTCAATTGCCGCGTGGTCCTGCACCATGACCTGTGCCAGCTCCTTGTGCTAAGTCTACAGAGCCCTAACCTCCAAAGCCAGAGACTGCACAGCCCGTACCAATTCTCCCATTTCTTTGGCAATATCCATAATCCATATATCCATATATCCATAATGTATCCCTGAGGAAAAGGGAAGGGTGCTGATGATTCTGTCAGTGGGATGGGGGGAATTATTCCAGTACAAGGTCCCATGGGGCCACAGGTCTCGCACTCCCCCACATGCACACCACCCCAGCTCCCCAGGCACTGCCCTCTGTGGAATAACGCCCGTCAGGATAGTGGTTGGGTCATGCTGGTCTCATTGAGGCCTGATCCCTATCATCATAGGGCATGGGGACAACAGGGAAGTGCAGGGCATCACTCCTTGCACACTCACATTTATAACCCACACGGGAAAAGATGGGGACCAGGGCAAGGCATGCAAGAGGGTGAGGGATGGCAGGAAGGGGACCTGGGTAACAGTGGTGATGTGAAGGGACAACCACGCTACAAAACTGGGGGGAGAAACTCCCGGGAATGGAATGGACTCCTTTACCCACTCATACGTCACCCCCACTCACTCACTCACTCACTCACTCACTCACTCACTCACATGCATGCCAATTCTCAACGCAGGAAAATATGGGGAATGGGAGAAACAACACATAGAACACTTGTAGAACAACACTTCATCTAAACACATCACACTTAGCTTTTGCGGGCTGGTTTCCTGATCTGCAATCACCAGTGTCAGGTGCCTCCTGCTGCTAGAATGTATGCTGATAGCCCCGCCCCCGTGCGCACCCACAGGTGTGCAGAGCGCTGCATGGGGGGAGACACCATCTCTGCTGCATCTTGCTGTGTAGGCCCCACCTCCCCTGTGCTCCCCGGCATCGCCAGGGAAACCGGGATGTGGCCTAGCATCAGTGGCACTGCCGCCACCTCTGCCACAGAAGGCGCCACAGGAGCCCTGAGAACAGGACGAGCCCACCGCTGACCTACTCTCCTAGCCCTTTGCTGTGCATGCAACCCCCTCAACCCCCTCAACCCCCGGGGATATGACACTCTGGTGTAATATGCTTTGGGCGACCCATCCCCATCAGAGATAGAGTTAGGTGTCATGAGCATACTGATGGCACCATACTCCAAATCTAACAGCCTCAGCAACTCATTGAATGGGAGAGAAGACAGAATGGAACCCTACAGGATATCACAGGGAAGGCCCTGTGGGGATGATGAGCAATTGCCCATCACCATCTGATGGGACCTCCCTGACAGGAACAAATGGGAGCAGTCAACCCTTGCCAGGTCCCACAGTCATCTCAACAACATATCATGATCAATTGTGTAAAAGGCCACTGAAATATCTAACAGGATCAACAGGGTACAGTTTCCCCTGTTGATCGCCAGGTGGAGATAATTCACCAGGGCCATAAGCACAGTCTCAGTCAGTACTATGCCGAGGACAAAAGTTGGACTGACATGGATCCAGGAATCTGATAGCATCCTGATGTGCCTGGATTTTCCCTAAAAGGGGGAGGTTAGAGATAGGGTGGAAAAAAAAATCCAAATCAATTTATTAAGGCGTAGCCATACGGCCATAGCCAAATTTATGAACTGTATAAAGAGAATCTAAAAATCCAAGTATTACAATTAAGATCAATCAATAAAAGTGTAACGCAATAAATGTAATGTATAAAAATAAATTAAAAACTATTCAGGACAAAAAGTAATATTACATCTCACGAATAATACATATGATAAAAAGTAAAGGTTAAGGTTAAGTTACCAAGGAACAAAACAGGGAATTGAGTATCACAGTGTCATGTCTCAACAATTTACAGACTCAACAGAATCAGCAATAGATTTTAAATCCAAAAATCTCCGTCATATTTCAAAAGTCCCTATTAAGAATTTAATTACCTGCAAGGTTACCCCAGGTTCAAGGTTTCTCAGTGCCATTTCTGTCAAAAATAGATCAGTTCTCCCAGGATATCTTGTTACTACGGCCAAACAACGAGTCGTCAAGGGCTCGTATAAGAGATAGGGTGATAACTGACCAGGGAATCAGTGTTGAGTGAAGGTTTATTGAGCAGGAGTTGTACAACTGAATAATAATAATAGTAATAATAATAATAATAATAATAATAATTTATTTTATTATTTATGGGGCTTCTGGCATTATTATTTTAAGTAGTGCTGAAACGAAGTCTTCAGAAATCTTTGGACATTGCCGAAGTTTGTGGTCACATTTCCTGCTGGCTACTGCTGCTTGGTTGGCTTGGCAGTCATGCAGCACCATGATGAGCCAGAGGTACCTATTCCTTAGCTAGAACTACCTAACTACCTATCTAATTCTAACTACTGCTACCTTAACTAATGCAATACTAAGAACTACCTACCTACCTACCTACCTACCTACCTACCTAACCTAACCTAACCTAACCCAAAGTCAGAGGAGACTGGGCAAAGAGGAACCCTCATCGTCCCTGAAATTATCAATTCTTCTGGCTGCTAGTCTCAGATTAATTGGTAGAGGTAGGGGAGGAGACACTGACATCCACCACAGCAGGAGCAGCAGAAGACCCCTCACCAGGATCCCATGGCAGGGGCAGGTATCCCTTGGGGAATCCTGGGATAGGGGAGAATCCTAGGTGGCAGTGCTGGTAGTGGTGGGAAGGCTGGCTGTGGGGGCAACTGCATGTCAGCAGCCCGAGGAGCATCCAGACACCGGGCTACCCCCCTGGCATGCTCCACCAGGGTCCAGTGGAACACAACATTGGCCTGCTGTGTCTGCCTCATGTAGGCACAGTAGGCCGTGTTCTCCACTTGATGACGTCCCAGGTCATGATGCTGCTCTGCTAAGGAGCCATGTACCTGGGACAGTTAATCCATAGCTGCATGCCAAGACTTGATGGCACAAGTCAGGCCATGGAGCTCTGGGGGCAGTGGCAACTCCTCCTCAGCCTTCACAGGACCGGCCTCCTTCGCCTCTTCTGCTGAGGAGGAAGAGGAGCTCCTCCTCCTCCTGTCAGGAGCAACTTGCCCCCCTCTCTGGTCCTGCTGCCTGCCACCTGCCTGTTCTCTACCCTTTTCCAGTACTATTCCATGGTCCTTGGAAAGGTGACTGAGGAGGGTGGAGGTGATTCTCTGTCTCCCACACCACACCTTGCTGTTGCACTGGGAGCACAGAGCAGCAATGTGTACCATTCCCTGGAGCTAGGAGAAGTGGTCCCACACTGCAGACCTCTGTGCCTACTGGCACCACTGCTGGGGCCTGGAAGGTCCAGGTCCTGCCTCCACCTCCTCCACTACCCAGACCTGTGCCTCAGAGTCAGAAGATTCCTCCACTGTCCTGCCCTGCTCCTCCGGCATGCTGCCTGCTAGCTAAACCCTAACTATATATTACCCTACTCCTATAACTATACATAATTATATTATATTGTCTGGGCTGCATGTGTTGTTGTGCACCCTGATAGGCTAGGGAATTAAGGGGGAGGGAGGGAAGATGGGTGGTGGATGTGTTGTTGTAAACATTCTGCACACCCTGATTGTCTAGACAATTAAGGCTGAAGCTGCTGCACATGGCAACACGTGCTGAGGTGCCAAGTTGGCGCCAAAGATTTCCGAGTTTCCAAAGTTTCTGCTGTTCCAAAGTTCTGAAGTTTCCGAAGTTTCTAGTGATTTCCAATAGAGGGTGCTTTGCTGGCGAAGCTTCGCTGACAATGCCAAAGTGCTGCCAGGTACTCGACCTGGAACTTCAGAACTTCAAAATTCGGCTTGAGTACGTGGAAGTACTATTCGGGTCAGCTCTAATAAGGGCTTAAGGGCTACCCTCCCAGAAGGAGGCATTGAGAACCCCAGCCAAAAAATGGCCCAATGTTGCCATGTTATGGGGCCCTCCAGTAAGGAGCCAGACAAAAGTGGTTAAGGACCTACTGTGGATGTGAGCAAGTGATCTTGCCCTTCTACAGATGTAGGAAGTGGAGAGCAGAGAGACAGAATGTGTAAAGAGAGCACACTCAACTTCAGATAGCGGAGAGACAGAAGGAAGCTGCACAGTCTGAATGGTAGGATGGGGTTTTAGCCCCTTTTGTATTGCTCTCCTAGCAGGACCTGATTCTGAAGTGAGAAGTTATTCTATCTCTTGCCCTTTGAGTACCCCTTTGCTTGGAGTATGGTGGGAACTGCAACAAGGAACAAGCAGGCCCTAGTGCAGGGATGGAAAATATTTTCCCTCCTAGGGACCAAAATCAGTATAGGCTTCATAGGCTGCATGCCCAACCACCACCCTCCCACTAAACATGTTGAAGGGCTGCATTGTTGTCCTATGGGTATCCTGTAACATGTATAGTGGGTGGACAGTGAGTGGAGAGCAGTTGGGGAATTTCTTGTGTGAAGATGACCTTATAGTGGGTGGGAGGTGAGTGAGGAGTGTCTTGTCTGAAACCCATGTTGCAGGGCTGCATAGGGTGCAAATGGGTGAGTGATAGGTGGGTAATGGGTGGGGAAGCGCTTGTCTAAAAACACCCTTAGATTTCACTGTCTCCAGGGCCATTTTCACACAGACATCCCTCTTGCACATCGGTGGGGGAGGGAGCACCCATGCGAACGCCACAGTCAGTGCGGAGGGGATGAGTGGGCACCTGTGGGAATGCCGCGGGTGGTGGATGGGGGTACATGCCCACTCCCATGCTCCACCCCACGCACAGAGCAATGGGAGCCAATGACTGATGCAGGAGGTGGGGGGATCTATGGGAACGCACCCATATGCACTGCCCACCCATTCCCCCGCACTGCAAACCCATTTGGAAAGGGCCTATGTGGCCACTGCTACTTGGCCTATTTTTTTCCTCTATAAATTTTTCCCATTGTAAATAAATCTCCACTTGTTTTTGACCTTTCAGATATTCCTAGATAGTAACTTGTAGGCAGTGCTGGTTAGCCGAGCCATGTATTCTTAGCTCTTTGAATTTCCCCCATATTTCTTTCCCTCCTAAATCAGTTTTTCAAGTCCCTATTCCAGCTTTGGCTTCTCATATCTGAAGGTTTTTCTGTTTGTCTATACTTTTCGGATAATACAGTGCCCAAAAGTGAACACAATGTTTTGGACTGGATTCTGACTGGCTATGTCCCATTTTTATGCAGTACAGACAACTGACTGGGAAAATCCAAGTTGCCTACTTTGGCATGAGGGAATCAACAGTTGAGAGAGAGCCACCAGGGCATGCCAGAGCATGAGAGAACTCAGAAGAGAGTTGCCCATTGGCTCTTTTGAAGCCATAGCTAACTGACCTAGTTAGTTGTCAGGCTGAAATTATCTCTTTCGTCCATGTGGTTCTAGAATTGGAGTTATAAATCAATGCAAAGTATCAAGCCAAGTACCTCATAGTTTAGACTACAATCAACCACCTGAGGTGAAAGTCTTCCCAAGTCAAGCCAATAACATCATGTTGAACGATAGCATCAGGTTGAACTCCAGTCACAGTGTAAGATACTTAAAATTTTTATTTATTTATTTATTTATTTATTTATTTTTCAGGGAAAGCTGTGTTTTAGCATTCTTAGTACAATTTTCCCAATTCATTCTGTAAAATAATGAAACCCATATTCTGAAAATACTCCATCAGCTGTACTGCCATTTTCCTGTGGAGAGACTGTAAAATATAAAGGCTTCAGCTGAGAGTAGGTGTTAATAAATGTGCAGCTGGCATGCCAGCTCTATTTCCCAAAGAGGGGGATCAGCCCCAGCTGGGTCAGGTAGGGGAACAGAATAAACATTCCCACCAATCAACCCAACTAGGGAGGGGGGACGGAAGAGATGTGAGTCGGTTTGACGCCGGCCCCATGCCGAAGCCTATTCCCTGCTCCCTGCCAAAATAGGCAGCTATGGCTACCCCTGAGCCAGGGCCAGGATGGTGGTGCAAACAACCGCTTGCCTGGTATGGTCCCTGCCCTTGGGTCTGGATCATGGGTCTGATTCCTTCTGGGCCAGCAATTCCTGGTCAGCCACCTACCTGGTTGGGGGCTGTAGTGGGCCCACATCTGGTGGCCCACTAAGAGACACACGGGTAAGGCTCTGGCCCAGGTGGGCCATAACGGGCAATACCGGGTAGCATCACATATATCAACACTCATAGCATTTATACTCTTTCCAAAACATATATGTGCATGCTTGGGTGAGGTGGAGGAATTCTTTTATTTACAAAAAAATCATTTTAACAATGTTTACTTTGAAAGTCTAAAAAAAATGGTCTGTGTGGCAACTAGCATGTGCACTGATTATAGGGCCAATGAAAACTTGTTAAAAATTTCAGTCACTTGTCATATCCTGTTCCTTTTCTAATGTTGACCTCCCAATAAGGCAGAGTCACATATGGCTTCTCCATTAAATACAAATGAAAACTCATTTCTTTACCTATTTATATGCTCAAATTGAATTAATATACACTGCTTCAACATCAGCGACTAAGCTTCTTTTCTGACAGAATGATGTAGATTCTGTCGTGTCCATTATTTTCTTGACTACGTTATTTATTTTGTAAACCAAAGAAACTGTTACACAGTTGTTGGTTTGGGGTTTTTTGTTTTTATTTGTTTTTTTTGCCTTTATAACTACAACAGTAGTATTTGTTCCATCCCTTTTCAGGGATTTTTCCTTCCTAAATGATGGCAAGAAGAGTGACAAATTTTAGGTTTCAATTGCATCAGTTCTTACAGATATTTTAATGCTGACTTTTTTATTTTAATGAAGAATTTTTAATTCACTAAGGATCCTGAAAGCATCATAGTGTGGGTTTGTATGGGACAGATTGGGGCCCAAAACATTTCCTAAAATTATGAACTGGATTACTCTCAGGTATTAGGATAGATTGCTGTAATAGGACAGAGATCCCGTGGACAGGTATGTCTTTAAGAGAGCTTAAATGACTGCTGTCTGAGCCCAAAATGGCTGACAGAAAGTAACTGTGTTTGGGGCATGGCTCAGCCTACAAAAGAAAGGTGCAGAGCCAGAAAGCAGGCAGTTGGATGTGGGCTGTTGCCATGAGAAGAACTTGACTGACAAATAGAGACCTAATATCTCCACATTTAACAAAACTATATAACTTAATAACAGGAAAAAAAGAGCTACCCAAGTCTTTCTATGAAGCCCGCGTAACCTTGATACCTAAAACAAACAAGGATCCCAACTTCTGCGAAAGCTATTGCCCTATTTCACTGTTAAATCTCGACTTCAAAATATTCACTAAGATGCTAGCTAATAGACTAGCAGCTCTAATTGACATGGTGATACACCAAGACCAAGTACGGTTTATTCCCAATAGACTTGGATCAGACACCATTAGAAAAACTGTCAACATTATACATCACCTGAACAAGACCAAGCGATCAGCAATATTGATATCGGCTGATGCGAAGAAAGCATTTGATCGTCCGGAGATAAAATGTCTATATCAAATCTTGGGTAAAATGGAAATGAAGGGGAATTTTATATCTTGGCTGAAAACCATCTACTTGCAACCCAATGCCAAGCTATTGATTAATGAAAACCTAACCAGGCAATTCACCTTAACTAGAGGAACAAGACAGGGCTGTCCCCGCTGCTTTTTAATCTAACTCTAGAACCACTGGTTTGTGCGATTAGATATTGTGCCCATATTAGAGGGGTGCAGATAGGGAACCAAGAGGCCCAGGTATCACTTTTTGTTATGTTTACTTTACATAACAGATCCACTGCAATCTTTACCCCTGCAACTGGAGCTAAACCAAAAATTCAGACAAATTTCATGATACAAATAAACATACAGAAATCATTTGCTATGATTTTTGCCCCTAATGAAAGGATATATACCCTAATTTAAAAGTTCCAACCATTCCTAGAAACACAAAACAAACTAAAATACTTGGGAATTCAACTAACGAGAGACCATAAACAATTATACAAGGAAAACTATTTGGAAGCTCTAAGTCAAATTCAAAAAGATATAGCTAGCTGGGCCAAACAGACCCTGTTCTTGTTTGGGGAGACTCAACCTATACAATATGACATTATTACCAAAAATTCTATGTAAGATTCTAGCAATTAAAGTACCAAAATCATTCTTTCAACAACACGACAAAATAATACTGTCATTTATATGCAATAACATGCAAAAAAAATGAATTAAAAAGGAACTACTGCAATGACTGATGGAAAAGGGAGGGGTGAACATGCCAAATATTAACCTTTATTATAAAGCAGCTGAACTCAGGGCCATAAATGAATGATGCACACCACAAAAGGTTTAACCTCACTGGGTAAAACTAGAAAAGGAACTATTAAAAGTGAAGCTTTTTGAACACCTGATACTTGACTCTGAAAGGGGGGAAACACCACTATGGGACACACGTCCATTTGCAGGAACAGCCCCTATCCACATGGAAAACTGTGAGAAAGAAAGCAAAAAAACATGGAGCAGCCTCACCCATAACCCCAATAGAAAACATGAAAATGAGTAGGTGTCACGGGGAAGGGGGGAAGTAAAGGGAGGAAGCAGAGGGGGTTACTGGGGTTTCCCGGAAACGAAGGGCGATGTCTCTCTGCACAACTCTCGGGGTAAGGTAATTCCCTCAGGATCTCGTGTGGGTGTTCCTTCCCTGGCGGGAGGCAGCCCGACTCATCACAGGAAGAGAGAGAGACACCAATTGCCCACAGGGGAGGAAGGAGAGGGTAAGAGCGTCCACAAACTCGCCTAGCGTGGGGTCCACGGGAGGGGAAGGGGACCGTGAAGGGTGTGCGTGGGGGGGGGAGATTTGGGGAAATGGCAAACCAGGGGAGGGGGAAGGTGGAGGAGGCCCAGGAACAGGAAGGGTGAGAAGTGGTTGGGAAACCAAAGGGAAAGGAAAGGACTTTCTCTCGGGGGGGCGTTCAGGAGGAGGAAGGGAAAGAGGTACAAGGAGGTAGTGCAGCGGGGCTAGGGTAACTCACACCAACTTTCCAAACCAAGGATAATTAGACACAGAAAAGGAAAAGATACACTCACCTCGAACACACCCTCAGTCACACTCCAAACACTCACACTTGCACTCCAGGAATTCAGGAAGGGTCAGGGATCAAGGTGTTTCCTCTGGGGCAAGGAAACAAGTCAAGGAATCNGCACTCCAGGAATTCAGGAAGGGTCAGGGATCAAGGTGTTTCCTCTGGGGCAAGGAAACAAGTCAAGGAATCAGAGCAAGAGGAAATCAACAAGGTAATCAGGATAGGGGCCAGCTTCTCTCAAAGATTACCGGCGGGTAACCTGCATCCCGCTGGATGCTTATATCCCTTTGCTGAAGGCCCACAGCTGTGCTGAATGAGCCCCACCCCCTGGTGTTGCCCCGCCTCAGCCAGGCATGCACTGTGCCTAGGCGGGGCCCTGTGGAGTCCTCTGGGGGGCGGGGCTTGCCTCTGCCTTGTCAGCTCCTTTTTCCCACCGCTTGATGGCTGTGGGGAAACTCCTCCCCGCTTACCCCCGATTGGAGCGCTCCCACGTTGTCCGTCACGCCGCACTAGTGCCTGTGGGTGTGGCATGACAGAACCCCCCCGTCCAAGCCCCTGCCCGCCCCTGATGCGGGTTGGGAGGCCGGGTTTGGACGTGTGTCGGTGGTGAAAGGCGAGAATGAGCCATTGGGCGTGAACATTCATGGCTGGTTCCCAGGAGCGTTCAGAGGGCCCATAGTGCTTCCAGTCCACCAAATAATATAGCCATCATCCCAGAAATCGCGAGTCTAAAATGGCTTGGACAGAGTATTCAGGACCTTCCGGAAGGAGGAGGGGTGGGGTAGCAGGGGTGGCGTACAGGGGCGGGTGTACCTTCTTAAGAAGGGAGATATGAAAGGCGGGGTGTATCTTAAGGTGAGTTGGGAGTGCTACTACATAAGTTACTTTATTCAATTTTCGTTTAATAGGGAAAGGACCCATATAGGCATCATCTAGTTTTGTGGAGGGACATAAAGAGGAATAATTCTTTTTATGGACCCAGACCAAATCCCCTACCTGCAACGGGGTCCCGGGCCGGTGACGTTTATCTGTGGCCCTCTTGTACTTAAGAGGAGCCTCTCGAAGACAGCGCTGGGCAAGTTTTTGGGCCACTTTGATCTGGTTGACAAGTGCCCCGGACGCGGGAACTGTGGTTGAAGATACCTCGGGAAAACATAAGGGGGGGTGAAAACCATATGTTATAAAAAAGGGAGACTTGCCTAAAGAGGCATGTGGTCCATTGTTATATATGAATTCAGCCATCGCTAAATGTCTGGTTCAGTCGTCCTGTAAATATGTGCAAAAGCAACGCAGATACTGCTCAACGTGTTGGTTTATCCGCTCTACTTGGCCATTGGCCTGAGGATGATACGCTGTGATAGGTCGTAATTGGACCCCTAACAGATGAAATAATGCCCGCCAAAAGCGGGAAATGAATTGTGGTCCTTTATCTGAAATAATCATCTATGGTAATCCATGAAGACGGACGATTTCATGGAGTATCATCCCGGCAGTTGTTGGGGCGGTAGGTAGTCCCTTACACGGGAGAAAATGAGCCAATTTCGTGAAGTAGTCCACTACAACCAGGATGGTTTCCTTACCCTCCGAGGGGGGAAGGTTTACAATATAATCCATGGCAATTTTCTGCCGGGGCCTTGGGGAGCCTTGGTTATTTGAATTAGTCCTACAGGGGCTTGGCGGGGAGTTTTTGTACGGGCAGAGGTAGAACATCCCTGTACGTATCGTTCTACATCCCTGCGAAGCCCGGGCCACCAAAAGGTGCGCAAAATAAGGGATAGGGTACATTGCTGTCCTAGGTGGCCCACCAGCAGAGAGTCATGGTGAGCCCAGAGAACATGGGGTCGATATTTGGGCGGAATAACTATTCTTCCCTTATAATAAAAAAAGCCTTCCCATGATTGATAATCAGGGCCCTTTGGTTGGTGTTTGCTTACCTCCTGGAGTTGGCATAACGTCGGAAACGTCACGGTGAAAACCCTTGGCTGAAGTAAGGGGCCGGTTATCTCTGGGGGTAATTCCTCGGGGTTCATACAACGGGAAAGAGCATCGGCTAGGGTGTTCTGGGAACCTGGACGATACTGAATGGAAAAATGGAAATGAGCGAAGAATAGCGCCCATCGGGCATGCCTGGCACTATTAATTCGAGCGGTTTGTAGAAATATGAGGTTCTTATGATCGGTAAGAACTATTACCGGGTGGGGGCCCCCCTCCAGGAAGTGCCTCCATGTCTCAAAAGCTGCCTTAATCGCCAAGAGCTCCTTATCGAGGATGGTGTAATTCCGTTCCGCTGAGGTTAATTGTCTAGAGTAAAAGGCACAAGGTAGGCGTAACCCGTCCTTACCTTGTACCTGGGTTAAGACAGCTCCTAAGGCTTTGCTGGAGGCATCGGCTTCTACGATAAATGGTCGTTCCACATCAGGATGTTGGAGCAATGGGGCGGACATAAAAGCCTCCTTGAGGTAGGTAAAGGCTTGGTCTTGCTCCTCCCCCCATTGGAACGTGGCCCCCTTTTTCAGTAAGGTGGTCAGTGGCACGGTTCGCTCAGCATAACGGGGAATATATTGACGATAATAGTTCGTGCTGCCTAGGAACCGTTGGAGAGCCTTCACTGTAGTGGGGGGTGGCCAGAGCCGGATCGCATCCACCTTGCTGGGGTCCATTTGAATTCCTATTGGGGAGATAATAAACCCTAAAAAAGGGACGGAGGTTACATGGAAGTCACATTTCTCCCTTTTGCAATAGAGTTTGTGTTGTAGCAATCTCTGTAAGACCTGGCGTACATGGTGAATATGTTCAGGCAAAGAGTTAGAAAAAATTAAAATATCATCGAGATATACAACCACAAAAAGGTCCAGCATGTCCCGCAAAATATCATTGATAAAATGTTGAAAAGTGGCCGGGGCATTGACCAGACCGTAGGGCATGACTCGATATTCAAAGTGCCCAAAACGTGTGCGGAAAGCCGTCTTCCACTCATCCCCCTGTCGTATGCGTACAAGGTTATAGGCCCCTCTTAAATCTAGTTTTGTGAAGACCCGGGCTCCCTGGAGTTTTCCTAATAGTTCAGGGATTAAGGGGAGGGGGTACCTGTTCTTAATAGTAATTTTATTGAGACCCCGATAATCTACACAAGGTCGTAAGTCTCCTTCTTTCTTGGGCACAAAAAATAATGGGGCCCCCGCGGGGGAGGTGGAATGGCGGATAAAACCCCTCCGCAAGTTATCCGCTATATACTCTCGTAGAACTTGGGTCTCTGTTGGGGATAGGTTGTATATCCGGCCATACGGAGGTTCGGTTCCAGGAAGTAAATCAATGGGACAATCGTAAGAACGATGGGGAGGGAGTTCCTCGGCCTCTTGTTTGCTAAATACCTCAGCAATATCCCAATAGGGCCGTGGAATATCTAACTCTGGGGCAGTCACGGAGACTGCCAGGGATTGAGGAAGGGGTAAATTAGGGTTGGGGCTATGAGGGGAGCCGGGTATGGCTGGGAATTGAATCTGGCGGGTTACCCAATTAATGGAAGGGTTGTTCTTTCATAACCAAGGGAAACCTAGGATAAGGGGAATCAAAGGGGAGGAGATAACATCAAATTCCAAGGTCTCTGAATGGGTCCCTATGGTGCACTGAATAGGACCCGTGCACTTCTGGATTGGCCCTGACGATAAAGGGGACCCATCAATGGTTCGAACTGTTTCCACCACCACCCTGCTTTGCTGGGGAAAAGCATGATGCCGTGCGAAACCACCATCTATATAGTTTCCCGCTGCTCCGGAATCCACCAGGGCAGGGGTCACAAGGGAAGAGGAAGCCGAGGTTTGGAGGGTTACAAGAACCTGAAGTTGGTTCACTAAGGACGGGTCTGTGCGTCCTTGGGACTTGGGGGATGGGCGGCTTGCCGAGAGGCCCCCAATTCCTCTCGACCCCTGGTGTTTCCCGGGTGTGGATGGGCATTCCCGAGAAAAATGGGAACCTGCCCCACAATAAAAACACAGGCGCATTTGGCGCCGGCGTTCCCGTTCGGCTGCGCTAAGTGGGCCCCGAACAAGCCCAATTTGTTTTGGTTCTAGGCTCACAGCCCCTCCTCCTAAGGGGTTGGGGGGTATTCCCAAAGCTCGGGGAATTCCACTACTATACCCTCTTCCCTGCTCCCTTTGCTTTTCCCTTCTGCGCTCCATTAGTCGCTCGTCGACATGGAGGGCTAAGGTCACCATTTCTTGTAGTGTGGCGGGGGTTACAACGGCCCTGGCCACTAAGTCCTTTATGTCATCATTCAGGCCCTGGCAAAACAGAGTTCGCAGAACAGCATCCCCCCACCCTAGGTCGAATGCTAGTTTGCGAAAATGAGTGATATAATCCAATAGGGGGGACCTCCCCTGCCGGAGATTCAAAATAGCCTGTTCCGCATCCCTGACCCGATGAGGGTAGTCAAAAAGGAGGCGGAACTGCGTTAGGAACTCCTGGTAGTCCTGTAGAACCGGATCCTGGGCCATTAGCAACGGGGTAGCCCAATCTAAGGCCACTCCGCCCAGTAACCCTACAATAAAAGCTACCTTCGCCTGGTCTGTTTCGTAAGTCTGGGGCTGAGTTTGAAACGTTAAGATACAAAGGGCCAGGAAACCTTGACAGGCCCTCCGGTCCCCATAAAATTTATCCGGGATGGGGGCTTTAGGCTCCCTCGGCCAAGGCCTCAGAAGGGGAGGAGGCGCAGGTCCCACGGGAATCGGGGGGAGAGGCACCGTAGGCCCCACAGGCACCCCACCTGCCCCCTCCCCAGGGGTGGCCGCAAGGGAATCCTGTATTTCTGAGTGACCCTCCATACCACTATGGGATGACGGAAAGGGGGGGAGGGGGGTGAAAGGGAAGGGAAAAAGGCAGTAATTATGTCGTGGGGAAGGGGGGAAGTAAAGGGAGGAAGAAGAGGGGGTTACTGGGGTTTCCAGGAAACGAAGGGCGATGTCTCTCTGCACAACCCTCGGGGTAAGGTAATTCCCTCAGGATCTCGTGTGGGCGTTCCTTCCCTGGTGGGAGGCAGCCCGAGTCATCACAGGGAGAGAGAGAGACACCAATTGCCCACAGGGGAGGAAGGAGAGGGTAAGAGCGTCCACAAACTCGCCTAGCGCGGGGTCCACGGGAGGGGGAAGGGGACCGTGAAGGGGGTGCGTGGGGGGGGAGATTTGGGGAAATGGCAAACCAGGGGAGGGGAAAGGTGGAGGAGGCCCAGGAACAGGAAGGGTGAGAAGTGGTTGGGAAACCAAAGGGAAGGGAAAGGGCTTTCTCTCAGGGGGGGGGGTGCAGGAGGAGGAAGGGAAAGAGGTACAAGGAAGTAGTGCAGCGGGGCTAGGGTAACTCACAACAACTTTCCAAACCAAGGATAATTAGACACAGAAAAGGAAAAGATACACTCACCTCAAACACACCCTCAGTCACACTCCAAACACTCACACTTGCACTCCAGGAATTCAGGAAGGGTCAGGGATCAAGGTGTTTCCTCTGGGGCAAGGAAACAAGTCAAGGAATCAGAGCAAGAGGAAATCAACAAGGTAATCAGGATAGGGGCCAGCTTCTCTCAAAGGTTACCGGCGGGTAACCTGCATCCCACTGGCTGCTTATATCCCTTTGCTGCCCTGCCCACAGCTGTGCTGAATGAGCCCCGCCCCCTGGTGTTGCTCCGCCTCCACCAGGCCTACACTGCGCCTAGGCGGGGCCCTGTGGAGTCCTCTGGGGGGCAGGGCTTGCCTCTGCCTTGTCAGCTCCTTTTTCCCACCGCTTGATGGCTGTGGGGAAACTCCTCCCCGCTTACCCCCGATTGGACCGCTCCCATGTGGTCCGCCACACCGCACTAGTGCCTGCGGGTGCGGCGTGACAGTAGGGAGGGAATAGCAACTCAACTTAGAAAATGAAAGGATAAGGGAATAAATAGGGTATCACAGCTATTTAGAGGAGAAAACTTCATGTCAAAGGAAGACATAAACGGACTTATACAACAACCAATAGACACCTTACAGAATTATCAGTTACGAGATGAGCTAAATCAGGTTATATTAGTTCCACAATTTATAAGACCTCAAAAGCCGATAGAAGGGACTTTGTTCAATAAAGGGTCTGGCAAAGGCATTGTAGCTAGAATATATAGAGCACTCCAAATTGAATGGTAGGCCTACCCACCTACGTATTTACAAAAATGGGAGACGCTGTTGGGCACTAAATGGGATGAGAAACACAAGTCCTGGATAATACAGCACATGACCAAATGCTCATGGTTCCTGGAAATAAAGGAACCAATCATGAAAACTATTATGTTCTATTATATGGACGCAAACAGACTAAGTAAAGTCAGAGGTACGGGATCTAACCTCTGTTTAAAAGGTTGTGCACAAAAGGCAACATACCTAAAAGTATAGTGGGAATGTCCCAAGATAAAAGACTTCTGGTCAATGATCTGGACTAACATGCAGAAAATTACAAGAATAACTATTCCACAGCGTCCAGAAACCGCGTTACTTGACTTATACCCACAGACAGAGCTGATACATCACAATATGCCTATATGTAAAACCCTAATAGCAGCAGCTACTAAGAGCATTCTGCAACTTTGAATAGAGGCAAAGACACCATCAGCAAATATCTGGCTGAACAATCTGTGGTATTTTTTTTTCAATGGAGAAAGCCTCAGCTACCCTTCACGACAAAACTAAAGACTTTATTACTAAATGGTTCCAATGTATTGAAACCATGAAACTGCCAGAAACTGAGCAGGATCAATATTCTTACTTATTTGATTATATGTTGTGAAATGGGTGGAAGGGTGGAAAAGAAAGAGAAGTAACATGTGGATAATGCTGGAGAGCAAAAGATGCAAACCTGGGGATGACTGAAGGGGGGGAAGGTTTAGAGGGTCGGGGGAGGGAGGGAAAAAAGGGACAGTAGTACAGACGGGTCCAGAAACTGTCAAAATAAAAACGAAAAGATGTAACTCATTAATGGAAGTTAATAGAAAAACGAAAAGATGTAATTCGTTAATGGGTGTTATGAGAAGATAAATAAAGTTGAAAATAAGCAAAAAATAAAATAAAATAAAAAATAAGATGTTACAGCCAGGAATGTGTACACAGATTTTTGTAAAATAACAAATTTCAACTGCTTATAAAATTGGACCCCTTTATCTCATTATGGAATTTGGCACACATAATGCTCTCCATTGTGGGTATAAGCCTGCCAAGTTCAATCCAAATCAAATGAATGACAAACACGCTACAGATGAAAATGGGATTTTCAATTTTTTCCTATTAACTCATAATAACGAAATGAAATTATTTTGTTTCATGTTCTTTCGTTTTCGTTATTCAATAATGAAAATGAAAGATCCCTCTTTCATTTTTCTTATTTTAATAGTAAAAACAAAATGCACACCCGTCTCCATTTCTATGATTATGTTGATGAAAGCCATTGTGATCCACTAGATAGTTTGTTGGATTATCAACCTAATCTTACTAGTTGGCTTTAGGTAAATTGCAGCTCCCCAACTATATAGTTGGGTTGCTGTTGACAGTTCTCGCCAATCAGTTGACATTTTGGGTGTGGTGCCTTTCTGTTGCTGTATTCCAAAAGTTTGTCACTGGAATTTCTGTCGTGGTCTAAAGACTGTGGAGATGGATGGATTGTGGTGAATAAATACATAGAAAGTTAGGGCTCTGTTGTTTGGATCCCCTACTGGTTTTATAGCTTGTTTTAAAATCATCCAGTCTGTGACAGAATCTTGTGCCACATCCAGTGCATTTGTATCATCTTTCGTCTCACGTAAATTATCTGTTATGATAGAAAGTCATGGTTCTGACTAGGCTTTTTTACACCCTGGCCATATTTATATAGTCTGAGTTTTCAAGAGATATGAGATGTGATTTCCTACACAAGCTTTTCCTCGCATTCAGCAGGATTATGTGAATGCCCTTCCTCCAACATGGATATTTTTGTGGCTTACATTTTGGTTTCCAAGGAATTCTCTTTCACACATTTAGTATGCTACTGTAATAGGTTTTCTCTCCTGGGCAGATTCTGTGAGACAAGAGTTCATGAGTTTTGATTTATTTGCTTTTTTCTTCCCCTCCAAAAAAGCTTTTCTCGCACGCACGCTGTGCATTTGCTCTCTAGGGTGTCTCTCTGGAGCAAAAGTAACATTGTGGTGTGTGTGTGTGTGTGTGTGTGTGTTATGATTTCCTCTCTTCCCCCCTCCCAAATATTCAGTAAAGTGTGTTTAGATTCAGGGAAGTTCTAAAAATGGTGAGATTTGCCTTGCAGTAATCTTGGGGGACTGATAGTCTGTCTGACAGGGCTAAATATTTTATAGTTAGTCTGAGGGAGAAAAATCCTTGAAACCATAAGTTGACATGTTGCCCTCTCTCTTTTTGATAGTATGTACAATACAAGACTTTAACAACATGGCACATTTATATACTCTGAATTCTAGAAGTTTGAATTGTTTTGACAGAAAAATTGTCTAATACAATTAATTTCTTTAGCGATTTTTCTTCCTAGTTTCTCAAGTTAACTTTTTTATGTGCTTGTTTATATAATAATAGTAACTAATCAATTTTATTTGTACAGAATCCCAGTCCTCACCCTAAATTGAGTGCTCAGGGCACTTAACAACATGAATATAATACTACACCACAGAGCCACTAAAAAGACATTTAGAACAGTTTGAAAAGGGGAAGGTAAAAAGTGAGGGAAAAATACATTAAGGGCAACCAGCAACGGATCCTCTAAATCAGAGGTGAGAAATTTTTTTCCCTCCTGGGGGCCACTTTGAAAGCTTGCACAAGCTCCAAGGGCCAGACAGACATTGGGGCAGGGGTGCTTAAGAGATGAAATCAAGGAAAGGAGGGTCCAAATCATTGATCTGTGCTGTGGAACTCTCCCCTATCCTTGTTTGCATGCCCTCATCTCTGCTCCCTTCCCTTGAACTCAGTTTTTCAGTAATTGGAGGTGAGAACTGAATCCAAGGGTCAGATCCAGGAAGTGTAAAGGGGCCACATAAAAACATGCCACAGGCTACATTTGGCCCCAGGGCCAGAGGTTCGCCACCCCTACTCTAAAACCACCTGAAAAATAAATAAGTCTGAAGATAGATAAGTTTGAAGTAGGGATGGGCGAACAGATCACGGTTCCGGTTCGGCCATTTGGTTCAGCTGCGTTCGGTTCGTCCATTCAGTTCGTCCGTTCGGTTCAGCTGCATTCGGTTCGTCCGTTCAGTTCGTCAGTTCGGTTAGTTCACCGGATTTGGGTTCGGCCGTTCGGTTCGGCTGTTCAGTTCTGTCATTCTGCCATTCTGTTCGGCCGTTCGGCCATTCGGTTCGGCCGTTTGGGAAATGTTATGGATTTTTTTTGTTTTTTTTAATATGGTTTATTGGTTTTTTATTGGGTTTTATATGGTTTTCTTTTGTTTTTTATTTGGGTTTTTTGTTTTTATATTGGTCTTATTTTTTATTTTTTTATCTAATATTATATATATCTATCTACACTAAATCTAACTGCTATTAACTATTCTAAATGCTATGAACTAAATGGATTATCTAATAAGTACACAGGCCTACTCCACTAAAACTAAATCACTAACGCTATCTCTATCACTAAGCTAACTCCTACAACTGTCTACTATCCCAACCTCTCTCTCTCTCTCTCTCTCTCTCTCTCTCTCTCTCTATGGGATGGGGGGAATCACAAGCACAACGTTTCAGTTTAAGCTTTAAGTTTCATTTCAGTACAAAACTGAAATGAAACTTAAAGCAATCTAATAATCCTACTCAACGCCTGCTGTTCAGGAACAGTGACTAGCTCAGAAGGTGTTGGGAAGGGGGGAGGCAGATAGTTTCATTTCTTGTAAGCCTCTGGTGCCTGGAAGTCTGCTCCTCAGTGACTAGTACTACCCCTCCCTGTCACCTTACAGTGAACCTTTTTTTGCCCCCCGAATTCACCTGAACGCGATCCGAACTGACCGAACTGTTCATCCATTTTGCTGTTCGGTGTTCGGTTCGGTATATTTGTGTTTGGGTTCGAGTTCGCGTTCGGTCGTCCAAACAGGCTGAGTTCGGCCCAAACTCCTAACTTCCGAACCGCGTTCGCCCATCCCTAGTTTGAAGGCAAGGAGGGGGAAACTGAGACAAAGTATAAAAACAGACATGTAGCCAGCATGGCAACTCCCTGGCCTGGCTTCGAGTGGGAAACTGCAGCCAATAAGGTCTGGATCACATTGAGGCCCCGGACACATGTGCCCGGCCTGAGAGAAATCCAACCACCCGTGGCACAACAAATGTGTTATCAGGTGGCCTTACATATGCCTTGTCCCCTGTCATGATGGACAGCCATGGCATCCAATGATAGGAAGCCATGGTAATCAGCAATGGCAGCCCCTAACCTGGGGCAGGTATTGAGTGGCCACAAAGATGTGCTAGCTCATGTTGGCCTCCATGTGCATTTGGCCAGTTCTTAGTCTGGACTGTGACCTCGGAGATTTTCAGAGGACAGACTGGGCTAGCTGCCTACCCACCCCGGGGCAGAAGCAGGCCAAAATCTAGTAGCAGCCCAATTGCCTGCCAATTTAAGGCATGACGGCAGGATACCTAAACAGAAGTTGAGCACACCAGTAGAATAACACTGTTTGTAGATGTGGCACTGGAAAGCGCCTCCCGAGCCGTGCATTATGAGAGAAGCCACGCTGCGCTGCCGAAAGTGATGTTCTCCCCATTGCTGGCAACGGCGGTGGCCGGAGATGCAACGCTTTGCAGAGGTGCATTCTAGAGACCTCATATTTCAGGTCTCTAGAACCCACCTCTGCACAGCGCCTCGTCTCTTGCCACCACCGTTGCCGGCAATGGGGAGAACTTCACTTCCAGCAGCATGGCGCGGCTTCTCGTTTAATGCGCAGTTCGGGAGGTGTTTCCTAGAGCCTCATCTAAAAATGGTCTAAGATTCTAGGAGCAGGTCTCAAATATATATAACCAGGTACTACAGTGTCCAAGGCCCTAAAAATCAGAAATGCCATCTTAAATTCAATCTTCCGCTGTACAGACAGCAAATGCAAAGAACTTCAGTTCTGCAGGATAAGTTAGCTAGTTAATACTTAGGTATTGAGAAGTAGTTTAACAAAGCTGCATACAAAGG
Source organism: Sphenodon punctatus (assembly GCA_003113815.1). Taxonomy (NCBI): domain Eukaryota; kingdom Metazoa; phylum Chordata; class Lepidosauria; order Sphenodontia; family Sphenodontidae; genus Sphenodon; species Sphenodon punctatus. The sequence continues at coordinate 532,058 of QEPC01014676.1, forward strand.
CAACTTGGAAGTCTACTGTGTTGAGTAACCTTGCTATTTCTAGCAAAGATCATTTTTGAAAGTCTTTCAGAGACATCTGATGTTTGGTTTCCAAGATGAAATTTCTCCTGGCTTCCCAGCTTTGCTGCTTCCTTTTCTGGCTGCCAAAGGCTTGGCTGATGTCATCAAAGCTGAATAAGTTCGCACTAGAGTGCAAATTCTGTTTGAAGTGTCTTTCTGGGTTAAAATAAATCCCAGCACCTCAGAGAGAAAAGAGTTGCATGTCTATTTCTTGGAAGCTGGGGGGAACTCAATCTTATTCCACTAAAGCTATTTTCTTTTTGTTTTTTTTGTGCAGTAATTTTGTTTTGTCTTTGCTCATCTTGTTGATGAAATTACCTCAGGTAGCTTTTGTCTAGTTTCCTCTGGTTTACGATTGATGTCTGTGCCAGTCCATTGGGTGTTTTTACATGGACAGGAAGTGCACCGGAACCCCAGAGTAGGTATTATTATTATTATTATTATTATAAACATTTGTATAGCACCAGCCGTGTACCTGATGCTTTACAGAACAAAGATAAAGACACGGTCCCTGCCTATGGCTTACAATCTAAAAAGACAAGGAGGGGGCGACAAAGAGAGGGGACAAAGGAAAGACAAGGGAGAAGCAAACAAACATGCAAGCGGCTGCGAAGTCTCCAGTGTGTGTGCTTGGCTTGGTTACAGGCAGGAGTCTGCAAAGGAGGGGAGATCTTAAGTAATTGGGGGAAAGCAACTAGCAGGCATTGGGAAAGGCGACATGGAAGAAGTGGATCTTGAGGAGGGATTTGAAGGTGTGCAGGGAGGAGGCGAGGCAGATGTGGGTAGGGAGGGAGCTCCTGGCATGGGGGGCAGAGAGGGGGAAGGGACAAAGGTGGTTAGGGGAGCATGGGAGATGATGGAGAGTGAGGGAGGGGACAGAGGAGGCATGGAGGGCACATGCAGGAGTGCATAAACAGATTAGGGCTGTGAGGTAGGGGGGAGCTTGGCTGTGAAGTCTTTTATAGGTGAATAACAGGAGTTTAAATCGGATGTGTTCAGGAAGGGGGAGCCAGTGGAGAGAGGAGAGGAAAGACTGCACGTAGTCAAAGCAATGGGCTGAGTGGATGACCTTGGCAGCGGAGTTTTGGATGGTGATAAGGGGGGACAGGTGAGAGCAAGGGAGGCCAAATGAGGCTTGCAGAAGGTTGCAGTAGTCAAGGTGATAAATGACCATGGCATGAACAAGGGTTTTGGCAGAGGAGAGAGAGAGAAAGGGGAGGATCCGAGCGATGTTATGGAGGGCGAAGCGGCAGGACTTGGCAACAGAGTCAATGTAAGGCTTAAAGGAAAGATGAGTGTCAAAGATTAAGCACAAGCTATGGGCTTGGGGAACAGGATGGATGGTGACTCCATCAATGCAGATGGACAGGGAAGTGGGAGAGGAAGCGGGGGGAGGAAAAATAAGGAGTTCAGTCTTGGCCATGTTGAGCTTGAGCTGGCGTTGGGACACCCAAGCGTAGATATCAGTGAGACAGTTGATGAGGCATGAGTGGACAGAAGGCGAGAGAGGGGGTAGAGAGATAGAGCTGAGTGTCATCAGTGTAGAGATGATATTGGAAGCTGGGGGAGGCAATGAGTTTGCCAAGGGAAAGGGTGTAGATAGAGAAGAGGAGAGGCCAAGGACAGAGCCTTGGGGAACCCCAACTGAAAGGGGGAGGGAGGAGGAGCTGGAATTGGGAAGAGACACATTAAAGGAGCAGTCAGAGAGGTAGAAGGAGAACCAGTCAAGGACAGAGCTGCAGAAGCTCAAGGACCAAAGCGAGTCCAGTAGCAGTGAGTGGTCGACAGTGTTGAAGGCAGCAGAGAGGTCAAGGAGGACAAGAAAGGAGTAGAGGCACTTAGATTTAGCGACACGTGGATCATTGGTGATCTTGACAAGGGAGGCTTCCATTGAGTGAAGGGGGCGGAAGCCAGATTGGAGAGGGTCCAGGGAGGAGTTGGCAGAGAGAAGGTCCGGGCAGCGGGAGTAGACAACCCATTCCAGAAGCTTAGAGGCAAAGGGAAGGAGGGAGACAGGCCAGAAACTAGAGGGGTTGGATGGGTCCAGGGTGGGCTTTTTGAGGATGGGAGAAAGAGTGGCTTGCTTGAAGGCAGAAGGGAATGACATGTAAAAGGGGGGGGTGTGACAGTGAGAGCAATATTCATCACGAGGTGAGAGGGGATTGGGTCAAGAGGGCAGGTGGAGGGGTTTGAGGAAGAGAGCAGAGTGGAGACTTCCTGAAGGGAGGCCGGGGGGGTGGGGGCGAGGATGGAGGGGGAAGGGGGAGGGGGTGGTAAGGGAGTGGGAAGAATAGATGGGTGGGAGGCATGTAGGTGACCCAAACTGGAGCTGCACTCAAACACAGGTTTGGATGCATTCATACAGATAACCCAGTAGGTGGGGAAACAGTGCACACAGGCAGCCTTCCCCCTGCCCTGAGAAAGTCCCAGATTAAGAACACATGAGCAGGTGGGCCAAACCCCTAGTCTGGCACACTCCATTCACAACCCCCACCCCACCTAGAAGTCCACCCCTAGTCAAGAGCCCAGCTTTGAGAACCATGCCAAAAGGATGAAAGAGGACATATAAGTTTCTTTATTTACATGGGGATGGGGTGATACACAGCAAAAAGGGGGATGGGACCATCAGGACCTCCCCCTTCCTCTCCCCTGTCCCCTACTAACCAGAGCCTTCCTTGCCCACTTGCTGAAGGTCCTCCATGGGGGGGGGGGGTATCCTCATCCTCCTCTGGTCCCTGAGTCTGTCCCTGGGTCTGTGGAGGATGTCCCAGGTGTTCCAGGATGTTCCTTGTCTCATGGAATGGAATGCGACAAAATAGCCTTGCACTACTATCAACTTCTGTAACTTATAACATAGTGACATCCTCCTCCTCTGGTCCCTGTGTCTCCAGTGGGCAGAAGATGTCTGTGCTCTGGAGAAGTCTCTGCGGTCCGCTGGGGGCGCCTTTCTCTAGGTCCCGTGTATGGCCCAGGGGGCCACTATAGAGAGAGCATTCTCGGTGGCCACACCTAGGCTGTGGAACTCCCTAGGGGTGGTGGCCCGGGTGGCCACTGATCTCCCCTCCTTCCATCATATCTATCAAACCTGGATGTTCCACCTAGCTTTGGGCGAGGGAGATGGGGTGTGGGGTGGGATGGGGGGAGGAGGGCGGTTTGGTTTTGCCTTCCCATTTATTGTATTTTATGGTTTTATTGTTTGTATGTGTTTTGATATTGTAAGCCGCCCCGGGATACTTGGAGAAGGAGGGGCAGGGTATTAAATGATTTTATAAATAAATAAATAAATAAATATGTTCCGGATGTCCCTCGTCTTATGGAATGGCAAGGCAAAATAGCCTTGCACTCTCAACCTCTTTATAATATAGAGGAAACAACAGCAAATTGTCCAGTTTGTGACCTAAAGGGTAATTTCAGACGTGCTGGGCCTCCAGGCTGAAACCTGGATATGGATCCGTCTCGGATCCCAGTCAGTGATGAAGTCGGCCATCCTTTAGACGTCCCAACTTTATCACACAGGGGAATCTTGGAGGGGGTGGGGCTGTGCAGCATGACATGAGACCATACGGCCCCACCCCCAATGCTCCCACATCCACCCACCTCCCTCAGGGAGACAGGCGGGTGCAGCGGCCAATGCAACCATTGCGCCCAAACCCGTACCGCTGTCTGGACCATGCTCAGTAATGGGGCAAGGTAACGTACGTTACTTTTGCCCCTTTTCTGATCATGGTTCAGCTGAGGTGAGGCCGGCCTCACCCCCAGAACCATGGTTAACTTTGAACCCCGCCAGGAATTCACTGTGGTGAACAACTGGCGGGGCTCAAACAGATGTGCCACCCATCACAGCTACCACACTGGATCCACTGTGATCCAGTGTGGTTGACTGTGGTGGTATCACGTATTAAATTACCCAAAGTGAGCTGACTGAATTTGGTTGAAATTTTTCAAACCTGCAAATTTTTCAAGCTTCACTCAGTTCTGTGCAGGAGCCCTGCAGCTCATCAAAGAGGCGCGTCCAGAGCCTGTACTCTCACCAGCACTACAGTTGCAGCAGGACTCAGCAGTGAGGGCCCTGAGTTCTTGCTTATTCTGCTGAGCCATGCAATGGATGGCATCCTCGCACCTTACCTTCAAACCCTACATTGACTCCATGGCCAAATCCTGCTGCTTCTCCCTCTGCAACATTGCAAAGATCCACCCTTTTCTGTCTGTCTCCTCTGCCAAAACTTCAATCCATGCCCTAGTCATTTCTCGCCTCGACTATTGTAACTTCATTGCTAGCCTTCCCTGCTCTCACTGTCACTTTGACAATGATCAGCCTCTCCTCTCCTCTCTCCACTGTCTCCCTCTTCCTGAGCGTATTCTGCACAAGCTCCTCATCTTCACCTACAAAGCCCTTCACAACCTTGCTCCCCCTTACCTCTCTGCCCTGATCTCCCTCCAAACCCCTGTTCGAGCACTCTGCTCCACTTCCATCCCCCCCTACCCTCCCACGCCTCCCCTGCTCCCCCAATCACCTTCGTCACTTCTCCCTCGCTGCCCCTCATGCTTGGCACGCCCTCCCTGCCCTTGTCCACCTTGCCCCCACCCTCCACACCTTCAAGTCCCTCTTCAAAACCCACCTCTTACACTCCGCCCTGCTAATCATCCCCACCCAGGATTACCCCCCACCTGTTATCTGTAAACTTCCAATTTACTGTAACCAAGCCAAGAACATGTACCTGAGTTCTTGCATCCTCATGATTGTTGTATCCCTTGTCTCTCCCTCTGCTTCCCCATTCCCTGTCTCACCTCCCCCTGTGTTAGGACAGCCCCCCCATATCTGTCAAAGTCCATTTGAGACATGGGCCAGTGGGCATTAGACTCAGGATTCCCCCCCAAAGGAGTCAGAGCAAGGATCGGGCCCAGCCACCATGGAACCTAGGAGAAGGGAGTTCACACATGTGGACAGCAGCCTGATCCAGGAAGGAGGTGATTAAGGGGAGATAGCCCTCAGTAAGTACGGGGCCATTAAGAAAGGGTGTTCTCCCTGTTTCAAACCACTGGTGAATAAGACCCAGGTTAGCAACAGCCTCAAAGACATGGATACCCCCCCCCAGGCAGAGAGGGATGTCGCCCATTAACCTTGGGGTCCCTCTCACAACTCCTCCCAAATCACCGGAATGTCCTCTCCCCATTAATGCCCAGGTGTGTCCATTGCCCATGACTCCCCTAGGTCTCTTCCCTTTTGTGACACCTAAGCACCCACCTGGAGTCCTCTTTTGTCCTCATGGTTCACATATACATCTTTGCTTTTGTCTCACTTAGAAACCCACCCAGATATGCCCCGATGGGTTATTTGTGTCCCTTTGTTGTCCCAATGTGCCTTTTGTAACACCCTTGCACCTATTCCAAATCTTTTATTCTGAACCCTATAACTGCCCCTCGCTTCCCTTTTGGAAATGGAGAAGGTTTTGGATGCGGGCACATGCAGGTTTCCCTGTGCATGTCTGTATCTTAAGAGATCTCCAGACTTAGGTCTGCCCCTTCTTCTCAACCCCCATGAACTTCGCTGGATCCTCGGGCTGCCTGTCCCCTTTTTCCACAGGAAAGGAAAGGTAACCTCAGGTCCAGACTTTCCCGCTCGTTCTCTCTCTCTCTCTCTCTCTCTCTCTNCTCTCTCTCTCTCTCTCTCTCTCTCTCTCTCTCTCTCTGTGTCTTTTCTGGATCTTCCACCCCCTGCTCCCCACCTCACTTTCATTTCACCCACCACCGCTTGTGTTTTTCCTTTGATCCCACCAGCCAGACCGGGGCTGTGTTTCTCTGTTTATAAGTAAACCTTTTGATTTTATTGAATCTTTGTCTCCCTCTTTTCCTTCAATTTTGGGGAGGGTACATAAACTGCTTGTAGCGCGTATCTGTCCTCAGACTGATACTTAGGACACGCAGGAACCCCGGGTTTAACAAATTAAGCTAATTCCCACCGAAGTTAAGGAATGGTGGATATTGGGAGACCAACCCCCCAACAGTCACGAGTGGGAGGGGGTTCTCCTGTTAACACCTGTCTTTAGATTGTAAGCTCTCGGGCAGGGACTGTGTCTATCTTATTTTCTATAAAGCACAAGGTACATCGCTGGTGCTATATAAATGCTTATAATAATAATAATAATAATAATAATAATCATCATCATCATCATCATCATCATCATCATCATCATCATCATAAATAAATAACTGCCCAGCATGTGGTTTCCTCCAGAAACTCCAGCAACTGAGGTCCTCCCTGCACTGCCTGTTCCAGCCCCACCACTCCCAGTTGAAATTAGTTGCTCCTGGTTGGCCTGGGCTGTGGCCCCGGTGCTTCTGGACCTGCAGAGAGAGACAGGGAGGTGGGATGTTACTGAAGCTGCCACACTCCAGGATCTGTGTGCAGCCCCCAACCACCTGTGGCAGCTGGTGCCCTGGTGCCCTCTGGTGCCCCCCCTCCATCCAGTCTGCCTTCCATCCCCGCCCCGCCCCACAGCCTCTCCTCACAGTGCCCTCCCACCTGGTGGACAAAATCACCACACCCACATGGAGCTCCTCTGTGTTGGGCTGTTCCAGCTGGTCTCCATCATTCTCATGGTCACTTGTGCACATGGTATAGGGTGACTGTGGTTGCTCCAGCCCTGAGACATCAGTGCCACCACACCAGTCAAATGGGCTACTCACTGCTGTTCTACACCTCCTTGCTGTCGCCTGCAGCTACACCTGCCTCCCCTCTGGGCTAGATGGGAGGTCCTGGGAATGGTACTTGGGGGGGTAGCAGGTGGATGATGGTGTTGCCCCCATCCTCCTCCTCTTCCTCCTCCAGCTCCTCCTCTGGGTTTGACAGTTTGGGGGTCAGCAGGACTTTATGGGAGGGACTGGGGGCAGGTGGATCAGCCCTGGTTTGTGTGGGTGGGATCAGTGGGGGTTCGGCATGCACCTACTCCTGGCCCAGGGTGACTGCTCCCATGCAGTTGGGCAGCCACAGTTTCCATGTGGAGAAAACGATCCAGCAGGTCAAAGTAGTGATCTGTTTCACTTCCACGTCTGGAAGTGAGGTTGCCACTGTGGACCTCTTCTTATCCATACCTCATGTTCTTTGTCTGCTTCTGGAATTAGTTATTTGACCTATTGTGTACCATCTGCTCAGCGATACCCTGGAATACTGCCACATTCCTAGAGGGTTTTCTCTAGCAGACCCTGAAACTTTTTGTCCCTCTAAAAAGCTATGAGTACCCTCGTCTCCTCTTTGGACCAGGGACTACCCTCTTTCTGGCCAGTTGTGGACCCTGTCCTTCTTCACTGGGATGGGGTCTGTGATGTTGATACAGTGGTTGGGGTGCTGGTGCTTGCCTGTGGAGACAGTACAGGAGGAAACCCATTCATGGTCTCCCCTTGGCTGCCAGTCCTTCCCTCTCCCCTCTGGGGGATGTGACTGTGCCTGGATGGACCAGTTTCTGGTCTTCCTTGCTCATGGGACATGCTGCTGCTGCTATTCATTGCCCAGAATCTGCTGGTGTGTTGGCCTCCCTTTCCCCGCCATGGTTTGGGTATGCAGCCAACACATGTTTGGATTTTGCACCTGTTTCTTTAAGGGCTAGAGGGGGGAAGGTAGCAAGATGGCCATACTCATTCAGGGAGCCATTTGGTCTGCTGGGTATAGCTCCTGCCATACCCACACACAAGCTTTACAGCACCTGAGCTGTAAAGCTTGTGTGTGGGTATGACAGGAGCTTTCCAAGGGAGAAGAATACAGCTTAAATGGAACAGAGCAGAGGGTGGTGAGACACTATCCCCTTAAGAGCCTGAGACTTGAGGGCTAGGCCTGCCCTATCTGGAGATATAAGAGGCAGCCAGCAGGAGAGGTCAGTCTGGGTATAGCTGCAGAACTGAGCACATCTCTGCTGAGGTCTGGGGCTCTGCAGGAACTTTCTCTATGGTCCTGAAGGCTGGTGAGCAGCTGAAGAAAACCAACAGCAGTTGGGAATGCCTTAGTATAACCAAGAGTGGCTGGGAGTGCACAGGATATATATTGGGAGTTCACACTTTATTTCCATGTTTCTGGTATTAATAACAATGTTTAGTTTTTAGTTGTTAATACCAGAAAAATGGGGGAGGAGGGAAAACAAAATTTTGAAATATAAATGAAAATTTCAGAACTAAAAATAATAAAAAATGTTGTGACATACATATCAGGCTGTAACTTTATTATTTTCTGTCTGCTTTGAATGACATCAGGGACAAATGTACCCCATTACCAAAGGGATCATCCCTGCGAAATTACAGGAGGATTGGATAAAGAGTCCCAATTTTATAAGCATTATGGTTTTTGAAACTTTGTGATGCTTTCTGTCTGTAACGTCTTTGCTTCCCATCTAATGTGCATGCACTTAGGACATATTGTACCCTTCACCCAAGGTATCATTCCTGATCAATTTTATAAAGATTGGTTTAGGGTTCCTATTTTATAAGCAATGTAACTTTCATGGTGTGTGCACACACTTCCAGGTGTAACATCTTTATTTTAAATCCATTTTGGATGTAATTAGGATGGAGTGTACCCATCACCCAAGGGATCATCCATGACAATTTCAGAAAGAGTGGATAAAGTTCTCCAATTTTATAAGCAATTGAACATTTGTGATTTTAACAGAAGTCGTGCAAATTCTAGTTATGTAAATTTTGGGACACAAACAAAAATGTCAGGACAAAACCTGCACTTCAGGCAGGAAGGCAGAGGGGAGAGTGAAACATTTCAGCAATCAAGAGACATGACTGATACATCCAGGATGGCCAGTTGACATCCCAAACACATCCTGCAGCACTGTGACAAAGAACATGAGAGAATCCCTTATTGACTCTTTCCTAAGCAGATTCTTCTAACTTCCCAGCAGCAAGCAGGGGGCACAGAATGAGGAAACATGATTGACATTTCTGCTGGGTGACTGAAATCACAAACCCATCTTCTACCACTGTAATAAACATAAGAGAATCTGTAGTAGAGGCTCATTCTCTGGATATGCTGTCCAGGCTTCCAACTTGCCATTACCCAATTACTGCAGTCAGGAAGGCTTGGGGGTGGGCACTGGGGAGAAAATATAATCTTCTGCCAAGATGCACAGCCCCCACTATGGCTAGATCTTGTGTGGCTTGTAGACTGGCTCAGTGCTCTTTGATTGTGACTGTGTTCGCTGTAGTCTTCAGCCTGACTTCAAGTGCTCATAAAAGCAGAATTCCGCACCTACTCTCCCCCATGTATGACCCCACAGACTTTGGGGTGCCAGTGACTGAAGACTATGCCAGTGCTTCTGGCATCTGCTCCTCCTTGGCTATGCTGACCTCCTCCTGTATCCTTCACCATCTCTACAAGTGCTCCAAAAAGCATATCACTACAGCTAGTAAAACCTTTATCATTTAAACAGAAGCAATACTTGTAACTGATTTAAGGAAATTTGCCACTTCTGTTAAAAACACAAAACTTTCATCGCTTATACAATTCTGACCCTTTATCCATCTTTTTTTATTAAAAAAAAAAATTGCCTAGTAATTCCCTTTGGTGACAGGAATTACCTTTCCAAATTGGATGGAAAACAAAGATGTTATAGCTGGAAATGTGTGTGAAAACCATGAAATGATTAAATGGCTTATAAAATCAGGACCTTTATCCAATCTTTCTGAAATTTGGTGGGGATGATCCCTTGAATAAGTGTCATAACAAGTATAAATGTCATTCAAATTGGATGGAAAACAAAGATGTTACAGCTGGAAATGTGTGCGCAAACAATGAATTAAATTGCTTATAAAATTGGAACCCTTTATCCAACTTTTATTTTATTTATTTATTTATTTATTTATTTAAAACTTGTATCCCGCCCCTCCTGCCCAACGGCAGCTTGGGGCGGTGAACAACACACAAAAAATTGAACAATAAAAAAAAACAAATTTTAAAACAAATCATAAAACTCACCCTCCCTCCCAAACCCTACCCCCGCCCCCACCCTACCCCTACCCCTCGCCAACAGCCTGGAGGAACAGCCAGTTCTTAAACAAAAGTTGAAATGACAGGAGGGCGGGGGCCAACCGAGCCTACTCTGGGAACGAATTCCACAGCACGGGGGCAGCCACCGAAAAAGATCTCACATTAGTGACCAGCCGTCTCGCCCAAGGAACCTCCAAAAAGGCCCCCACGGATGATCTCAGGGGTCGAACTGGCACATGGGGAGTGAGGCGATCCTGCAGAAAGGCAGGCCCCAGGCCATGAAGGGCTTTGAAAGTCAAAACCAGCACCTTGAACCTAGTCCGATGCTTTATAGGCAGCCAGTGCAGATGTGCTCATGTGCTCCCTGCGGCCAGCCCCAGTAAGGAGATGGGCCACGGCATTCTGCACCAGCTGTAGCCTCCAGACCAGCTTCTTGGGCAGCCCCACGTAGAGTGCGTTGCAGTAATCCAGCCTCGAGGTGATGAAGACATGGATGACAGTGGCGAGGTCAGAGCCTGAGAGATACGGCCAAAGTCGCCGGACAAGATGTAACTGTAGAAATGCACTCTCCACCACGGCCACAACCTGAGAGTCCAGGCTGAGACGTGAATCGAGAAGCACGCTCCGTACCTGCGAGACCGTGGGAGGGTGAACACCCCCCCCAAGAGGAGATTCAACCACTTCCAGGCCCCCCAAGCCCTCACCCACCAACATCACCTCCGTCTTGTCAGGATTCAGCTGCAGATGGCTCAACCTCATCCAAGCCCCCACAACCGACAGACACTGGGAAAATAAAGAGACCTGGGCCTGGGTCGATGGAAAAAGAGAGGTAGAGCTGAGTGTCATCAGCATATTGATAACACTGCATGCCCTGAAACCCTCTCACGATCTCCCCTAATGGCTGCATATAGATGTTAAACAAGAAGGGGGACAGAATGGCACCCTGCGGGAGTCCACACGTGAGGTCCCGAGGGGAAGACGTACACTCCCTCAAGACCATCCGGTGAGTTCTCCCAGCCAGGAATGAACGAAACCAGTCCAAGGCCGTTCTGCCAATCCCGGCACGGTCCCGCAGGCGAGTCACCAACACCTCATGATCGACTGTGTCGAACGCAGCCGAAAGGTCTAGCAGACCAGTAAGGATGAAATTTTTGGAGGGATGCTCCATTTTTTGTACAGTACAATCCATTCACATTTCATGCAAATTGGATGGAAACTGAATAAGCTAAAGCTGGAGATACATTTCCATATGAAACCAACAATTCCCAACAGATTTCCACCACCCCAGCATCTCTGGAGCTTTTTTTTGTCTAAGGCTTTAAGAACCTGGTGGTTATTCAGGGCTGGTCCAATTCAGCCTGCTTAAATGAACACCAGCACTACGACTCCATCTCCAGCCTTACCACCCAAGCTTTCATGCATATATCCTGCGGATTAGCAAAAACAAATTTTATCCCCTTACTATACTTTTAGGTAATCTCTACAAATAAACCTTGATTTCTCTCCAGGATCCAGCTGGATCTATACACATCAACAATAATTTGTATAGTTTCTTGACAATAATAAATCTTTCCCAATATAGTAAACATTATCCCCATATACAGGGGCGTAGCTACCATAGGGACAGGTGGGACATTTGTCCCGGGGCCCACCATGGCTGGGGGGCCCATTCCTATGGTAGCTAAGCCACCCGGCCCCGGCTGCCTGTCCCTGAGTTGTTGGTTTGTTTTTTAAAAAAACATTTTTCCTGCCCCCTCTCACCCCCGCTGGCTGACAAATGGGCCCCCCTCCCCCTCGGGCCCACGCCAGCACAACATGCTTACTAGGCCCCCCATTGGTCAGTTGTGAGCTGACATCACCTTGACCCGCCCCCCCATAGCCATGAATGGCTATGGGGGGGGTGTCAAGCGTGCAAGCCCTCCACATGGCAGAGACCTGGAGTTACTTCCAGGTCTCTGCCATGTGGCTTGAATGTTAGGGTGCCTGGCAAGCTGGGAGATGAGCTCCCACTGAGAGGCGATGGGGCCAGGGGCGAAGCTCCAGCCAGTGGCGGCAGGAAGAACAAACTTCCCCTTCCCTCTCCACCCCAACCGCTTGCACAATCTGGCCCCTCTGCTCCGACTGAGGCAGTGGGGCTGAACGCACGATCATTGCTGCAGCTGGTGGTACATACGTGGGAGGGGGGGGATGCAGCAGGGAGTCTGCCTGCCATCCCCGCCACATCCACCCTAACAACAGTGGCTTGGCTAGAGGACCGGGTGGCGCAGGGCGGGAGGGACAGGAGCCCCCCCCCTCTCTCTGAGCCGGTGGTCGATGAAACAGGGACGGGGGAAGGCGGTAGGCAGCAGCACCACGTGGCGCCCAGTCCTGTGGCTTGCTCTGCTGGCCAGGTGGGGATGGGAGCAGGGAAGGAAGAACGTGCCCGCCTGCGTGCAAGGCGGGGCGGGGGCCGAGAGAGGGACCCGCCCAGGCTCCGAGATGGGCTAGGGCAGAAGGAAGAGGAGGGCAGCGGCGTGTGGATCCGGAGTCGGGGGGGAAGAGAGAGAGAGAGAAGGGGCGCAGGGGCGGTGGCTGCTAGGGGCACTGGCTGCCAGGAAGTGAGTGACTGGTGGTGACACCTGCAGTAGCAGCAAGTCTGCTCCCCCCCCCAGCTCTGGTCTATTATTATTATTATTATTATTAATTATCCTTATCCCCTTCTGCCAGGAAAGGGCAGAGAGCCGGCCGGGCGGGAGGGCTGCCTCGCTAGTAGCAACACGTGCAGCCAGGACTGCTATGAGCATCCTCTAGATGAGGTGGTGGCTGGCAGCTTGCGGGGGTGGGGCGCTGCCCCCCTCGTTACCAACGGGAGACCGACACCACCCCCCAGGAGCACCAGACTCCCAGATGGGATATGGGGGGCAGAGCACAGCTAGGAGCAAGACGAGAGCCGATAGAAATGGGGGGGGCACCTAGGAGGACACTAGCCTTGAATGGGGGTCACTCCCACCTCTGTGTGCCCCCCCTTTAGGGAATGGGGCAGGGAGCAGAAAGCTTTCTCGTGGGAAGGGAGGTGGCTTTCCCCTGCAAACTCATGAACTCATGCCCCACTGGCAGGGAGGGGGCATAGCTGTCAGCCCAACTGAAGGGTCTCCCCTCCAAAGGGGGTAGGATTGAGCTCCCCCCCCCATCAAGGCAATGCCCCCTTAATGCATCCCTGCTCCTGTACCGACTGCAGCAGGCAGGATCGAGCCCCGGCAGTGTGAGTGATTGAGCTATGCAATACTCCCAGACAGTGCCCGTGGGTGGAAGGGGCCAGGGTGGGGGGGGGTCACCTCCGTGCCCGGGCTATATGGCATCCTGCAGCCCTGGCTGCCGCTCTGGTCTAATGCTCCTTAATGAAATCTGATAGGAAGCCCTTGCACTTGGAGCTACACACATGGTCACACACCGCCCAGGAGGGGGCATGGGCATTTCCTCGGACAGCTCGCACTGCCCCCCCCCGTCCCCAAGGCTTCTTGTTGTCTGCAGCCTTGGAGTGAACTGGTCAGTGTTAAACTTCAGCGGGTAAGTGGGGTGTGGGCTCCGCTGGGGGGGGGAGATTCCAGTGCCCCCAGGAGGGGGGCAGAGGAGAGAATGGGGGGGCATAGGGGGGCCCAAGTCCATTTCTTGTCCCTGGGCCCACTCCAACCTAGCTACGCCCCTGCCCATATAGTAAACCATTCCCACACCTGCCTCAGTATCCAATATGAATGGGGTCTCAAAACATAGACCAGAGCACCCACAAATGTCCTTTTAACTCTGTCAACACCAGGTAACACTGTGATCTCCCAAGACCAGTAGTGTCTTGGGATTTCTCAGCACAGTTTCCACTCCAAAGTCCAAGGCTGCATTCCCATCTGTGGCGACAGCAGAGGGAGGGGCGAGGGAAGATGCAGCAGCGCGGAGGATCCGGATGACAGGAAAAGGGCCGGTGCGAACAGGGGATCTGCTTCTTCTGCGCATGTCAGGGCAGGATTTTGCGCCCTGACATGCGTGAGAGAAGCCGCGGCAGATCCCCATTCACACAGGTTCTTTTTCTGTCAGCTGGCTCCTCCACGCTGCCATGTCTTCCCTGGCCCCTCCCTCTGCTGCCACCACCACCACCACCACCACCGATGGGAACCCAGCCCAAGTCCCATGCTTCTTCAATGAAGCCAAGCACGTGCACCTGGGACCTCACATCTTCATGAATGTTACACCCCTTGTCTCTGCCTCTGTTCCACTTCCTTCATAGCCTGCCCCCCCTCTGTCTCTCAGACTATAAGCCCTTGGGCAGGGACTGTGTCTATTCCATTACTCTGTAAAACTCCAGGTACATTGCTGGCACTATATAAATGGTTGCTAATATAATAATAATAATAATAATAATAATAATAAATAATTAATCAATGAACTGCTTTTTGTCCTGGTTTCCTGCACTTCCTTGCTGGCACTGGAGCCAGTGAGGCACATCAGCATCCTCTGGTCCTTGGCTTGCCCTGGAAGGCACACTGCTCCAAACTGCAGACCCATGACTCTCCCCAAGTCTGCACAACACTGTCTCTTATCAGGGGGTACACTTTGCAGCAACATCTGGGCTGATACATAGAGTCCAGTGGCCAGGGATGTCCCTTTCTCTCCATCTCCTCAGTCATTGACATGGAAAATTCCAAACTGGGCCAAGCCAACTTCCCAGACAACCTTATCCCCAGACACAGCAGGCCTCTCTGAGGTGCATACATGGTAAAAGGGGTTCTTAAAGGATCTCTCTTACCCATAGTCCCAGACTGAACTTGGTCTCCCCCCCAGGACACTACATTCCAGTTCAGACATCTCCTCTTGCTTGGCTGCTTTGCATATAAGGACTTACCCTTGAAAATTAGTAAATATGCAAGCCAACAATGCTGAGCCTCTCAGGTCAGCAATCCTCAGAGAGCACAAAGGAAAGGAGCTAGACAATAACAGTTTGGACTTTTAATTTTAATGGAGCCTTGAACTCTATGTTAACAAGGAGAGGAGATAGATCCATGATGTGGACCCTCATCTTCCTGAGTGCAGGGGTGGGTAGGGGGAAGCTGCAAAGGGGGTCTGATCCACACCATAAATGTTTGGACTGAGTCCCTGCAGGGACCTGCCTCTGAAAATCTGTGACTGAAAAAGTGTGAAGGTTTAGAAACTGAGAGCCAGTGTGGTGTTGTGAATAAGGTGCAGGACTTTGAACTGGGAAGCTAGGGTTTGGATCCTGCCCTAGCCATGAACTCACTGAGTGTGCTTGAGCAAGTCACAACCTCTCAGCCTCAGTTCCCTATCTTTAAAATGGGAATATGTGTGTGTTTGTTTTTCCCTGTGTTCCCTTAACCGTTGTCCATCTTGGATTTTAAGTCACTGGGTAGCAGGGCCACTAGCCCCTGCCACCTCACCTGTCTGTTTCTTAACACACACACACACAAATTCTCCCTGTCTCCCTGTGCTACCTCCTCCCACATTCCGCAAGGTAAATTACCTTGGGGAACCTTTCGCATTTGACCCTCTCTAGGTTTCTGGTCAGTGGCCACCTTGTGCCCATCCCTGGATCTGGGATCCAGCAGCAGCAGCAGGTTGCGAACTTTCCAAACCTCTAGCAAAGGGCTATTTAAAGGGTCAGAAGTAAGTTTGAAGGACAGATCCCATTACAAATTCAAAGTTGGAGGAGGGAAGGCTGATCACGATGAATGGTGTGGGGAGAACCAGAAAGCAAAAATTAAAATTTGATATTTATGAAAATGAAAACAACAGATTTAAATAACAAAAACAAAAAAAACAAAAATGACATGGGCCCCTGGTGCACACCTCTACAGGTTTCTTATGATACATTTAAGTCTGTTATAATGGTGGTTGTCTGTGATGAGCAAAGATGTTCTGTTGTGGGTTTTTGTGAATTGTGTGGTGGAGCAGATGTTCCCATGATATGTTACATGCCCTGTGTATTTGTTCATCTATGTTTGGGGTTTGGTATTTGTAGTTTTAAAATGTTTGCTTAAGTTTTCCTAGATGCATGTCATCGTCTGCATATCACAGTCAAGAAAATAACTGTGGGAAGGCAAATGAAGCCAATATTTGACCTTTTGGGGGGCAAGTCTTCCTTGAGCAAAGATGGGCAAACTGGTGCAGAGAGAGCTTAATTTAGACACATTTACCTTTCCTGATGAAAGCAGATATAAATTAGATTTCTCGTCCATAGGGTTCATATGGAAGTTTGTATAAATGGGTTGTTTCACAATATCAAGGTTATCATGGCAGGCAGTGCAAAGCCTATCCATCTGAGAACACATAAAACCACTCGGACATCTTGCCATTTTTAATGATACCGTATTGATTTTGCCTCTAGAGGCCATTTAATGATGCTGACAGTTTTATCTGGAAGTCCATATAACATCAACATTATCCACAAGTGATTTTCATCAACATCCTTTCCCAAAATCTACAAATGGACATTGTGAAGCTATAAACCAGTAGCTCTCAAACTATGGAGTATAACCGATGCTCAGAAGGGCAGGCAAGGAGGAAGGCCATGAAGAGGAAGGGAGCCACATGAAAGGTGTGCGGGAGGGGGAGAAGATAGTGGTTATATTATCAGTGGCGGCTGATGGTGCAGTGGGTGGGTTGAAACTACTGCTGGTGGGCCATGGGGCAGAACCTGACCAGCGGGCCCAGGAACAAAGCCTTGCCCAGGGGCGGAGCCAGGGCAATGGTAGGTGGAACCAGGGCAACGGTAGGCCAGTGGTGTGGCTTAATGCAGCAGCAAGGAGTTCCCAGGGTTAACATTGGATGGATATTACATTAGTTAACACTGGGAACACTTGCTGCTGCATGAAGCACTGCAACTGGGGTATAGAGAGCCCTCTTACTGGGGTTCTGTCCACTTCTCTCTTTCCCACTGGGTCCAAATTAAACATAGCAGGTTAAAAAAAAATAGATCGCATTGCCATCACTTACCTTTATCCTGAATCCTCAATTTTCATGGCATCCTTGGCAACCTGTAGTCCTCTGAAGGTATAGGCTTTGGGACAAGTCTTCCTTCTGGCTTGGAGAACTGGGAGGACTGAGTTAGCTCCCTGTCCTGCAACAAGTCAAATCAGAAGAAAATGAAAGGGAAGAGAATGACAGAACAGAGGAGAAGTAGGAGGGAAAGGGTTTGGTTTTGGTACATGAGAAGAGGAAGGGGAAGAGATGGGTTCAGTAGGGGACAGGGGAAAGGGGTATCCTTGTTGTCTGCAGTCTTCTCTTCTGCCGTGCTCCTACCTACTTTCTCCTCTGTTCACAAGGAGAGTGAGGAGAGGTGTGGAATCATGCCAGATCTCAGACAAACTGGATATAAAAAAAGAAGAAAATTACTTTAGTTGTGTGCATTTTGGAAATGGAAAGACATTTTTAATTTTGCTTCTTTGTGGACCTCTCCCCCTAAGAAGAGGTCCAAGACCCTCCCAATCCCAATGCCATCACTTACCATTATCTGGAACCCTCTTCATTTTCATGCTCTCCTTGGCTGCCTGTAGTTTTCTAGGGTAGGCTCCCAGTCCCCAGACAAAATAGGACATAATTCTTGATTGGGCCTCAAGAACCCCCAACTAAAGTCTGAACTCTAATGTGTCTTGAAGTGCACTGGTGATGGGGATAGTGCATTCTGTTGCTGTTCTTGAGGTCCCACAGCTTTGGTTCTGGAGGTCTCCAGACACAGAGGGACTTAAGAAGGCAGTAGGCATCCACAGAACCCCACTGTAGACTGAGGTCACAATGCATCTAGTGGCGCAGTGGTGCAGTGGAAAATTGCATTATGTTGCTGTGGAGATCTGTCAATGTGGAGGTCCAACCGCTGGTGTTTTGGAGGCCTCAGATTAAGTGGGAACTTCACTTTGGGGGATATTGCTGTTGAGATCATTCGCTGTTCAGATCCCATGGCTGGTCTTATGGAAGCTTCCAAACACAGTGTGACTTCAGGCTTCAGTGGACCTAGAGAACCCTACTAAAGCCTAAAACCAAATACTGCATCTGGAGGCACAGTGGAGGACAGGGGTCAGTTGCTGTAGAGGCCCCTATGCCTGGGGTTCTGGAGCCCACATGAATTGTTGGGGGTGCCCCAAGACTTCAGTCCCATGGCCATGGGCCTGCCCCTGCCACCAAGAAGAGGTTCCACCCTCCCAATGCCCTCTGTACCTCTTCTTGGGGGCAGGGGCAGGTTTAAAATATAAAACCACCTAATCTTAATAACTAACTACCTCTAAACTACAGTAGCACCAACAATTTTTTAAAACTCTAACATCTGTTTAACTTAAGACACCTTAACTTTTATCTTTTTTATGCATTATGTTGGTCCATGTCCCATGGCTGTGGACCCAGCCCCAAGAAGAGGTTCCACCCTCCCAATGAATGCCCTCTGTACCTCTTCTTGCGGGCAGGGATGGGTTTAAAATATAAAAAGCCGCCTACTCTTAAGCTAACTTAGAACTGTTTAACTTAAGACATAACTTTTTAACTTAACTTTTTTTTTTTAATGTAACTTTTTAACTTAAGACAGGAAAGGAACTACAGTTACCTTAAAAAAAATTAAAACCTGCAACTTACAACTGTTTAACTTGAGACAACTTTTAACTCAACATTTTTAACTTAACTTTTTAACTTAAGAAGGAACCACACATCTTAAATGTGGGATGTCCTCTGCTGGCTCTCATCTTCACACACATAGCTGCCAGAAATGCCTCCCTCTGCCTTGTGTGCCATCGCCATCACGTGGTGCCCTTTGGGTGCTTGGTTTATTCATGGTTGTGGTTCTGCTGCGCCATTGGTCTTCCTCTCTGTGCTCTGTCCTCGAAGCCCGGGGGGCAGGCTTTCCTCCTTGTTGCACTCGCCGAAGCAAGCAACAGTAACTGTGGTCTCCTCCACCTTGTGTGTTGTCAGTTCTGTTGGTGGCAGTGCCTTCTTTTTCTGTTCGCATGGTTCAGCTTCCTTGTTGGCATCAGTCTCCCTGTAATGTAACCATGAGACCATGCAGGCCAGGGTGGAACTGAAGGGCTCCAAAACAGGTTGTAGTATTTTGTGATCTCCTCCCCTTCTAGTCTTCATGCAATGGAGAGTCCATATCATCACCTGTTTACTTGGGTGCAGCTTCCATGTTGGCATGGGTGGAGACCCATGGACAAAGGACTTTAAGGACAAACACCATGCAGGCTGGAGCTGGATGGACGCAAAACAGGTCTTCTCATTGTGCAGGTCTTTGTCCAGAATAGATCATCTTCAGGTCTGTTCAGAGCCTGTACTGGACATTTGCTTGGTGTTCCTTGCATTGTGCAAACAGATCTATTGTTTTGTTGTTGAAGTCCGGAATTTCCCTGACCATGGCTTGCTCAATAGACAGCATTTATAGAGCATTCAGATGGTCCTCTGTTATGGAACTAAGTTCTCAGAATGGTTTAAATTATTTTTAGAGCTGAGAAGCTTCACTCCACTTCAACAGTTGTGAGAGGCGCTGTCATCACAATCTTCATCAGTTTAACCACCTCTGAAAAGGATTTTTCCAAGTTGTCCTTCGTCAACACAGCAAGTAGCACAGAGGCATCTTTG
The DNA here is from genome assembly GCA_003113815.1 of Sphenodon punctatus. Taxonomy (NCBI): domain Eukaryota; kingdom Metazoa; phylum Chordata; class Lepidosauria; order Sphenodontia; family Sphenodontidae; genus Sphenodon; species Sphenodon punctatus. Next base: position 551,697 of record QEPC01014676.1, read on the forward strand.
GCAAAATGGAATTCTGACCTGTCTAACAAAGTCCCAAGCTCACTCCTCAGTCAGTCTCTCTCCAGCATTGGGTAGGCTTCCATTCTGCATTAAAAGCTTGGATGGGAAAGCGTTCACTGGGCCTTTGAAACAAAGTCCCCTGCACCAAAGTTGCGCACTCTAGATGTTCATGAATTGAAATCTGTCACGTGCATGAGACATTATAATACCACACACTTCCACAGCGATCTACTCTAGCGTGTCCATGCTAGGTGCAGTTCTGTCCATCCAAGCATTCACCAGCAGCTCTGAGTGCAGGGTTCCAATGGAGTCCCTCACTTTATTGATTGCTCTGAAGAAGTCAGTAGTATATCTTTGAATACCTACAGAGTCAATGTTTGTTTGTTTTTTGGAGCACCTTGTAAAGTATGTCCACATGCGGCATGATTCTGTGGAACAAGGACAAGAAGCAGAAAAACTTCCCATCAGATTCAAGCGAACATGGTTCAGAAGTTCAGAGTTCAGACCGAACTCGACCAGTTCGGTCGACTGAACCAAATTTCCGAACCAAACTTGATTTTCGAACTGAACCGAATCAAATTTCCAAACTCGGCTCTATTCGCCCATCCATAAAAGATAATATTCAATTTTGTTCAATGGGTTTGAATTTCCGAACTTTGTTCGGAAGTTTGGAGTTTGGACCGAACTCCAATAGTTCGGTCGACCAAACTGAAAGACCAAACCGAACCGAATTTCTGAACCGAACCTAACCAAACTGAATTTCCAAACTTGGTTCTGTTCGCCCATCCCTAAAGCATGTTCATGCCTTGCCTCAATACCAGTCTTGGCATCACAACTATCTAGTCATATTTGGTCAAAGCACTCAACCAGATCCTCTCTGTGCTCATAGATGACCTTGACTGTCCATACACTGAAGTTCCAGCGTGTTTTAGATACTTTGGGGAGCTTTCTCTTCACCACCGCATCCAGAATTTCATTTCTTTTTGGAGATGAACTGAAGAAAGCAGGAATACCAGACAGACATTGAAATAAAATCCTTTCTTGTTTTATTTGGGATATGGTTTGCTACATAATAAGGTTCAACTGATGGGCAAAACAGTGAACAAAGTGTGTGTTTGGGTATACATGCCTCTGGACTCCACCATGCTCTCCAAGCATCATGCTTGCTCCATCATAGCTATGAGTTTCTGTTCGTCAGAGTCCCTTGGGAGAACAGCACCAAGTTTTTCAAGCAAGGATTCAGTTATTGTTTCTGCATGGGAGTCTGTCAGGTGTGAAGCTGAAAAAAGTTCCACAGGTGAACCCCTGCCATTAATGTATTGGAAAATCAAATGTGTTGATGAATGCTTTCCCAGAGCTCTTGAAAGAAATGTAACTGTTCTGCTCTTGATAGATGCACTCCATCTGTGTCACACAGGGATAGCTGATGTCTTGAAAACCTATGCCAGATTGCAGTAGCTCTCCTTTGATGATTCAGAAAAGCATCCATTAGTCTGTTCACAATTCTCATTGATTTCCTAAACCTACGAAGTGCACCAGAATCAGTTGGGCTTGGCCTTGCATTCCTATTGGCTGCTCTTTCAATTAAATCAGACACCAGGATGTTGTTCCTTAGAAAGGAGTGGATGATACGGTGCAGGTCATGTCTCATGGCATTCACCAGCTCTAGACCAGTGAGGTCACCCACATCATTTCCACCACAGTAGATCACAATTCCTGATGGAGGTGGAACATGATTTCTCCTCTGAATCTTATCTAACATTGGAATGATTTCATGCCTTCTGATTCCTCCTCTTCTGAACCACCAGATGTCATAATTCCGGTTGTCTGAGGAAAAGCTAAGCCCCTCTTCACAGACAAACTGCTCCAAACGGCAAATGCAGGAATCACCAATGATCCAGTTAACATCTGCCATACATTGGATCAGGATGTAATGACAGTACAATCTGCAAGAGTAGCACAGACAAGAGAGATAGACACAGAGGTCTGTTCTCCAACTCAAAGGTACAATTCAGTATGCCCTTTGCCCCCCTGTTCCCGATCCCCCTCAAATGCAATGAACAAGGAGAGCCCTGTTGTGCAAAAAGGGGGAAAGACAGAAGAAAGTGGTACTACTTGGCAACTCACATATGCAGTAACATAAATATGTTTAATAGGTAAGTAACCCAAGGGCCACAGAAAACTAGCCGCAGCACACAGTGCCAAGTAGAGCAGAATGGCACATTGCTATTGCACTGTGTATGATACGCACACAGCACAAAAGCAGCAGCATAGAGTTCCACTTCTACAGACCCCCAACCATGATACACAGTTCTGTTGCAGTGTAAAAGGAAGCAGCTGCTCCAACCAGACAGGCCTGTAGACTAGTCATTAGTGAAGTGAACCAACATATGGCATGGCCTTCTTTCAGAAAAGTCTGACACAACATCCCACCAAACTGCAAAAGGCAGGGCCATTTTAAAATGCAAGGAACCTTCCAGCAAATATTGGGTTGGAAATCTTTCCTTGCAGCCAGGTTCCTAGGTCCCTTCACCTGAAAAACAGAAAGCAGACAGTTTAGGTGGAAAACAGCAAAGACAGGGACCATTTTAACCAAGAGTAACCAGTGGGGGTGGGGGGTGGAGAGGGGCAAAATGGCCACGGCCTTTGCAAATGCTTAGGAGAGGACGGGGGGATCCATCAATGCACATGCAAACACATTTAAACGTTTGCCCTGTTGTTGTGGGCCTGCATTACCACTAAACCAGGCCGATCGAGACCTGCATTCCCAGTACCTACACTGTATCCTTGGAAGCCAGATGCCTGTCCAAGCAAACAGGCCTTCTTTTAAAGTTGGTCAGTTTTAGGGCTGCATTGCCATCAAACCAGGCCAATCAAGACCCACGTCCCCAGTACCTACACTGTATCCCCGGCAGCCAAATGCCTGTCCAAGCAAACAGGCCTTCTTTTAAAGTTTGGCCAGTTTCAGGGTTGCATTGCCACCAAACTAGGTCCGTTGAGATCAGCATCCCCATTAACTACACTATATCCCCCAGCAGCCAAATGCCTCTCCAAACACACAGGCCCTTGTTTAAAAGTTGCAGACCTGTGTTGCCACCAAACCAGCCCCATCAAAACAGCAACCATAGTCATGCAGCAAGGTGAAGTCAGGGGGTATCTTTTGCACATTTCCTGGGCATAGGTCTGGATAAACCAAATTTAAACAATACATTTCTTTTTCTCAACAAAACCCCAGGCAAGATGCTCAAAATCACAGTCACAAGCAGAAAGGCCAGAAACTACTTTCCAGCAGCAGGGAGCAGCAGTGAAACAGCTAAGGGACCATTTTAAAAAAGAGTAGCCATGACCAGTAGACCCATAAATTGACAAAATGGCCTCTCTACTCATGCTTGGGAAGGGAGAAGCAAAGCAGAAATGCATCATGCAAACAAAGAGCAAACAAAGCAAACCATCTTAAGGCAACAGTGTTATCTGCAGTCCTTAGCACACCACAAAAGCAGCAGTAAGGATTTCTAATTGTTCCCCAGAATGTGCTACACAGCTCTGTTGCAACGTAAGAGGCAGCTGAGTTGCTGCAACAAAACAGGGAGCATTCATGCAAGGACTAGCCATTAGTGAAAAAGCCTGCCACAACATCCAACCAAACTGCAAATGGTAGGGCCATTTTAAAATGCAAGGAACATTCCCGCAAAGATTCAGTTGGAAACCCTTCCTTCCATTCAAGCTCCTAGGTCCCCCACATGGAAAACAGAAAGCAGACAATTTATGTGTAAAACAGTCAAGAAATGGATCAGTTTTAACCAAGAGTAGCCATGGCCTGTGGGGCCCCAGAAAATGGTCACGGCCTTTGCACATGCTTGGGGAAGGAGGAGGGAAAACAGCAATGTACAGGAAAACACACAACAAGCAAAAGCAAACCACTGAAACATATCTTAAGCCAACCATATTATCCTCAGCAAACCACAAAAGCAGCAGCAAGAAGTTCCACTTGTCCCCCAAAATATGATTCACTTCACATCTCTGTTGCACCCCCTCCCCCATTTTCTCCCAGTGTCTTCCAGTGTATGCCCCAGCTCCATTCCCCAGACAGGCTCCCTGTGTCCCCCCACTCTCCCCCCCCCCATTCCCCGGTGTCCCTCAGTTCACCCCCTCACCCCTGCACCATTCCCCAGCCAGACTCCCCTAGTCCCCCCAACCCTGCAGTGTTTCCTACCCACCCCGGCCCCTCCAAGCAATATACTCACCACCACGTCTACTTCAAGTAAGGCAACAGGAGTAGTAGTAGCCCCCCCCCTTGGGACCAAACCTGGACCACCAAGGACTCAGGTAGCAACCAAATCTCAGCAGCAGAGCCAGAGAGAGTTGACACACAGCCAGTCAGGACACAGTCTCTCTATCTACAAAATGGCTACAGCTCAGCAGTGCAGCTCACTGACTGAGAAAGCATGCCAGTCCCTGTCTGAGTGCTGCCTGCCTTTCAACTCCCCACTCCTGACCTTGTTTTTACAGTGCAGCTTCACATCTCACCTGGGCGCCTACAATTGGCATCCAGGTACCATTTTAAAATTGAGCCCATAGGGCTCTATTAACGCCTGCCGCCTAGTGGATAGAATGGGAAATTCAGTTTTCCATTAAACGCACTTGGACGGTTCTCCCCAGCCACCAAAGTGTGTTCCAACTATTTTTATCCCTTATGGGACTCCTTTCTGGCAGCTGCTTCCCTTGCAGTCAGACCCCTCCCCTTTATTGCAGCTAGCCTTCAAATCTGGGCCTGACCACAACAAAATGCATGTGATGGTGCAGTGCCAGTTTCCCTGTGCGGGGCCCCCTCCACCCTGAAATTGAGCAGTGGCTGCTTCTGGCGGCCTCAACAAGAGTGCTGTGACCCACAGAGAGTCAGAAACCGGCGCATCCGGACACAGGGACAGAAGCACCGCTCGGTAAGTAGAAGGGGTGCAGGAGGGCACAGGAGGGGCAGTGTTCCTGATGGCTTCAGGCACGCATCGTGCCTGCGTTATATACTCTTTAGGCAAAGGAGTTGTGGCCCATGCAGAAGCCATGCCACTGAAGCTGATTGTAGTAAGTGTAACAAGCAGCTTGAGGAAAGTGAAGAAAAACAGAGTAAGGGACAAAAGTAGATGGGAAAGGAGGAGAGCAGAAGTGGGAGCAGGTTTAGTTTGAAGGTTTGGCTGCTAGAGGAAGTAAATTTGTTTCAGAGAGCATGAAAAGGGAGCCCATGAGAGAGCAGTTTTGGAAAAGTTAGTGAGTGTAGGGAGAAAAAGAAGAGAGGAGAAAGCAGAAGCTCAGGGTTACTGTGAAGAGAGTGAACTTTAAAAACTGATCCCCATCAATTCTAAAGCCTCTGATGTACTTGAGCAAACAAAGTTAAGAATTTCATATTTCTTCATCTTCAAAAGAAGATAGTGAACCCTCTCTAGAAAAAAAAAGATGTATGCAATGCAGAAGGTACCCAGGGGTACCCATTAATGAACTTGTAAGGTAAGGGTGTAGCTATAATAGGTGCAAACAGTTTAGCTACACTGGAACCCAAAGCCTGTGGAGCCTATGCCCATATAGAATGTGTGCATAGGATAATGGGTGATTAGCACCCACTGCAGATTTGCTGTGTGTCTGAGGGGGAGTCCATTCTATCTTCTATACCTCTCTTGTGACATTTATTGCTGATGTCCATCGTCTGAGAGGTTGGAACTAACAAGGTTCCCTGGTTCCAACAACAAGGATTAGGGCTAGAGTAAGAGTTTTTAAATGGTCAGTGGACTGAATTTGGTGTGGAACCTAAAAAGAAGCAGATGGCTGTGAATCTATGCAGGTCTTGGGATATATGTAGGGGCAAAATAGACAGCACTCAGGCACCATCCTTCCTCCTCCTTCAGACATCTAATGATTTGGTGGCAGATTTCACTACTTTGCCCCTGTATTGAACTAGTCTAAAGAAGTTCTATTTGCATTGCTAAAAGAGTGAAGACCAATACATTTGCTAACAGAGAGTGAAAATATTTATTTCAGCTGCTCCTCATTTGTATGAACAACTGTAAAAAAAGGCAGCTCTAGGATTTATACAATCCTAGAAAAAAAAACCACCTGAAAATGGACCCTTATGTTGTATCGTCAAATACACTAGTATCCTCATAGACCTGGACGCCTTGATATTTGACTTCCCATCCTGAAAAGGTACTCATACTTCCTAACCATTAAAAAGTATCAAACTGTAGTGTGGTGTTTCTTTTTTACATAATATTTTCTTTAAGAGCAGCCATGGGATCCTTTCAGCCTTGGAGCTGTAGGTAGTTACCTATGCCTGAAGCTGCCCCTCCTGAGAAGAACTTGAGCTTAAAGTAATTTAGTAACTTGTGATTAACCACACATAATAGAATGGGACAGAATTGACAGACTTATACCAGTAGTGGTCTCCATCCAAGGTGTGCATATACTGCACATGCCGTGTACATGTGTAGTGTGCATTGCACACACTCAGTGTGCACCATGCACCCATACTATTATGTGCACTAGGGATGGGCGAACAGATCGTGGTTCGGGTTCGGCCGTTCGGTTCGGATGCATTCGGTTCGTTCGTTCGTTTCGTTCGTTCGTTTCGTTTGCCGAGTTCGGGTTCGGCTGTTCGGTTCGGTCGTCCGAACAGGCCATTCGGTTAGGCCGTTCGGCTGTTCGGTTCGGCCGTTCAGCCATTCGGGAAGTGTTATTATAGGTGTTTTTTTGGTTTTTTATTGGGTTTTATATGGTTTTCTTTTGCTTTTTATTTGGTTTTTTGGTTTTTATATGGGTTTTTTATTTATTTATTTTATATAATATTATATCTATCTATCTATCTACACTAAATCTAACTGCTATGAACTATTCTAAATGCTCTGAACTAAATGGATTATCTAATAAGTACACAGGCCTGTGTCCTACAAACACTAAAACTAAATCACTAACGCTATCTCTATCACTAAGCTAACTCCTACAACTCTCTACTATCTATCTATCTATCTATCTATCTATCTATTATTATTATTATTATTAAACATTTATAAAGCGCCAGCCGCATGACCTGGTGCTGTACAGAACATAGAATCAGACGCGGTCCCTGCCTGTGGCTTACAATCTAAAATCTATCTATCTATCTATCTATCTATCTATCCCCCCCATCCCATATCCATATCCAAATAGATAGATAGATAGATAGATAGATATGGATATATATACATCCCATATATATGGGATGGGGGGGAATCACAAACAGAAGAGGAGTCTGTAGTGAAATACATACATACATACTCAATGAGTCTGTACAGTGCATAACACAAGGTTTCAGTTTATGGTTTAAGTTTCATTTCATTACAAAAGTAAAATGAAACTTAAAGCAATCTAAAAATCCTACTCAATGCCTGCTGTTCAGGAACAGTGACTAGCTCAGAAGGTGTTGGGAAGGGGGGAGGCAGATAATTAGTTTTGTTTCTTGCAAGCCTCTCCACCCCTGGTGCCTGGAAGTCTGGTCCTCAGTGACTGACACCTCCCTGTCATGTTTGACCTTCCAGTGAACCTTTTTTTGCAACCCGAACTCATCCGAATGCAATCCGAAGTGACCGAACTGTTCGGCCATTTCGCCGTTCGGTGTTCGGCTTGTTCGGAATGTTTGCGTTCGGGTTCGAGTTCGGTCATCCGAGCAGGCCGAGTTCGGGCCGAACTCCAAACTGCAGAACTGCATTCGCCCATCCCTAATGTGCACCATAGAGGTATCTCTCACTGGGAATATGGACTATATGTAGCAGTAGTAAATCATGACTATTAATTTCTATAGCCCTACTAGGCATATGCAGCGCTTTACAGTCACAGATTTTCAGAGACGGTTTCCTGCACAGGAGGTTTACAATCTGTGATGGACAAGGACAACACACAGGTAAAGACAGCTACATGCATATTCCCATTTTTACAGATGGGAAACTAAGAATGAGAGGTGACTTGCCCAAGGCCACCCAGTGAGTTCATTGACTACTATTTGAACCCAGGTTTCTTAGGTCCAAGTCCAGTACTGTGGCAGATTCCAGCCACAAGATGACCCCCAGAACTGATGGCAAAACAAAATGGTGCCTATCTAGGGACATACTTAGGTAAAAGGATACTGGCTCTTTAAACCAGAACAGCCTCTGGCCTATATAAAGAGCCTATTCTAGAAGGAGAATGGCAGTCAAAAGGAGAAGCTGAAGGAAGCACATCTTCGCCAGGACTGGCTAGCCTGGGATGGAGTCTTGGAAAGGTGGAGCAATGGGCTCACACTAGAAGTACTATAAACCCACACTTCTCAGAGGAAAGCAGGTCTCAACTTGACTTCTAACTGGAAACATCCGCGTGGGATCTTTCCATACATGAGATTTTGTGTTTCGGTTTTAGAGTTTGATTTTCAAGGGACTTACCTTTCATGGGAGAAGCCCTTATAAGGTAGGTTCAGGCCGGCTATTGTGGAAGCCAGGCCTCAAAATTAAGAATCCCTCATCTGGGGAGATAACGGAGCACTGCAGGGTGCCCTGTCTTTTGTCCAGGGCCCGGAGCTAATTTCCCCAAAATCGCCCGAAGAAGAGGGACTCTGTGACAAGTGCCTTATCCACTGGCTCACTTTTTACCACTTTTGCCTATGTTTGTAAGGGAACAATCCAAAGAGAGGCACCAAATAGATTATTGAACTTGGGAACATACGGAAGGAAAGCAGATTCTTGTATATGGAAGGACTTTTAGCAATATTTATTTTATTCCACTGCCACTTAGAGCAGCACAAAGGCCCTTTTTATATGGGCAGTGGTGGGTGGGTGGGTGGATAGGTGTGCTCTGTGGTGGGTGCGTGCCTGTTCCAATGGGTGCACACCAACCTCCACCCAGGAGCCTCTTCCAGTTTGTTGGCTGGCTCTGTGGGTGGGTGATGGGTGGAGATGGGTTTGCGCCAAGAGTGCAAACGCACCCCCACCCACGCTGTTCACACAGGCGAGCACCCATCCCCACCCACCCACTGCTGTGCTATTTCCATGGATACCCTCATGCATCTAACACCCTCCTGCAAATCCAGATGGGGGGGCAGGGGGTGCATCAGTGTAAAAATGGCCTAAGTTTCTTCAGTTCTTGGGCTGCTTCAGAATTAAAGATCTGTATTGGACTTGCACAATTTCACAAGCATCAAGCTTTGACTGTCTGGATACAATGTGGTTGTGGGGGAGTCTCTATTTAGTACTTAATTATAAAGTTACAGTATTTCTCATGCCATTGAACTGTGAGCTGGTTGTTAGCCCACTGGTGCCTGGAATCCTAAATTTAATAGGGGTCATGCTGATTAAATCCTAGGTTAGCTCCACGAGGGTCAAGGGCAAAGATTAAATGGGTACCTAATTTGGTACATGTAGGTAATATCCACACTTTTTAATACCATTTCAGGTATTTGACAGGCTACCTTATCACTGTTTGTTTACTGAAATACCTGAAGAACTGGCAATTTCTAGTACTGATTTACCAATTTTCTGATGACCGATCGAAAAATCAGTATAGAAAATAAAAAAATATTCTCAGTCTAGAAGCTGATATTCCAGATATTGAGTCCCCAATTTGGGTCACAAACAGCAACTGATTCATGCCCAACGCCCTTTAGTCAATTCAGTTACTGGAAATTCAATGGGTATACCCATTTTGTGGGTACTTGTTTCAGCTCTAATCAAGGGTCAAGGTGCCACTTTTCCAAGGGCACAAAAAACCTTGTTTCAGTCACCACTGCCCCTTCTAGTATTGGACTCAAGCTCTCAGTGGCCACAGGATAGTCCGGCTTGTAATTATAGCATACTATTGCAAGGGGCTAGAATAGATAACCCTTGATGTATCTTCTAGCCTTATAACTATATGGAAAATTGGTGAAGTGATTTATCTTGACTTGATTTCTCTACGGTTCCTTCTGTAAAACATATTTGAATGGCTCAATGGATTAATCATTAAGATAGTTTCAACCCCAGCCTGGTTACCAATCAGTAATCATTAGGCCTGAGACAAAAGCAAGTGTACCTGTTCTGAAGGGAAATGCCGACCTTTTGGGGTTGCTTGCGAGTGTCCGTTGGCACTTTTAAAGTTTCCAGCGATCAGTACTTCTGCCATTTTTTCCATCACTTTCTGGAAAGTTTTGTTACTTTCTGGGCCTTTAGGACAGATTTACAGCAGTTGTAAAGCACTTTTATGGCAATTTCCAGCACTTCCCTGGTGTGTAACCCTCACATTTTCATCTCCACATAACCTGGGGGTGCAAATGGGGCACACATGAGGCTTGGGACTAGGCCTGAAGCAGCAGCATTGTTTGCTGTTCTGCTTTGGACTGCAGCTTTTTTGGCTTTTCTGCTACTGGGCCAATGGCAACGAACAGCAATTTGTGATACTTCATGGAAATTTATGGCAGTTTTCAAAAATTTACAGTAGTTTATGGCAGTTTCAGAATTTATGGCAGTGTACATAACTTTTATGGGTGCTGAGAACAGGCTGGAGCTGAACTTCAGAGCCTCTGCTGCAACTGTTGGAATCGAGTGGGGTCTGTGCTTTGTATTTTTGGTTTTGCTCTCCTTGGGACTGTGTTTGTGTGTGGAGGGGACTCAGTGTGTTGAAGGAGGCCCTCCCCAGAAGTGGGGACAAGGACTCTGCTCCCACTAAGAGTTGGTCCTTCTCCTGGAGGATCGGATTGGCTCAGAACCCTTCCCAGCGCAAGGACTTAAGTAACGCAGCACACCTGCGGTACTGCCTAAGGGCTGCGCGCCTAAGGGCTGTGCGCCTTGTGCAAGTGGCCTTAGGCGAGTGGCCAGGAGGGCCAGGACCCGTACCCCCTGGGAAATATGATCATCTAGAATCCCAAGGTGACAAATTTGACCAACTGTTCAACAGCCCCTTGTCCTTATTTTGAATCATATTGATTTTCTAGCTTTTGTGGAGATTGTTTAACACTTGGTAGGCAGCTTTGTGTCCTTTTTTTGTTCAGGGAGTGGAGGCCCATACCAGTGCCTTTGGGGGCTGTTTGGGCCTACATTTAGCCACCTTTCACGATGGTGAGGAAAAGAAGTCTGGAGCCCTTTCCTCGGAGGAAGAACTTCAAGCCAAATTCCTGAAGAACTTTGTTGTGGAGGAGGTGAGCGGTCTCCTCCCCCTACAAAACCATTTTGCCCGCTTAAGCAACTTCGAAAATGGGCCGAGTGTTGTGTCTCCCATTGCTTCTCCAGATCAGCCTGTTTCTTCCCCTGGCTCTAGAACTTTGCAGACCTCTACTCAGGACCCTGATACTAAAGACTATCTGCAGCGGCAGACTAAACTGATTGCCCGTACTGTTGAAGCCCTTTTTTTGGGTATAGCTTATTTTGGTCAGTCACTGACTGTTGTCAAGAAGCAGCTTCAGGATCTAACTACTAGACTTGAAGGGCCTACGGTATCTGTGGGAGAACAAGCTGCATCTCAGAGACTACAGAGTTCCATGGGAACACCCTTAGCTGTTAGAACTTTTAGTAGATCTCCTTACTCTAGGCCCCTTAAGAGGTTCAATTTTCACGAGACAGAAGTTTATTTATATATAGGCCCCGATTTTGATGGACGTGCGCACCCTTGGGGGGCTAGGGAAGATGTAGTGTCTAATATAACTGTTCTTTTGGGGGAAATGGTTCGACCTCGGGATGTTGTTGGGATTCAATGGATGCCTTTCAAGAAAAGACTATACCAGTTATGGGTGTCATTCTCTGTAAGCTTATGGGTTAGAGATATTTTCCTTGCTAGGAAATACCTTCTCTTGAGAGGCATTTCCATCAATAGGGTCCTTGGTTATGAGGAGGTGGGCCCTACTCAAAAAATCTTCCTGTAGGGATGATGTCCTACCATTTTCATCTCCCAACAGGGTCCTGGTCTGTCCACACACACACACCCCAGCCTTATGACAACTTGGCTGGTGGAGGTTTTAGCTGAGGAACCCCAGCAATCCATTCTCCACCTAGGGGCCTTGGGCAATTTAATGGAACTGGGGGCTGAGTCCCAACCCCATATTCAATTGGTGCCAAATCCAGTTGCTTCAGAGGTATGCTCTTTGGTTACGTCTGGGGTACTGGCCCCCCAAGTTCCTATTGTAGCACCACCTTTCTTGCAAGGTCAAGAGGTGGTGCAATTGGGTTCGACCCTGGAGGTCCACAATCTAGGGCATGCGGGGTCTGTGGTACCCGATTTAGTTGCCAAGATGGGTAAATTTCTTCTAGAGGGATATGACTCCGATGAGGTTGCCTGCATAAATTCCCTTCTCAAGGACGTGCCCGTACTAGATCAGGACAGGTTCATGAGTAGGCTGTCTTGTATTAAAGACACTATAGCAGGTGTCGAACTGGTTTATGAGGCTCCAAGGTTTCAAAAGCCAGGGTTCAGTTATCTTCCCAATCAGAGTGTTGAATCCCTTACAGCAGCATGGGTATTTATTTATTTATTTATTTATTTTGTTACATTTATATGCTGCCCCCCATGCCCACGGCATCTTGGGGTGGCTTCCAACACAATATAAAACAGTTCTAAAAAACTATTTTTAAACATAAAACAAATTTAAAACACCCACCCCAAAAATGAACCCACCACCCCACCCTCCCCTCCGAGGGCCTGAGTGAACAGCCATGTCTTACAAATACGTTGAAAGGCCAAGAGGCCCGGGGCCAGGCGAACCTCCTCCAGGAGGGTATTCCACAACCGCGGCCCAGCCACCAAGAACACCCTCTCCATTGTGGCCCCCCGTATTACATGGGAGACTTCCAGAAAGGCTCCCCCAGTGGACCGAAGGGATCACTCTGAGGCACGGAGGCGAGGCGGTCCCCGAGATATGAGGGGCCTAGACTGTGCAGGGCTTTGTAAATCAGTACTAACACCTTGAATCTGGCTTGGTATGCTATAGGCAGCCAGTGCAAAGCGCAGAGCACTGGTGTTATGTGCTCATGCCGTCCCGTCCCCATCAGGAGATGGGCTGCCACATTCTGCACTAGCTGCAGCCTCCGAACCAGAAACCAGGGAAGCCCCACGTAAAGCGCGTTGCAGTAATCTAGCCTGGAGGTGATGAAGGCATGGATGGGAGTGGCCAGATCAGGCCCAGAGAGGCAAGGTCGAAGCCCCTATACCAGATACAACTGGCGAAAGGCGGCTTTAGCCACAGCCTCCACCTGCCAATCCAGACGGAGGCCCGAATCCAAAACTACCCCCAGATTCCGAACCTGAAGAGCAACAGGTGGGCGAGCACCCCCTATCAGGGGGGCAAGCACCTCCCCCACCTATCTTATCAGGATTGAGCTTCAGTCTGCTCTGCCGCATCCAATCCGCCACGGCCTCCAAACATTGGGAGAGTCACGAGACAGCAGGACCTGGGTCAGTTGAAAATGAGAGGTACAGCTGAGTATCATCACCATACTGGTGACATCACACCCCTAACCCTCTCACGATCTCCCCCAGGGGCTGCATATACACATTGAACAACAGTGGAGACAGAATGGAACCCTGTGGAACGCCGCAGGTCAAGGCCCGGGGGCTAGATGTTTCAGCCCCCAGCACCACCCGCTGGCTTCTAC
>QEPC01014676.1:565438-607500 GCA_003113815.1 Sphenodon punctatus
GATTTTGATGGCCGGGCGCACCTTTGGGGGGCTAGGGAAGATGTAGTGTCTAATATAACTGCTCTTTTGGGGGAAATGGTTCAACCTCGGGATGTTGTTGGGATTCAATGGATGCCTTGCAAGAAAAGGCTATACCAGTTACGGGTGTCGTTCTCTGTAAGCTTATGGGTTAGATATATTTTCCTTGCTAGGAAATACCTTCTCTCAAGAGGTATTTCCATCGATAAGGTCCTTAGTTATGAGGAGGTGGGTCCTACTCAAAGACCTTCCTGTAGGGATGATGCTCTACCATTTTCATCTCCCAACAGGGTCCCGTTGCCCCCCCCTCCCCCGGCCTTATGACAACTGGGATGGTGGAGGTTTTAGCTGAGGAATCTCAGCAATCCCTTCTCGACCTAGGGGCCTTGGGCGATTTAATGGAACTGGGGACTGAGTCCCAGCCTCAGATTCAATTGGTGCCAAATCCAGTTGCTTCAGAGGTATCCTCTTTGGCTACGTCTGGGGTACTGGCCCCCAAGTTCCTATTGTAGCACCACCTTTCTTGCAAGGTCAAGAGGTGGTGCAATTGGGTTTGAGACCCTGGAGGCCCACGATCTAGGGCGTGTGGGATCTGTGGTACCCGATTTAGTTGCCAAGATGGGTAAATTTCTTCTAGAGGGATGCGACTCCGGTGAGGTTGCCTACATAAATTCCCTTCTCAAGGACATGTCCGTACTAGATCAGGACAGGCTCATGAGTAGGCTGTCTTGTATTAGAGACACTATAGCATGTGTGGAACTGGTTTATGAGGCTCCAAGGTTTCAAAAGCCAGGGTTCAGTTATCTTCCCGATCAGAGTGTTGAATCCCTTACAGCACCACCGTATTTAGACCCCCCAGAGCAAGGTACCCCCTTCAAAAAGGTCATTGTGGAAGCTTGCTTACCTCAGTGTGTTGGGGGCGCTAGTTCAGCCACCCAGGGTCCTTCCGTGCAGGCCAGTAATGTTGTGGTAGTTCTTCAGGATGTGGTTAGTATAGAAACAATAGTGGGTGCCCCTTGACTGCGACGGGGGATTGCTCCACCTACGAGCGAAACTCTCCCAGTCTCCCAGAAGGGGGGGATTATAGGGGTGGAGCTCCCCCATTTTGCACCAGGGGGCCTGCAACATTTTCTCTGGCTTCCTGGAATGTTGCTGGCCTGCGATCCAGGGATTTGGAATGGGAGGACTTTTGGTTGGGGGAAATTTGATCTGATTTGTTTTCAGGAGACCTTGCTTATGGGGACCCCATGGGGTTGTCCAGAAGGTTTTGATGCTGTTTTTCAAGATGGGCAGAAGGATTTTATTAAGGGGTGTGGCTCCGGGGGGTGGGGGTTGGCTTTTTTGTTGCCAAAACTAGGGGAAGCTGGTTTTACCAAATTCCTTCTGCTCAACCTGAATTTATGTTGGGCGTACTAATTTTGGGCCCTGATCGTCAGCATCAATATATTGTTTCCATTTTTTATATCCCGCCTAGTACCTCTCCATACTACAAAGAGGACATATGGGGAACTTTGGAGGATGAGTTGGCTAAAGTTCAGGATCTCTATCCTCAAGCTAATATATTAGCGGGTGATTGGAAAACCCACCTTTTCTTAAAACCAATCGCCAGGAGTTTAGGGGTCATGGGATCTGAGGAGGATGGTATAATAGATCGTATGGGCCAGCGCCTCTTCCCGGTCGCTGAAACCTTCTAGCTTACTATTCTGGAGGGTGAGTCCTTTGGGGGGCTGATAGCCCTCTGGGGTCTAGCCTGGTGGATCGAATTTTGGTTTAGTCTACAGTGGCTGATAGATTTCGTAAATTTCAGTCACATGTAAGGCCCGAGAGTGATCACTTTCCCCTCAGTGTTCTTATTGATTGCGCAATTCCGGATTTAGGGGTATAGGAGGTTTCGGACTGTAAACAGTGGGCTTTTAGGCGAGCTACAGTATCTGGGTTGATGACCCGGGTGCACAACCTATGTCACTCGGAAAAGCTGGAGGGGCTGAGGGATTCAATTTTGTCCTCTCTGGATGCGTTGACCCTTATCCAGAGTTATGGCTGTATCATGGTACTTTTCCATGAAGAGTTCACTATTCCCTTGTCTAGGTTTAGTGGCAAAAGGCACTCGCCATGGTATGACAACGAGTGTAGGAAGTCTAAACAACAACTGATTGGGTTCAAGAAGAATTGGGTTAGATACCCAACTTTGGATAATAGCGTTCTTTATCTTCAGGTGAAACGATCCTATGCCACCCAGTTGAGAGTCAAGAGGCAGGTTTATTTCAACTCTTTTTGGGCAGAGATGGTGGCTGCCCAAAGCTTGGGGGATGTTGGCCGGTTTTGGGCAATTTTGAATAGGTTAATTAAACCTACAAGGGTGGCTACTGTCTCTAGGATGCCACTCCCAGTTTGGGAGAAGTGTTTTGGTGATCTGTATGCCTGTCCGGTGGGGGATGGCGGGGATGCAGACCCCTTGGGCCCTGAATTTTTGGGCCTTGAGCCCTTGGGCCAACAGAGTACCCCCTCTGGAATCTTTCTCCGAACTCCAGATAGAGGACCTTATAGGTTCTCTCAAAACCAACAAAGCAGTGAGCCCGGATCTGATCAATGCCAAGATCCTCCAGGCGGCACCCAAGTGCCTTGGTGGGCCTTGGTATTGGTCAGGGTATTTTCCGGTATTGCTCAACTTTGCATAGTCTCTTCGGCTTGGAAGAAAAGTTGGATTGTCCCTATTTTCAAGTTTGGCTTCTGCAAAAAGAAGTCTACTATTGATAGTTGCTGCCTTCTTGAACATTTAATCCATAAATATCATAAGGTCGAGAGGTAAAGTGTTCTTGACCTTTATGGATTTGTCCAAGGCCTTTGACTCGATTCCCCGGGCCAAACTTTGGATCAAATTGAGCCAGTTGGGTATCGACGCTTATTTGTTAAGTCTATTAGTTCAGCTGCACACCGATAATTGCGCAGGGATTAAGACGGGTGTAGGTATCCCAAGGAGTGATTCTATTCCCATAAAGAAAGGGGTGTTCCAGGACTGTGTCCTGGCCCCCCCTTCTTTTTAAGATCTATCTTTCAGATCTTGTGACTTGCCTTACTTCCCAAGATGCCCACCCCCTTAAGATAGGCTCTTATAGCCTTAGCGTTATTCAATTTGCAGATGACCTCTTAAACTCATGTCCCAAATGGCAAATGGTCTTACGCGGCTTATAAGCAAGCTTGATAGCTATTGCTCTACTAGGGGTTTGGAAGTGAATCCTGCAAAGTCCAAGGTTATGGTCATAGGCAAGTGCAAAGTCTTAACAAAGTGGGTGGTTAATCATGTCCCACTTTAGATCGTGAAGTCCTTCTCGTATTTGGGGGTTACCTTCTCCAGCCATGGCTCGTGGGCTAGTCACCTTCAACTACAAGGTATTAAGACTATGAGGGCAGCACACCTTTTGTCTAAGGCCATGTGGAATTCAAGGGGTGTACTTCCCTCCTCAGTTATTCAAGTATACAAGGCTAAGATTCCACCTACAATGCTCTTTGGTCTGGACATTATTCCCTTCCCCAATCCTTCAATTCTGGAGAATCCGCAAAGTGGTTTTTTTGCATCGCTTTCTGCAGGTGGGGAAGGAGCTTCCGGCAGCAATTTTCAGGGCAGAGACTGGGCTAATCTCTGTCTATGCCTTGTTGCAAAAGGCTGTAGTCAGATATTGGATGCGGATACTCTCATTGCAGGACACCGCACTACCTTATCTATGCCTTAAGGAGGAGCTGAGTTATGAGGGTATTAGAGCCTACCCCTGGTTAGTTTATTTTAAATCAATAGTCAGCCTTTTGGGGTTTTCTTTTCAATATTTTGCAGGCAAAGCACTTTCCACAATTAATAGGGAGGTTTGTTCTAGACTTGTCGACATCCAGCACCACGAAGATCTTGCTAGAGTGGCAGCTTGGAAGGTGGCCCCCCTGATGGGATCTGTTAAGCTTTCCTCCTGTTTTGAATCCTATTTGGATTATCTTTCTAATAGGAACTTGTGAAGAAGCCTTACATTACTTAGGTTCCAATTGTTATGGTCAGCAGTTACTGAGGGGAGGTATATGCGGCAAGCTTATAATTGCCGGTTCTGCTCATGTGACCAGTGTGCAGTCGAAACAGCTATGCATTTTTTACTTGCCTGCCCACATTATAAAGATTTAAGGTCAGCATGGCTAGAACCACTGATGAGTGAACTTCCTATTCCTGTTTCTGAATGCGCCTATTTCTTTCTCAATCAAACCAGCTCCGAGGCGGTCTTTGCTGTGGCTTCCTTCATTTGTCTGGCAGCTAAAAAGTGAAGGGCACTTCATGATGCAGGCAGTGGTATTCTAGTATATGGTAAATGGGTTGGCTGTCCCATGTATGGTTTCCTGGAGATGTCTCTGAATTTGGTCCTTCAATTAGCTTTGCAGCGAGTGTATTTTTGTTTTATGGCTAATTGATCACACCCTTTATGTTATGTATGATTGGATATATGTACATGTCAATTTATGATTTGAGAACCTCTTGCTGTATTATGGGGGTTGTGAGTCAAACTGTTACTCCCCCTAGATTCTGTGTATGCCTATGGCTAAGGGTTGATATGTTTGGCTCACCTAATGGGGTGGGTTCTATTTTAGTTTTCGCTTGGGTGTGTATTTATGTGTTGTACTTTTGTGTTTGTTGGGCTATAGTGAGAACTAGTTCCTAATAAAACTCAAACTCATAACTTTTATGGTATTTACGATAGTTCACGGTAATTTACGGCAGTTACAGCAACATTTATGACAATTTTTGGCAGTTGTCCCATAGTTTCAGTACCTTTTCAGTATATCAATAGACTGCTTAGGCTCTTTGCAACTCAGTCCTCAAATTGTTTGATCACACAACAAGCCCCGTTCACCTGAATGGGGCTTACCCTGGTACAGCACTTTGAGGATTAAGTTGTTAATGGGGAGCCTTCTTTAGCAGGAGATCTGCATTCCTTCCTCTCCAATTTAAATCCAAATTGCCCCATGCTAGCAGCATTTTCTGGGTCAAAAATATCCTCAAAAGAAAAAAAATATGCTAAGCAGTGCATCTGCGTGCTTGCTGGCTGCTGTGCCTGGAATCAATGGCATGTATAGTATGAGCAAGTTACTTTTCTGCTATCTCATACAATTGAATAACAAAGCAACTAACCAGGTATGGATCCAAATGTCTTGTTTGTGTGTGTGTCCATTGTAATGTGGGTTTCTTACGTTAGACAGGGTAGCTCTGGCATGCAAGAGGCTGAATGACCTTCAGTCCTTTGCATGCCAGAGGGGCTTCTGCAGAAGTCAAATAGAAAGAGAAGGAATAAAGGGAGAGCTACCTTTAATACCCATGTGCTAGTTCAAGCAGAAAGGACAGCCACTAAAACCAATAAAATGCAGAGCTCTCATCTGATCCATCAGTCACAAAACAGTACACACAGCAATTTATGGAAACTCACGGCAATTTATGGAAGTTCATGGCAATTTACGTAATCTTACAAAGTTATACAGAAGTTCCTGAAAGTTTACAACCGTTCATGGAAGTCCACTAAAGTCTTTGAAACTTTCAAAAAGGAGGAGAACAGTGATATGCTTGAGCGGAAAGTGGCAGAAAATATCGGTAAGTGCCACTGCTTCAGTGGGGTTTGCCGTGTACATGAAGGCGGTGTCGGATTGGACATGTCCGACAAAGAGCTGCTGCTTGCCATTTCACCCCTACTTGGGACCAGCCCATGGAAGCTCCATTCAACCTGCAAAAAATAATGAAAAATGACAAAAACAATGGGAAAGCCATTAAGTTTCCATGTTGCATGAATCTCGGTGAATGCCCTGCTTCCAAAAACACTTATGGAGATTTTTCATTTCAGGTCTAGTAATCATTACGATTGTTTCAGCTCTTAAGTTTCATTCACATGCCATAATGTTCTTTGAGTTTAAGCTCTTGCTTTACAATCCTCCTGGTAGCTGATAGTAAGACAAGATAAACTGAAAATGAATAATGCTGGTCTGCAGACAGTTCTTGCTATAGCATGCCTCCATCTTGTTGGTGTCCAGCCATGTCCTGCCCATGCCAAGGCAGTTTGATCAAACTTGGTGTTCTGATTTTTAAGATGTACACACAAATAATTAGTATGTGATTTCTTTCTTTAGAAGAGGAAAACAAACTAGAACAATCACTGATATGTTTTTGATTGTAAGCCTTTCAGGGCAGGAACCCTATCTATTTTCAACAGTTGTAAAGTGCCAGGTACACTGCTTGTGCTATATAAATATATAATAATCATAATACATTTATTTCTCCTGTAAACCTTAAGTATAGAGTATAGCCTTAAATATAGTTCTGGATTTTAAGAAATGTTGATAGGCCTGGATAGATAACATTTGAATTACCTTAGGAAAGAAGTAAGGTGTTTTTTTTAAAAAAAAACTTTGTTATGAATAGCCGAACCTTAAATGAACATAGCTTAAAGGTGAAGCCCATCCATGTTCTAACTCAAGCTGTTTTTCATTAATCTGCCTCTTCCTTTGACTCTTGAGGAACTGAGCTCTATAACCAGGATAATAACATGGCCAATGAGATGTACTGGGCTTAACTTGAAGGAAGCAAGACTTGGTAAAATGAGAGAGAATTTCCCAAGCATAACAAAAGTTAAATAATAGAAGAAATTACTAAGGGAGTTTATGGAGTCCCCAGCATTGGAAAGTCTTTAAAACAAGTTAGATAAACATCTTTCTGCGGTGGTTAAAAGAATTCATTCTGCCTAAAGACAGTGGGATGAACTAGATGCACTTTTAAAATACCTTGCCCCCCCTAACATTTTAGGGTTTTCTATAATGTAACCATAAGTAAGAAAAACACTTTCCATTTTTCAGTGGCTCACAAACTCCCATGAAGCAGAAGTCATCTACAAGCACGTTACTCTTTCATTTTTAACAAGTGAAGAGCATCTGTGGTCAGATAACCTTTCAGCTATGTAATTTTGGAATTGTCAGATCACTCATTTCCAGTGGTAACTTTTTGCATTATTTTTCTGTCAAAGTCATCAGTGAATTTAGTTCTGTTAGAAGTCTAACGGTATGTTTAAATGAGATGCTACCATGTATGTTAACCATGCATCCAACTGCTCATTTGAAGGTGGTGTGTTGGGAGACACTCCTGTAAGCAGGCCAAAAAATCTGGAGTGCGCTGGACAGGGCAAGCCAAAAAAGTACATGGGAACAGGTGCCTACATATCCCCTGCCTGTATAAATCTGGGCACTCACCCACACAAGCAGACAGGTCCCTGGTTCTGCCCATAGCCCTGATGGGGAGCTCTTAAGGTCATATGTGTAAAGTACAAAAGCAGGGTGGCTCAAAGCACAACAACCCCCTCTCACAATGCACGGGAGAAAAGTCAATGCCATGGAGGACAGCAGCTTAGTCAGTACCTTTCTGTATATTCCCTTCCCCCTTCCATGGGCACTCTCTGCAAGATGAAGTCAAGTAAAATTTGGGATGCCAATGCAAGAGCATGATGCTCCTGTGCCTGCCTGCTACCTACCAGTGCCTATTGCTGCACATTTTCACAATGACCTGAAAAGATGTTGCACATGTTGCCATTCATGCTTGAACCCTGCCTATCATCTGATAAGCAGAGGGTGTGAGAACATAAGTTCTGGGTTACTCTATGTGCACAATGGCACCCCCATTACTTGACTGAGGTTTCTGAAGTTTTCCGGGTACTTGGTACCTTGGTACTTTGGAAATTTGGAACCAGAGAATGGAATCCCCAGTAACCTCTGAATAAAACCAGGTACTAAGTTTCAGCTCTAGCTCACATCATGGATCTCCTATGCTATGGATCCATCTTTATCCTTGAATGCATGCACATTGCCCTCTTCTTCCATGCCTTCCCTGCTCCCCTAAGCGCCTTTGTCCCTTATCACTTGCTGCCCACCATGCCTGGAACTCCCTCCCTGTCCACATCCCTTCATACCTTCAAATCTCTCCTTAAAACTTACCTCTTTCGGTCTACTCTGTCTAACTCTTTATCTTGCTGAACCACTATTTCCTATACCTACGGTCTGTTTACCCCTATCCTTGCCACATGGACCTGCCTGCTGTCATTCTCATCGTAACCAAGCCAAGTACGTGCACCTGAGACCTCACAACTTCATGAATGTTAGACCCCTTGTCTCTCCTTCTGTTCCCCTTCCTATGTCTCTCCCCCAGCTCCTGTCTCTCAGCATGTAAGCCCTAGGGGCAGGGACCATGCCTATTTTATTACTTTGTAAAGTTCCAGGTACACTGCCGCTATATAAATGTTTGTTGTTAATAATAATAATAATAATAATAATAATTAATAATCTCTACTCATTTCTTGAGCTTGCTCTTTCAGTCCTTGGGAGTAGGGACATGACTAATGGGTCAGATCCAGGAAATGAAAGGGGCCAAATAAAAAGTGGTTGTAGGCTAGATTTGCTTCATTCAGCTACCATGAAGCAAAAAGACTTTGTTGAATCTCGGTCCTGGACTCTTGGGCGCGTGGGGGCCCTCTACAAGTGGCCTGAGAATGCTAGGAAATTTTCAAAGTGGGTGGAGGAGAGAGTGAGGCCAACACTCTGCCCTGCCCTCACCCACTCTGAAAATTTTCTAGCAGTGCTCTGGCCACTTGCAAAGGGCCCTTCCAAGAAGGAAGTTTTCAGAGTGGAGTGATGACCCTGGCCTGCACACTCTTTAAATATCCTTCTTGGTAGAGTTGCTGCTACTCTGAGGGCACCACAACCTCTGTGGAGGGAGGGTGAGGCTAGCTGGAACTCCCCTTGGGAGGGTTGTCACTTAAGGAGACCCTGGGTGTTTTCAGATGGGATGATAGTTGAATGCGCTGCCAGGTGATAGCCCGGGACACTTCTTGGCCAGTGTTGACACTTACCCCAGACTGTGACTTGGGAACATCCTGAGGTCACAGCCAGGGCTGAGCGCCAACACAGTTGGGAAACAGTTGCTAGGGATGGGTGAACAGATCGCGGTTCGGGTTCGTCTGCGTTCGGTTCGTCTGTTCGGTTCGTCTGCGTTCGGTTCGTCCGTTCGGTTCGGCAGTTCGGTTAGTTCGCCGGGTTCGGGTTCGGCCATTCGGTTCAGCCATTCGGGAAATGTTATGGCTGGGTTTTTTTGTTTTTTATATGGTTTATTGGTTTTTTATTGGCTTTTATGTGATTTTCTTTTGTTTTTTCTTTGGTTTTTTGTTTTTATATGGGTTTTTTTTAATTTTATTTTTATCTAATAGATATATATATATATCTACACTAAATTGAACTGCTGTTAACTATTCTAAATGCTATGGATTATCTAATAAGTACACAGGCCTACTCCTACAAACACTAAAACTAAATCACTAACGCTATCTCTATCACTAAGCTAGCTCCTACAACTACTATCCCTAACCTATCTATCTCTCTCTATATATCAATATCTCTCTATATATGGGATGGGGGGGAATCACAAACACAAGGTTTCAGTTTAAGGTTTTAGTTTCATTTCAGTACAAAACTGAAATGAAACTTAAAGCAATCTAATAATCCTACTTAATGCCTGCTGTTCAGGAACAGTGACTAGCTCAGAAGGTGTTGGGAAGGGGGGAGGCAGATAGTTTCATTTCTTGCAAGCCTCTCTACCCCTGGTGCCTGGAAGTCTGCTCCTCAGTGACTAGTACTACCCCTCCCTGTCACCTTACATTGAACCTTTTTTTGCCACCCAAACTCACCCGAACGCGATCCGAACTGACCGAGCTGTTTGGCCATTTTGCCGTTCAGTGTTTGTTTCTGTTTGGTATGTTCATGTTCGGGTACGGGTTCGCATTCGGTCATCCGAAAAGGCCGAGTTCGGGCCGAACTTCTGAACCGCGTTCACCCATCCGTAACAGTTGCCCAGCCATGAGTAAAACAGGCTACCATGTCTGACAGTCTGTTTTACCTGGACCCAGTCCAGAATCCTAGCGACTCTGGGTGCCATGGCAGCTGTCATTTGCCACCATGGCTGCTCATCATTTTGTGGGGGAGGGGGGAGCTCCACGCAACATGGGGGTCATGGCTGGGCAGATGCACATCTTTGCATCTCCCCACCCCCTCCCTTAGCCAGCCATAATCACATTTGTTCGGCAGCTGGGCCAATTCCCGGGCAGAGTGACTGTTCCCACCACCGCCTTGGTAAGTCTGTGATGGCAGTGGGAGCTGTCACTTCTGTTTTCACCCCCTGTTTATTTTCCCTTAGGGAGGTGCATAATTGGGACATGAGCCTGGGCCCATCACCAACTTGCTACACCACTGGGCCCACAGGCTGATGGTTCCCCACTCTTGCTGTAACAAATGCTATAGACAACATGCATATTTGCCTTTTGCAGATGTGTTCTGTTTGTGTCATTCCCTTAACATTCTTCAGTGATAGGATCCTATAATCATTTGAGACATTACACTTTGGGAAAACCTAGACATAGATGTTCACACAACTATACTTAAGGTGGATTTTTTTAAAATTAAATTGGATTAAGTTGTTAAAACAGATATGGCTATGTATTTAATTTAAGGTAAGTGTTAAATTAGTGTTCTATAAAAGAATAACACGTTCGAGCATGATAAATGCAGAAAAGGTGAACTATGGTTATCAGGCATGTTGAATGAACAAAGGTATTAAATGAATAAATTTTCTGTGACTGGTTTATGCCAAAGTAATATAGATGGTGAAATGTTCATAAATGAATCTATGAAAAAGAAATAAATCTGACAGAGGATTAAATGTAATCCACCCCCACACTACGCAATAAAAAGGATGCATGTTGTAAGAAAAAAAGTGCTATCTGATGCCTCTCTCTCGTTCTCTGATTTCCCTTCCTTTCTGTCAATCTTTCTTCTTATACAGAAAATATACAAATCATTACTAAGCTTTTTATGTCTCTCAGTAATCGTATAATTAATAACTTAATTTTTTTACTCGAGTACATTTTTTCATGGCAAATTGTTTAGCAACTAGGATCCTTGGCTTAGCAACTAGGATCCTTGGATTTTTTTTTTAAGGGTATCTCTCTAAAATGATAGATTACAGCTAGGGTTCAAGTGTCTGCTAGGACCCCGAGTCTGGCATATCCATTATGTGCACATATATTGCACTACTCCTGAGTAGATAGCACTTATAACAAGCTTTCGTTCCATTCATTTTAGTGGGTCTCATACCTGCAAAAATGCCTAGTCCACATCCATAGTCTCATCACTTTCAAAGGACCTACATGGCTGCAAGCCTCAAAAGTATTTGAAGGCTGTGTTGGAGAAGCAAGTAAAGAACAACTCTGCCCTTTCAGTGGTCCATGTAATCAAAAGCCTGAATTTCACCCCTGCACTTAGGGAAGTGCAAGGTTGATACTTTGCAAACACAATGATGGAAACTGATTTAATGAAGGATATAACCTTTTAGAAACCTGCATAGGGCTCAGATGTATGGAATATGTTTCAGGAAAAAAAGACAGGGAAAAGGCTCCAGAAAGTCAGGCTGTTGCCTTGTGGACAGGAGCTCTGAATAGAAGCAGTAGTAAGCACCACCTGGAGTATCCCAGAGGGAAATCTGTGTTACACCTGTCTATCAGCACCTCAAGTCCAAAATCAGGTTTCTACCTACTACTGGGCATTATTAGAATGCAGGAGCGCTCTAATAGTTAAGGTGTGTTACACCCTCCATTATAAAGCTTAAACATTCTATTTGATACAAAACTGACAGAATTAATGTTAGGATCGTGAAATTTGTGTTAAAGGATCACATCATTAAGTGGTTCATGATGTCCTAATTTCAGGTGAATCGGTTGAATAACAGCCGAGATATCACAGTTTGAAAACTGCACTTTGAAAGCATGTTTTTTTTTCAAAAGTTAGAGCATCTCGATCTTGGCAGGGTAAATCTATTATTGATTGATTTCATTTATATTTCTTAGCCGCCCCCTCATGTCCATGGCATTCCGGGACGGCTTACCACATAAAAACATCAATAAAATAAAGAACATTCAAACATTTAAAAACCCACCCAACCCCTTCCCCAACCTATTAACCCCCTCCCCTCCACCGAAGGCCTGGGAGAACAGCCAAGTTTTGCAGGCCCAGTGGAAGGCCAACAAATTTGGGACCAGATGGGATTCCTCCAGGAGAGAGTTCCATAGTCACGGCCCGGCCACCGAGAATGCCCTCTCCAACCTGGCCCCTCGCTTTACATGGGGGACCTCCAAGAAGGCACCCCCAGCAGACCAAAGAGGTTGCTCTGGGGTGAAGAAGGTGAGGTGGTCCTTGAGATATGAAGTTTGGGGTTTTGTGATGGTTGGGAGGAGGTGTAAGCCTTTTAGAAAATTCAAGAAGGCTGCCAGGGGGTGCCTTCTGGTTTACTTTTTTAAAATCTGGTTAGTAGTCTTTAAGTTATGATATCCTGGAAATTTCAATGTTAGCCTATGGAGACCATCCTGAGTGTGCAGTGCTTGAAAATATTCTATGTGTAATTCAGAGACTGTTTAAAAGCAAACAGTCTTGAATACTGGTGACTGCAACTCTCAGCAGACACTGTTTTCCAGAGCTTATCAGTGCTGGGAAAAGAGAGGTAACTGTACCTCCCAGGGGGCAGTGTGAGTGACTGGTCAACAACCATGTTTAGAGCTGATCTGGGGGGGACAGGAGGAGAGGATGCCCTGTGGAAGGAAGTGAGCTGAAGGTCATTCTGATCTGATTCTGCACAGCAGGCACCTCAACCTGGGGGCCAGGGATGCCAAGATGGCTAAAAGAGCTAGCTAATCCCACAGTGATGTTTGGGGGGGGGGCAATCTTGCCCTCTAAACCCACCCAGAACCACAGAGCACATGGATTTCAGTGACAGCCCTTCCCCCTCCAAAAATGTGGTGTGTCTCGGTGGCTGCTCCAATGGGGCACCATTGAAGGAGCGTGGCCGGGGATGGTGCACTGGATTTTGCCTGGGATGGTCCCAGGTGCAGGAAGAGGGAAGAGGTTTATCCCAGAGAAAGGGACAGGAGGCTACAGGTGGGATGGACTCTATCTTCTTTCAGTGCTTCTCCCTCCTTCTTTCCCAACCCCACTAAGGAATGAGGGATAAGCAGGTGCTCTGGGTTGATACAGTGGGAGTTCTGCAGGAGGGGGGGGCAGGGAGATGGTGGGGTCCTGTGCAGAACAGCCCTGTGGGACAGAGTGGCAGGTAGAGTATTCCCAATAGGACTACAATAGCGAGCCTCAACCCAGGGAGGGAAATTCTATGGGGAAGCAGGGAGTGAGGGAGCATACACAAAGGGTGGGTAGGACATTAAGTGGAGTAGGGGAAGAGCCTCTGTAAATAGCTTTCTACAGTGGAAGCCATGCACATGGGGAACAATTTACAGGGAGCAACTTTATTGGGGAGACAGAATATGGAACTCAGTACAGGGGGAGGTCTGCAGAGTGGGCAGTGTTGTGCAAGAAAGGGAGCCCTGTCCAAGAGGGAATAAAGTGGTGGTGGGGGGTCTTGTATAGACAGCGCTGGAGAATAACAGCCATAATTGTGTTGGGGGAGAGCCCTGGACAGAGGAGAACTGAGTGAGGCAGATTTAATACGGGGTGGATGGAGGGCTTCAATCTAGCTTTGAATGCCTGCCATTCACTGGAGTTCCCTCCCTCCCAATCAGGTATTTAATCAGGGCCTGGTTTCCCTTTGGGCGCCAGCCTAACGGCCCCACCGAAAGGTGTCGCCCATTGGTGGGGCCATTCATGGGGACACGTTGGTGCCCCTCCCTTGGTCTTCAGATCTTCACCACTGTTTATCAGGAGGAGGAGTGGAGAGTGGGGCAGCCCTAGAGTGGAAATTCCTGGTCTTCCATGATGAGACAAACTATCCAGCCGGCAAGATAGACATGCTGGTCTGAAGATTTTCGCAGCACTTGCCTATGGGACATCTGCATAGCGGCTAGCACTCTCTCTGGCCGGAGGGGTAAGCAGG
Source organism: Sphenodon punctatus (assembly GCA_003113815.1). Taxonomy (NCBI): domain Eukaryota; kingdom Metazoa; phylum Chordata; class Lepidosauria; order Sphenodontia; family Sphenodontidae; genus Sphenodon; species Sphenodon punctatus. Next base: position 579,435 of record QEPC01014676.1, read on the forward strand.
AGACCAGACTTTGGGGTGGCTGGGTCTTGCCAGAACTGCTGTATGGAATTATCCCCCACATCTGGAGAACTGTGGGGGTGTTTTTGAGCCCTATTCCCTGGACTTTGTGGACATTGCTGCAACTAGCACTGATAATTAGTGCAGTTGTGATGAAGAGGCAGCAGACCCGCCCTCTACCTTTGCTTGTAGGGATATTCAGGCTCGCCTGAGGGCTGCACATGCAAGAGTGCCCGCTTGTGCGCGTGGCCTTAGGTGTCAGCGGGGCGCAGGGGTGTGCCCCTTTCATCACTTGCTTCTGCTCCTCCGGTAATATGGAACTTAGGTCGCATGTATTATGCTCTCGCCCGAGCCTTGCGATGGAAATTGAGGAAGCAGAAAGGGGGCTCAGAAAGGGGGTGCAATAAGTTGAAGGATTCGACCCTCACTCAACATAAGATGACTCAATTTTTTTCTTCTGTCACCCCTGCCCCCATCTGACTGTGAACCGCCCAGCTGATCTCTGAGTTCACGCTCAGGAAGCCCCCTTTGTGATTTCTTGCAGCACCCAGTAGAGCCTCTTACTAGACTGGGGGATATACACCACATATGCCCATCTCTCAGCCAGAGGCTCGATCTTGTGATCAGGCAAGAGATTGACTTTGATACTAAATTTAAAGAACTGGAGGATAAGCTTTTGCATACAAATGACCTTCTTTTTTCTATGAAGGTTCTGGTTGGGTCTTTTGGCTGGAATTTACCAAATTTGTGTTGGCTTTTCAGCCCTCTACTCCAGCAGACCCAGGCGGGTGGGAGGTAGAAACCCAGACGAATCAAGTCTCTCCCCCGACTTTAGAGCACATGCCTAGCCTCCCTTCCCTTGCTACTACTCGATCCCCTGTGCTCCCTGCTCAGGGGGTGTTTTATAGTCAGGCTCAGAGGGTGGCGGGGGCTACTTCCCCTCCAAGGGTGGTTAGCACTTCCCACCCCAATTTTTCAGCTACCCCAGCTACTAGTTTTCAGGATGGACCTATATCTATTATTCCTCAGCTCCCTTTTAGGGAGCTGCCTGAACCCCCTCAGTGCCAAGAGGGTTGTGTTAGGAGTAAGGAACCTTTTCGTTCATTTCCTGTCCATAACAGCCCTGTAGGGGCAGCAACCAAAGTTTGGCCACAAGATACTCAGGAGCGTTGGGCTCCTGCCATTATTTTTCATTTTAATAAAAAGAAGAAATATAGGTTCTTGAGGCATCAAGTTATGAACCAGGTCTCTTTCCTGACATTTATTAAACATACCATGGGTATTGCCATTGCATCTTCTCAGGTTCAGGATAAATCCCTGCTTATGGATAGGGGCTGCTTTTGGAGGTGGGAAGTTTTATTAGACACAGGCTCAATTTCAGGTGATTTATGGCCACTTAGAAGGAGCCTTAAAGCCTTGGGGATTTTTATCCAGCAAGTTGAAAACTCTCTTGCTCGGGTTATTCTTCATTCCCCCTCAGTTAAGTATAGACGGGATGTGGGACCTCAGTGCCCAATCCTACAGCCTCTCTAACAGGGATGGATATGAGTCTGGATGGAATACGGGAATGGGAAGTCGTGGATACAATGGGTTTCCATAAGGAAGTATCTCCCCTTGATTTGGAGCCCCAAGAACAGATCTTGAACCCGGTGGTTGGTCCACGAGATAGGATTCCTCTAGGTGAGGTGCTCCATTCAGTTAAGGTGCCCCATTCAGCCTTTTCTTTGGTAGGCTCAGCTCGCTGCTTCGAAGCTGAGAGGTTTAAGGAGAACTCTTTGGGTGTGTCTTTAGAGGGTGGGGTGTCAGTTTACCAACCTTCACCCTTACCTATGATGAGGCAAGAGGGCCTGGCAGGGGAGGAACTGATGATTCCCCCCCCTCCTGACAATTAACCTCACAGGACCTGATCCTTCGCCTCCTATCTTGGAACACTGAGGGTATCAGATGAAGATTTTTAGATAGGGATTGGGTCAATTTTATATCGGGTTACGACATAATATGCCTCCAAGAGACCTGGTTGCCCAAGGGATTTTCGGACCTTCCCACTCTAAGTGGTTTCCAAGCCTTTGATGCTCCAGACTTTAAGGCTACAAGAACAAGTTGCTGCTCAGGTGGTTTGGTCACATTTTTTTCCCATTGAACCTTGCTTACTGTTAAACAAGTTTTGGTGGATTTACGTAATGCCATTGTTCTACAGATCAAAAATCCAAGAGGGATGGTCTTTTTGTTGGTTAACATCTATGTCCCTCCCGATTCTTCCTCCTTTTATCCAGTATCTTTCTGGAACCAGTTCCATGATATTCTGGACCAATTATCACAGGATTTCCCGAATAATGTGCTGTTTATAATGGTGGACCTTAATGCGAGGATGGGCAACCAGTGTTTGGAAAACTTAGACCCTTTTTTACAACACTGCTTTGGCATACCCTCCCGGGGGTCGATGGATGCAACAATTAATTCCCATGACAGAAAGTTAATTCAGTTACTATCCAAACAAGGCCTCCTGATTCTTAACGGCAGACCACCTTCTGACCATTTTGGTCAATTTACATATGATTCTCGATTAGGTGCCAGTGTAATTGATTATATCTTGATCTCGCTGGCTCATTTCCCTTTAGTTAGGAATTTTGAGGCTTTGGTCAGACTGGAGGGAAGTCATTACCCCCTGCATTTGGAGCTTGAAGGGGGGGACAGGGGTCATATTCATGATGATTCCACTCAGACCCCTTCCACAGTAACCTATGTCCCTGTGAAGTGAACCCCGCTGATATCTTGCCAGATTACGCAGCTTTTATATTCCATGGCGCTTTTGAGTCTGCGTGATGCTATTTTGAAGGCTGAGGGTTCTGATCAGGTCATTTCCCCAAAGAGCTCTATTTTGGAGTATCTTCATCCATTTATCACCAAGAGAGTTATGCCACACTCGGGCACATGACGACGCAGTAGGAACACTTGGTACGACTGAGAGTGTAGAATTGCCAAGGCAGTATTATTAAAGCCAGGAGTGTATGGGCTAAATACCATCAGTTACCTGATTGGGTGTTATATGCTCACAAAAGGAAGGAGTACTTTACCCTGCTGTGAGCCAAGAAGGCTGCAAAATGTGCACTTACTTGGGCTGAATTATTTGTGGCAGCAAGGACTCAGGATGTGACCAGATTCTGGGAACTGCTGAACTGCTGGCAGGGTAATAGTGGGGCCCACAGAACAGGCTCGATCAGTGAGGAGGACTGGGTAATTTTTTACAGCGATTTGTATCGCGATACCTGTCCTGAAGTGCCTGAGTGAACTCCGTCTGTACCCACGGGGTGACCAACTCTCCCTGCCACAATTGTTAGAGAGATACAGATCCACGAGGCCATTTGTAAACTCCGGCCAGGTAAAGCACTCTGTGTAGATATAATCCCTCCTGAGTTAATCAAATACAATCATGCATGGTGGGTCCCAGTTTTAGCCAGATTTTTCACAGTTATTCAATCATTGGGTACCCGGCCAAGCAAATGGCCAGTTTTCATTATACCCATCTTCAAGAAGGAAAACCCTCGCGAACCACTTTACTATAGACCAGTCAGTCTCGTCTCTGTTCTTAGTAAGCTGCACGCTAGAGTGCTTTTAAGCTCCCTCGAGGAGTGGGTTCAGGCGGACTCCTTGCTAGCAGATGAGCAGGTGGGATTTAGATTAGGAAGGTCTACACTGGATAACTGTTTTATTCTGTTACACTTAATAGATAAGTATGTAAGAATTAGAAGGGGTATATTTTATGTTGCATTCATAGACCTGACCAAGGCCTTTGATTTGGTGCCCAGGAAATTACTGTGGAAGAAACTGTCTGCTCTGGGGATTGAGCCACGCCTACTCCAACTGATTGTTTTCCTCCACAAAGAAGCTAGGGTGATGGTTAGAGCTAGCCCTCACAGTCAGGTTACCGCTCCCTTTTCACTTCAGCAGGGGGTTAGGCAGGGCTGTATTTTGACCCTGCTTCTTTTCAACCTTTATATTAATGACCTGGTTCATAGAGTGGGGAGCGCTGAAACCCATATTGATTCTTTTGTATACGGACGATGTGGTGCTCCTATCCAAATCAAAGCAAGGCCTTCAGCAATGTCTGGATGCTCTTGCCTCCTTTTGTGTCTAAAATCACAGGGCAGTGAACGTCTCCAAGTCTAAAGTCATGTGCTTTGGTACGTCCTGCCCAAGGTACACCTGGAGAATTGGCTCTCAGAAATTGGTGTAGGCCTCCCATTTTCCTTATTTGGGGATTACTTTCTCAGCCTCTCTGTCGTGGAGGGCAAACCAAGTTTTCTGGGCCACTAAGGCATCGCAATCGGCTGCAGGGATTTAAAAATTGCTCCATTCTTCTCGCATAGATTCCCTGGAGCTGCTGCTGGAGGTTTTTAAGACAAAGGTGCTTCCACAGCTTTTGTACAGCACCGAATTGGTGTTCTATAGCTATACCCCAAGATGGGAAATTTTGCAGAATAATTTCTTGAGGACCTCTGTTTCCCAAGATCGACCCCGCTCCCCATGCTGAGGCTAGAAACTGGTATGCTGTCTCTACAGTTGCAATGCAATCTTGGGGCCCTGAGGTTTTGGTGTAAGTTGAGTCAGGGTCACTCCTCCCCCTTAGCATTGCAATGTTACTTGGAAGAAGTGTCGCATAAAGGGCCCTCTCAATATAAGTGGCTGAGGGCTATTAAGAACTTGACCGAAACTCTTTCTCTACCATTTGAGGACTTGTACCACAGAATAGATCGGGCTGAGCTTAAACAAAAAGTCAAAGATTTAGCAGAAAAGTGTGACATACAAGCTATTATGACTTTTAGAATTTCTCCACTTTATGCAGAAATTAAGACTAGTAGTATTCTTGAACAATATCTCTCATTTTCATGACCTGAATCTTAGGAGACTGATTACCCACCTCAGGTTCAATCTGCTGGAAAGAGCAGTGGTGAGGGGGAGAAGGGATCATGTCCCCTATCAGGATAGAGTTTGCAGTTGTGACAGACAAGAAATTGAGACGGTGTCCCATGTCGTGTTTGATTGCCCTAGATACACAGTACTTAGGGAAATCTGGATTGAGCCTCCATTCCAGGACTCCCCTCTGTCAGTGGAAGACAGGCTGCAAAGCCTACTTGTAGCAACAGATCCAGGTGGTATTAAGGCAGTAGCTTGCTTTCTTAGATGTGTTGGAAACCTGTGGGAAACAGCTAGTGACCAAAACCCTTAAAAGGTACATTGTAGTAGGTTTACTGCTGTATATCAATCAATTAATTTATTAGGCTCAAGCTCCCACCATGGCCAAAAACAGAGATAACAAAGTACAAAATACAAAACAGTACACAAACACAATCTCACAGATTGCCAAAACACATAAGCATTTGTTACATCCTCCATACTCACACAACATACATCCAAAGGGCCAAAACAGAAATCACAACTTAACAAATTCCCCCCTCCGCGTTAGCCGCAGCGGGGTTTTGGTGCCGCCGCCCCCCCACTTCCCTGAGCGGGGAAACACAGGCGGGGTTCTTCGGTTGCTAGGCCATCGAGGAGGGCGGGGCTCCTCGTTGCGGAGCAACGGGGGCAAACAGGCAAGCGTCCGGGACTCTCGCGAGATCCCGGGCGCCATCTTAGACTCCCTGCTCTGGTGCAGCATTCTGTGTGGCCAGAGCTAGGGACAAGATGTGCAGCATGAGCAGGCAGCCTGGTGCAGGCCGCGCGGCTCATGCAAGCAGAGGAGGCCAGAAAAAAAATTCGGGGCGCATGGACAGGAAGCGGGTGACCGGTGCAGAATGCCCTCGGAAGCGTGCGCCTTGACACCCCCTCTCGAGCGGGGGAATCCAGTAGGCCTAGTAGGGCCCAGGTAGTTAGCCCACGTGGGCCCAAGGTGGGAAAAGGAGTAGCGGGCCCTGTGGGAGCGACAGCCTCAACCGGGCCCGGGGTCGCAAAGGCCCAGTAGGGTCTGCAGGGCTGGGAAAAGGCCAATAGGGCCTGCGGTGGCTGAAAAGACCCAGCAGGGTCCCTGGTGGCAGAGAAGGCCCAACCGGGCCTGGGGGCTGGGGGGTAAGACCTACCAAGGCCTGTTTTGGCAAAAGGCCCACCGGAGCCTGGGCCTGGTGAATAGGCCCGTCTGTGCCTGTGTCCAGGGAAGAGGCCCACCTGGGCTTCTATACAGTGGAGTTGGCCCCCCATCAGGGCCGATATCTGGAGGAATAGGCCCACCAGGGCCCGTGTGGAAGTGAAAGGCCTGCCAGGGCCCGTGTGGAGGTGAAAGGCCCGCCTGGGCCTGTGTAGGGGTGAAAGGCCCGCCTGGGCCTGTGTAGGGGTGAAAGGCCCGCCTGGGCCTGTGTAGGGGTGAAAGGCCCGCCTGGGCCTGTGTAGGGGTGAAAGGCCCGCCTGGGCCTGTGTAGGGGTGAAAGGCCCGCCTGGGCCTGTGTAGGGGTGAAAGGCCCACCAGGGCCTGTGCAGGGGTGAAAGGCCCACTAGGGCCTGTGATGGGGGTGAAAGGCCCACCAGGGCCCGTGTCTGGGTGAAAGGCCCACCAGGGCCCGTGTCTGGGTGAACTTCCCAAAAGGGGCCTGTGTCTGGGTGCCCAAGTGGTGGCCCAATAGTGGGTTACCTACAGAGAGCAGTGGGATAGGGGAAGAATTTTGCCTGGTCATCCTTGGCTACAGAGGTGACTAACAGGCCACCCAAAAAATGAGGGGCTAAAAAGAACCCCCTGCCAAAGAAAATGAGGGGGGGCAGGAAAAAAGGGAACAGGACAGAGGGGAAAAGGAGGAAATGGGGAGAGCCAGGCTGAAGTCCTGCGAGAAATGCAGGAGCAGTTGGCTGATTACCAGTTGAGGATAGAGGACCTGGAGAGTGCCCAGGAGAAGGGGAGTGACTGAATTGGCCACGGAGAGCAGTGAAAGCCTGGGGGACTCCGCCAGGGGTAGGGTCAATAGTCTTCCTGTGGCAAGGGGATCTACCTGCCTGGGGAGGTGCTGCGCTGTTCCATCTCGCTATAGGGACGAGGAACCCGGACCCAGCAGGAGGAGAGAGGATTCGCCGCCCATACCCCAAGCGTGGGGTGAGCCCTCACGGGAAGGAAGACAGGGGGAAGAGGAAAGGTCAGAAGGGGCGCGCCAGACTCCCAGCGGTTCCGGAAGCTACATTGGAGAACAGAGGTGCAGGGGACACCCGGGATTGCAGGCAGGTGAGGAGTGGGGCGAACCATGGTGGGAAGAAGGGACTGGGCAGTGGATCACGGAGTACTATAGACCCCCCCCCCAGATTCCACTGTTCATAGGGGTGCGCAGGAATGGGGATATGGGGGCTGGAGATGGCAAGGGGTGGTGCTAGCCCCACTGCTCCCATGCATCTGCACCGAGCTCTCTGCGAAGGGTGCTCGGGTGGCATGGATCGGGGTTACGCGGCAACAGATCACATGTGGGGAGCCCCCCAGTGCTGTGGATGTTCAATGGCCCACCGCTGTCCGAGTAGGGAGGAGGCGCCACGTAGATGCTCCCCCGGGGGGAGCATCTCCTTCAGGCCACCAAGGAAAAGATCTGGAGCGGCAAATATATAGCCATATTCATCCTCCTTTTCAGTGACCCGATCCCAGATCCCAATGACAAAGAGGAAAATAAGGAAAAAGAAAAGTTTAAGAGGCCAAAAGCAGAGAGGTCATGGTCCAATTGGACGGTGGCCTATACAATCTATATGGGAGTTACATTGATCAAATTTCCAGACCAGGGCCTGGAGATGCTCAAGTACTCCGATATAGTGTGGAGGGCATTTGATACAGGGGGCCCCGAAGCGTGGCTGCACTACGACGATTCCTTTAGATGGAGGGCAGCTAACAACCCTAGATTGAGGGGGGACGTGGACGCCCCCGACATTTGGCTAGAGTGCATCTGTTGCACCAGGTACACGCCATGGTCGGATAGCGGGCATGTCCTTACTAGACCAGGGAACATGCAGGTGGGGTCACCGACTGGCCGGGCACGACAGTCCCCAGCGGGACCGACGTGTTGGGACTTTAACGATGGAGGGCGGTGTTTTCTTGCCCAGTGCAGGTTCAAACATGCATGTACTCAGTGCGGTGGGGATCATTCCACATCAGCATGCTCCCATTTCCGGCAATACAGAAACAGGATACGAGGGTGGGCAAACACCAGACAGGGGGCCTCAGGACAAGGCGTGCCCCCAGTGATGATGGGAAAGGGCCCCAACCCCAGTTCGGCATGAGGTATTGGAGGCTGCCACCCAAGATTACCCTGATAGAGCAACTGCCCAGTATATTGTAGAAGGATTCCAACAGGGTTTCAGGATCCTGACGGTGGGCCCATGGTATCATCTGGGAGCGAGGAACTTGAAATCCATTGTGAAGAAAGAGGAGATTGTGCAGCAAAAGATCGACAAAGAGGTGAAAGAAGGCAGGATCCAAGGCCCCTTTGAATCCTTGCCTATATCAACATGGCGGATATCCCCCCTGGGTATCATGCCAAAAAAGGCACCGGGTGAATTCTGCATGATTCACCACTTGTCTTACCCCAAGGGCGAGTCGGTGAACGATGCAATACCCTTTGAACTCTGTTCGGTGCGGTATGCATCATTTGACTCGGCGGTTGAAATGGTGCGTGCCTGCGGAACAGCTGCCCTCCTCGCGAAGTGTGACATCAAATCGGCATTCTGCCTCCTACTTGTACACCCCGATGACTTTGAGCTGTTGGGCATGGAGTTTGGGGGCCAATTTTACTTCAACAAGGCAATGCCCATGGGATGTTCAATCTCATGAGCGGCCTTCAAGAAGTTCAGTACAGTATTGGAGTGGATCATGCGTCACCGCGCAAGTGGCAGGTGGATCACACATTTTCTCAACTATTTCCTCTTCGCGGGAAGGGCAGGCACCACCGAATGTGAGCAGGCAATGCTGGCATTTCAAGAGGTGGCAAGGGAGATAGGGGTACCTTTAGCACAGGAAAAAACAGAAGGCCCAATAACCAAACTGACCTACCTGGGCATAGAGCTGGACACAAAAATGTCACTCTCCCGGCTCCCAGAGGATAAATTACGGATGCTCTGGGAGGCGGTAAGTAGTGTGGGGGGAGAAAAAAAGGTGACAGTTAGGGAATTGCAGTCACTCCTCAGCAGCCTCAGTTTTGCCTGCCGGGTCATTGCCCCAGGTCGAGCATTCATGTCCCGTCTATACGCCCTGGTGGGGAGCGACCATCCCCCGTATCACCATGTCAGGGTGAAAGCAGAGATGCGGGAGGATTTGGCTACCTGGGAATCTTTCCTGGCGCAATACAACGGGGTCAGTTTCTGGCGGCAGCGACTCCTGTTGAAGGCGAAGCTCCAGATACAGTCAGACGTGGTGGGGGGGCATGGCTTTGGAGTTTACTTCAGAGGAAAGTGGTGTGCAGCCCCCTGGCCAGCAGCATGGGTGGAACAAGGGATAACCCGGGACCTGACATTCCCGGAATTTTTTCCCATCGTGGTGGCAGTGGAGTTGTGGGTCGCTGAATTCGCCAATAAGAGGGTCTTATTTTGGTGTGATAACATGGCGGTTGTCCATGTTGTCAACAAGCTTTCATCTGAATCGCAGAGAGTCATGAGGCTGGTGCGTGCTTTTGTTCTCAAGTGTTTGAGAGCAAACGTCTTATTTGTTGCCAAGCACGTGCCGGGGATTGTCAATGGCATCGCCGATGCCCTTTCTCGATTTCAGGCAGACTGCTTCCGCCAGCTGGCCCCAGAGGCCACGAGAAACCCGACCCATTCCCGAGGGACATGTGGAGCCTTGGATTATAGAGCTTTACCAGGCAGTGCAGGGATCCCTCGAGCCCAGAATCAGACGGGTATATGAGAAGGCGTTCAGTGAATTCCAGGAATTCAGGTGTTAAAAAGGATGGCACACAGATTTTCCCATAGCAGAGGGGTGCCTATTACAGTACGCCATGCAGTTGTGGGCTGACAACCTGGCCCCAGGCACGATTGCAGGGAGAATATCGGCCATCACATTTACAAGCCATCTAGCAGGCCACCCCTCCCCTGATAACGGTTTCTTCATAAGCCGTTAAAGGAGAGCTGGGCCTGCCAAGCCCCCCCCCAGGCGGGATACCCGGGCCCCAATCATGCCTCCAATCTTGATGGCCCTTACAGGGGCGCTTGAAAAGGTTTGTTTCTCTAATAGCGAATGCGACCTCTTTAACCGCGGTTTTTCGCATTGCTTTATTCGGAGCCTTCCGGATTGGAGAGATGGTAGTTGATTCTCAAAGGGACAGGTCAGGTCGAGCGTTGCAGTTAAGGGACATTTCGTGGTACGGAGATACCCTCATCCTCCATCTGAGAAGGTCCAAGACCAACCAGAGGGGAAAAGGGCGGTGGGTTAGACTTTGCCCAGCCGGGGACCCCCGTATCTGCCCCGTCGGGGCGATGAGGAGGTATTTGGGGTCTCGTCCAAGGGTTGGCGGATCACTTTTCACACATGATGATGAATCCCCACTGACACGTTACCAGTTTGGAGTGGTCCTTAGTAGATGCGTTAGGATGGCGGGGCTCGACCGAGGTAGCTACAGTGCCCATTCATTTAGAATAGGGGTGGCATCGGTCACAGCAGACATGGGGTTTTCGGGTGAACGAATTCAGGCAATAGGGCGTTGGCGCTCGAACACCTACCAATCCTATATAAGGGAAACACGACCACTGGTCAGCTGACCTGGGTCAACAACCGCAGTGATTTACTGACCTTTATACCTTTTGCAGAAGCACCAGTGAGACAAGAACGGTGTGTTGTGTGGATCATCGGACACAGCATCGTCCACTGGGCGGGGAAGAAGGCCGCACGCAGCGGGTGGGGTACCCAGCTGGCCCTAAGTGAACGAGCAAGTATTTTCTGGCTCGGTAGGAGGGGGATGCTATGGGAGCAACTCCTTCCAACATTAATGGGGGTGAAGGAAACATTCCCGGCCCCAGAGGTAATGGTGATCCACCTTGGGGAAAACAACCTCCCCAGAGTAAAGGGGCTGGGTCTGACGAAACAAGTGAAGTTAGATCTGAAGATAATACAGGACAGGTTCCCAGAATGCACAATTGTCTGGTCAGAAATGCTCCCGAGGAGAGTATGGGCCACAGCTGCGCGCCCAGGTCAAGTCGACCGGGCCAGACGGAGAGCCAACGCTGAAATTGGTAATTGGCTGTGGCTCAGGGAAGGTTGGGTTATTAAACATATGGACATGCGGTACGATAGGGACGAACTTTTCAGAGGTGACGGGGTTCACCTATCAGACGTGGGATGTGATTTGTACCTCGGGGTCCTGAAACAACACTTGAGGCAGATAATCGGTGGTTTTGGTGTGGCGGCAAACCAGCCAAGCGAAGCTGGCGGTTTTGGTGGTGATGGGCAGAGGTAAGCCCAAGGTTGGAAGTTACAAGGTTCAAAGTTATAAGTTAGAATAGCATGGGTAGCAGCATCTCCTTTAGAGATGGGAAGGTCCATGGCATAGTCGCCACAGTGTGGCCCACTGTATGGCCAACCCGAAGGGAGAGACGGACGGCCGCACCTGCTGGGAGGAGCATCTGCCAAACAGCAGGTAACAGTGTTCTCAACCTTTGCTGAAATTAACCCCAGAGATGGACCAGGCACGAACAACCCGCCCGGCCTGGGGAAACCCGGGGCACGAGGCAGGGCGTAAGTTAATAGTAAAGAAGGAACAGGAGTTTACCCTCTAGATTTAATTGAGGAACAGGGGACGAGGAACGCACAGAATGCGGGGACCGAGAGGGGAGAAGAGGGGACCTCCTCCAAAAGGGGTTGTTTAATTAGTAGTTAATACGGTTAGTAGAAATAAGGACCCCAGATCAGGAAGGGGGGGAGGCGGGAAGGGTGACCCCGTACCCCCCCCTTCCTGTTTGTTAATATTCAATAAAGAGTGCGGCCGTTTCATCCCATTGAACGTGTCCTCGTCTTATTTGGGGGGTGCACCGACAATAACCAATAAAATTTTGACCCATACATCATACACCTTGTATCAAAATAATTATACAATAAAATTTGAATAAAAGCAACACAGCATCTATTTATAGTTTGTAGATATTCCTATTCGGGGAACTTACTACACGTTCAATGCGGCTTACCCTTCCTGGGGGTTATGGTGCCAACACTTGTCCCCTGACAAGACTGCCCCTGCACATATACAGAGTGCCCACAATCATTCCCAAGGCTTACCCTTCATGGGGGTTATGATGCCAACACTTGTCCCCTGTCAAGACTACCAATGTAGATATGCAGAGTGCCCACAATAATTCCCACAGCTTACCCTTCTCGGAGATTATGGTGCCAACACTTGTCCCCTGACTAAACTTTCCCAGTTATAACCAAGATTTGATATCCCTAGTCAATCCCGAGTTAGTAAGCAACCATGTAACCCAGTAACTTAAGACCTACTACTTTTCTAAGCACTTGAACAGTAAATTTGTCAATCTATAGAGCTTCCCTCCGAGCTCTTGCTGCTAGAAGGGCAAAAGAAGCTACAGCATTAATAATTAAGCCGTCATCTGATGACATAAGCCACATTGTCCTTTGAACTACAGGAATAAGATCTTTCCCAGAATAAAGGGGATACAGTCAGGCTTGTCGTATCTCATTATAGAAAGTACATCTAAAAAGAACATGTTTTAGGTCTTCTATTTCATGTAGGGCACACGGGCAAAGTCTTTCTTCATACGGCTTCCTACTATACCATCCCATCAGCACTGTTGATTCGTACAGCTGGAAGCGTAACTGTGTATACGCTCTTCGTAAGTTTCTTTGCTTTAACTTATTCAAATATGGTTCAAGTTCATGAACAAGCTTAAAGGAAAAGTACAAAGGAGCTGCTTTCCATCCGGAGACCAAGGCCATATCCTCTTGCCTGGCAATATCCTCTGCTCTAGATTTTATCAAGCGTACCTGATGTAAAAAATCAAAACCCAGCAAATAGGTGAATGACAAACCCAATTTGTTTAAGTATAGATTAGCCTGATTTAACCAAGAATAGTATGGGGCTGAATCACGCTCAAGTTCTTCCTGTAGACAAAGTAGAGGCAGGTCAAGCCTGCCTCTAGCACACAGCTTTAGCCAATACCTTATAGGTAATTGGGTAGCAGTACACCTAATTGGCAGCATTCCAGTCTCTGCACGTACATCCGCAGCTGGAACACATTGCGGAACACCCAGTAAACCTCAAAGAAATTGGTTCTGGACAATATCCAGAGTATCCAATTTAACTCCAGCTACAATTTCCATCCCATACGTAAGAAGTTGACCAATCTTTGCCTTGAAAACCTGTCACACTCATGAGGTAGGATTGCCCAGTGATCTAGTTGCTAATCTAGTCACACCTCTAGATACCGCTTTTGCCTTTAGAGAAATTTGCATTTTATGCCTTTCCCATTTACCATTAGATGAAAAGGTAATGCCCAGGTAGACATAAGAATCTACCTGTGCCAATTTCTGATCTTTTATAGGCCAAGTATATGTATGTTTCACCTTTCCCACAACCATAACCTGAGATTTCCCTTCATTAATAATCAGGTCATTTCTAGCACAGTAGACCGCTAACTGATCTAATTGCTTCAGCAGACCCCTCCTAGTTTGGGATATTAAAACAATATCATCAGCAAACAGTAGCTAGTAACCTTCCTACACTTAATTTTCGGGGGATCGCCTTCAATAGCGGATATCTCTGCAACAAGATCGCTGATATATAGGTTAAATAGTATGGGAGCTAACACGTACCCCTGCTTCACTCCTTTATTTATCGCAATGTAATTGGACAAAGTTTCGTTGTTATCCAGCCTTATCCGAGCTCTATTTTGGGAGTGAAGTTGCAATAAAAGGAGTAGCACATCTTCATGAATGCGTAAGGCATTCAACTTACTCCAAAGCTTCCTTCGGGATATCGAATCAAACGCCTTTCTAAGATCTATAAAGGCACAGAATAGTTTGCTTGCTCTTATTTTAGTATATTTTGCTATCAGGTGGCCCAACACAAAACAGTTATCAATGGGTGAGTATCCCCTCCAAAAACCAAATTGTTCCTCTGGTATTATCTCCTGTATCTGTACCCAATTTTCCAAGTGCTTCAGGAGAGATCTTGCATACAATTTGCTTATCACAGGTAAAAGACTAATGGGACGATAACACCCAGGGTCACTGGGATTTCCTTTCTTAAATATAGTTACTATAATGCTTTCTTCCCAGCAAGGTGGTATACTGCCAGTTTTATTAACCAAGGTAAACAATCTAGCTAAGAGTGGAGCCCACCACCCCACACAATCCTGGAGTACTTCCATACTAATCCAGTCTTCCCCAGGAGCCTTACTCCGTTTTAGTGAAAGTATTAACTCCCTAACTTGATCACTAGTAACATACGGCTCTAAAGAGCTCCTAGGGAATACAGGTGCCACTAATGGCAGATCACTCAGCAACGCATCTTCCTGGGAAGTATCACTATAAAGTTCACCAAAAAATCTGGTCCAACCTGACTCATCAATTTGAGGCATAGTTCTTTTTATACCACCCTTTAATCCTAGGTTGATTAGACCCCCAAAAGTTTTTAAATCTTTGGTGTTAGCAGCTACAATCAATCTTGCCCATACTTGATTATGGAACTGGATTTTCTTTGTTTTTAAGAGGCACTTATATTCCCTCCTTTTTGCAACCAGTTCTCCATAAGTAATCTCCATAGCAGCTTTAACCCAGTTCTTTTTTGCTTTCAACAATTTCCCCTTTAGTTGTTTACAATCAAAATCATACCAACACTTGGTAGAATAGGAAAGTCTGGATGCTTCACGTGAGAGAATAATTTCTCCTAGCTCCCTAGTTATATCTGCGTAAGTCAGATCCGCATCCTCCTCCTTAGCCTCCAAAATCAGATCACGCTTCTTACCAAAAGGTTGACTCCAAAGTATATCAGAAGCTTTAATAGCCTGGGCTGTTGTCCACCTCACAGCTATCCTTCGTGGTGCCCCCCAAATCTCCCCATTTTTGATGGAAACACAACGTACTGCTAGGGGAAGGCTAACCCATGTGGCCAAAGCCATATGCTCACTCTCCTCCCTCACTATAACTCTAAAATTGGAGAATCTTCCCCAACATTGCAATGGGACAGCTATATAATCAACGACACTCCTAAATTGGACAACTCTAAAATTGGAGAATTTTCCCCAACACTGCGTTGGGACAACTATATAATCAACGACACTCCTACCATTGAAGTTGATAAATGTGAACTCCCCTTCGCAATCCCCAGGGAAACCCGCATTCAGTGGTCTCAGATCATACACATTCAAAAGTCTAAGCATATGTCTCCCCATTCCATTCACTACCTTATCTTTAGAGTTCCTTTCCAAAGAAACCCCTCCTCCAGGAGGGCCATCTTCTCAAGGACTCACACATTCAGTGCGAATTCTAGCATTCCACTCTCCCAAGAGCACCAATATGCCCAAGGGATAAGTTCTTTCCAGTTGTTCCAAAAGTTGGTCCAACTCATCCCATACATCTGCATTATAATACTTAGAGACATCCGGAGAGATGTATAAATTTACAAACACAAAACACTCCCCACTAGGTAGCCCCCAAGTCCCTACCTGAAATTCACATCTCTGGGATGGGAGGTTTTTATAAGATTTAACAAAGACATCCCTCACCAGTACAGCCAGTCCCCCTGACAAACGTCCCTTCCTACAATGTTTTATACCTGGATTAGAAAACGTTTGAAAAACCTGCACCACCAAGACATCATTCCCCCCCTCACCATGTCTCCTGAAGAAAGATTAAATCATATTGGCAGAGGAACGCTATACAATCCGGATCATAAAGTTTTGACTTGCAGCCTGAAATATTCCATGAAATAATAGAGACAGCCTTTACTCGTTTATTCCCAGCCGTTTTCGAACAAGGGAGAGAACGTAACCCCTCAACCTGGCTGCCACCTTCCATGGTTCCCACTAAGGATGAAAAATCCAAAGGGGAAACAGTAGCACCCAGATAGCACGGCTGTACAAGATCCCCAATTCGTTCCTGATTTACCAAAATCAAGGGCACCTTGGGGACCCCCTCAGGTCATTCCTGGGTTGCCACTGCCTCCTCTTTCTCCTCTATTTCTAGTGGGTCAGTTTGAACTGATCCTTGCTGCAAGCCAAAAGAATGCAGCCTATTCTCCACCACAACATGTGTGGTAGGCTCCTGATCTTCAATAGAGACCAGATGGACACCTCAATAGGGACCACTATCTTTCCTTTAGGTGATACTGTTGGGGACGCATTACTCAAATCAACCCCATAAGCCTTACATTCCACCCTATGCACCAAGGGATTAACTAGTCCTAATTCTCCATCAGACAAAAACCGAACAGCAGCATAGGTAACGGGGTCATTTTGTGGCTGCTTTGTATCCCTCCGAGCCTCTATATCCGGGGCCAGGTAATCCAATTGAAGGCGGGGTAAACCCTTCCTTAAAGAATCCAATTTTTGAATGAAATGATCCTGATCAATAATAGTTAATTCCTCAAAGGACGCCAAAGAGGGAACATCTCCCACTCCCTTCAAGGGATCTCCTAAATAACCCTTAACTACATCAGCCAGGGTAACAGGCCCCTCATAGTCATTTGTCCCTATCTCCATTAAATTGCTTCCTTTTGTCTCGGCCACCTGAGTCACCTCACAAGGGATAGCTGGGACCCCTGAGTCATCTTCTAGGGGTTGGACAACAGTGCCCTGAACTATTTGCATCCCAACCTTCTGGTTTTCTGTAATCAACTGACTTGTTGGTGTCTTACCCAAAGATCTAATGGGCATACAGCCAGCCCCATTCTCTAAACTATCGCCAGTATCATAGGTTCTATCTATTGATATACCACAGTGCTTTAGATGCTTCCTAGCTTTAAATAACTTCTGAATCAAATAACCTGATGTAAAGCAAAGCTTAATGCACAATTTCCTATTACTATGATTCAGTTTATCCACCCTTTGTATATCGTCCCGAACCACATTAGTCCTCAATAAACTTGATATGTTTTGGGCTATTATAGAGGCATTATCCCAATTTGGGATAACCCCTTGTACCAGGGGCCCAATCTTAATCCAAACTGCATTGGGGATTATACAGGAAGGATCCCCAAGCCTCTTACTATGTCTTCTATCTGCCAGAAGTTCATTCCTACTGCAAGATCCCTCCTGATACTTTATCCTATCTCGCTCCTCCATTGCAGCTTTAGATATAGTTTGTTCCCTTTCCCTTTCCCTTACTTTAGTCGAATCCAGTTTAATAAGCACTTGTTTAAGGTGTTCTTTAACCCAGAGCATCGAATCCCCTATATTGGACACACTATCAAATATCAATATAACTGTACGTGAAATAAGTTGACATTGCAGCGCCAAGATGTCCATCAAGGGGGGATCCCCTTCAACACCCTGTGATATCGCACCCTGTATCGAACAATGGGAAAAGGGTGCTCCAGAGGAAATCTGATTTGAATCTACACAGGGGGGAGGGGAATTAACCATAGTTGGTACATCTGGCATCGAAGGTGGGTCACAATTATCTATTTTAGGATGTTTGGATCTAGGCGAGTCCTCACACACAGGTGAAGTCCAACCCCTCAGTCTCTTTTTTTCCATCCTAGCCCAGAGTACTCACAATAGGACAGTACAGTAATCCAAAGACACAAAGCAAATTATCCAAAACAAAGACAGGCGGCCCCGCAGCCACGGTCAGCGCCTAAGGCCACCCGCACAAGGGCACGCCCTTGTACGCGCAGCCCTTAGGCGCGCACGCCGAAGGCACGGACGCCTTGGGCAGCCCGCCTTATCTCTCCTCCCTCCTGGGGGTGTGTGAGTTCTCTCTGGTCAATCCTGAACTCCACCAGCCACAGTCTCTCGTGCAGGCAAATGTTCTACAGCTGGGGTCACTCACAGTCACGTGTAACACAGCAAGGTCTCAGCAATGGGGCAGCAACACGCTGCCAACTGCAGCTTGGCTCTCCCTTCACTCACCGGTTTACTGCTGAGATCAGAGAGCATTTATTTTCTTTGTTCTTATTACTTGGCATTTTATTTACTATTTTTTAGGTTGGCATCATTTCAGTTTTGTGGTAGTTATGCCTTTTATGTGTATTTGGTTTCAATTGTTATAGCAAATGCTTGATACAATGAACTTGAACTATACATGGGGAGAGCTGCAGGATGGGCAGCATAATGCCAGATGGAGAGTCCTGTACATGGGCACAGCAGAGTCAGGAAGCCCTGTAAAATGAGTGAACTAGCCAGGGGGTCCCTGTACAGGGGGAGGTCCTTATAGAGAGCAGAATAGTCAGTGTTGCAGAAAGAAAAGACCTTCCTTTTCACTTAAGCAGGGTGAAAGAGCTCTGACAGTGGGAAGTAGAGTGGAAGACTCCTATACAAGTCATGAGCTATAGAGATAATAGAGCAGTTTTTGGAAGTTTGCAATGCTTAAACCAAACGAAAGTTGTTTTATTCTTAGTAAAGCAGGGAGCTACCAGTACAATCTAGATTTGCCTTGCTTGTTTTTTGAAGGAAGTAACAACCATCTAAACTGAAGGGAGCACCTCTTCCACATTGGCTTCCCCTAGGCCCTGCTCCCATAGTGGTTACACTGCTCAGCGTTCTACTGTGCAAGCAGGACAAATTTTCTCCTTTGCATTGTAGTTTTAAAAAAAAAACTTCGGTATTCCATATTAAAAAAATCCTCTAGTTTACAAGAAAAGTTAAGCTCTTGCAAATTCAATCATGCACTAAAAAGCATGGACATTGCAAGTTAAGGCTCATACCTTAATTTCCATGACATGTTAGCAGTAAAGACATAGTACAGTCTTGCATATTGTGCTCACTTACAACTTAGACTCCATGCACCCACACTTGTCTTTCAGGCCAAATTCTCTTCCTCTTTGCAGATTGGGGGAAACACTGAAGCTGGGAACAGAAGGGCATGAGCTGTCCCCTCATCCCCTCCTTTCCCTCTGTCATTTCATTTCAGCTGGGGAGAATGGGACAGCTGACTAATGGTTCAAAACTGTTCCTCTTACCCCCTAGTCTCCACTGACCTCCAAGAGCACAGTGAACCTTGGTAGATCGTATACAAATGTTTAATTAAAACTAAATTGGGTATACATTTAAATTAATAAAATGCATTTAATTTGGCTGGGCTGGGCTGCAAAGCTGCTTTGAGGGATTGCCTGCAGCTGGGTGACTCTGCTTCTCCTCCCCCAGGTAATTCCATAAAGAGGGGGCTGCCCTGAGGGCGCTGCCAAAGGGTGAAAAGCCATTGGCGGGGCAGAGGCAGTGGAGGTGGCCACCTTATTTGCCGAATCCAGGGAGCATCTCTTACACTGGAGGGGGCTGGGAGCCAGTTGGATTCATCCCACAACAGCTTGCCCCCACCAGGGCCTACCAGGGAGAGACTTGGCACTTTGGCCCCTGTTCTATTTTTCCCCTCTCCCAGTGGCAGAGAAAGAAGAGGTGGGACCAAAGGGGCTTCCCCTGACAGCATTGGGGCAGGGTTTCCGGCCTGAGAGGGCTGAAGAGCGGTGTGCCTACTGGCTCCGCTGCACCAAAGGGCCCTTAGGAGTGGCCCTTAGCTCAGAATTTTTGGGAAGCTTGAGGAGGTGGGAACTTGGTGGGAGGATTAGAGGGGTTTATTTTGTGGTATTTATGCTAGGGGGTAGAGGGTAAGGGTGTGCATGTTGGTTTTTTTCTTACAATAATGATAATGAAAATTGTCATTTTCATTATTGTTACTGCAACACAAAAAAAAAATTAATGAAAATAGAAATGAAAACAACATTTTGTTTTTGAAATAAAGGGAAAAAACTGAAAAACATATTTCTGACTAACTTTTTTGTTTCTTTTTCTATTCTGATAAAGCTTGGGGAGTGTGTACCCCCAACAGAGGGCACTAAGTGAACCAACTTAAGAAATGATTAGATAAAGGGAACTGATTTTAAAAGCAAATGAAAGTTGTTATTTTAAGAAAAGGTTTATATACATTCACAGCTACAACTTCTTTATCTTGAATCCAATTTGCATGAAACATGTAAACAATATGTCTCTCCATAGGCTTAACACTCCTGCCAATTTTCAGAAAGATTGAACAAAGGGTATTGATGGTATAATACATTAACTTGAAAATATATTTCCAGCTGTAACATGTTTATACTCCATCCTGTTTACAATATATTTGGCAGAAATGTATCCCATACCTTTCCTGTCCCTCTGATAAACTACAGGACAATTTGATAAAGGGACACAGTTTTATAAGCAATTTAAGTTGTCCCCTTGAAGACCATTATTCAGATAAATAGCAGCACATTCAGTGTCGGTCAGAGGCAGGCACCCTGCATGGGTTGCCCTCAGGTGGGCATAGAAGGGGCATAACTGGGACTTTGGAGATAGCATCCCAGAAATCAGGAGACATAGTTTACACATCCAGGCTGGCCAATTATCATCACAATCAAATCCTGAAGCACTGTGACAGAGGACATAAGAAAATGTCTATTGGCTCTTTCAGATGCTTCTGACTTCCCAATAACAAGTTGGGGAAAGATTTTGGGATGGTCACAGCACAGAATGGGGATATTTGGTTGATATTTCTGCTGGCCAATTGGCATCACAAATCAATCTTATACCACTGTGGCACATAAGAGAATCCCTGGCATAGGCTACTTCTCTGCGGATGCCATTCAGGCATATAAAATTGGGACCATTTATCACATCTTTCTGATATTTAGCAAAGATGATTGGGAAAGTGTGATGTACAGTTCTGCCAAATTTCATGTACACTGGCTGGACTGCAAAGATGTTAAAGACATACATACATTTATAAGTTGATTTCTTATACCACCAGGACCCTTTATCCATTCCTTCTGAAAGCTGGCAGAGATAGTAAATATGGGAAGAGGTATAAATGTACCGAGTTTCATCTACATTAAATGTGAGGCAAAGAAGTTACATCTAAGAAGGTATAAATATTTTTGCAAAATAAAATAATTCAACTGCATATAAAATTGGATTCTTTTATCCAATTGTTTTGGAATTTGGTACACATAATACCATCCATTTGAGGTATAAGCACACCAAGCCTCAGCCAAATATAGTGAAGAAAAAAACCACTACAGCTGAAAATGTGTTTTACATTGAAACCAATGGAAAACAAAAATGACAATTTGATATTTACAAAAATGAAAACAACAGATTTCAATAACTAAAACAAAAATGGCATGGATCCCTGGTGCACACCTCTAGTAGAGGGTGTGGGGGTCTTCTGTATTATATTTTATTGGGGGGGAGGAATGTTTGGGGGGGAGGGATGGGGAGTGAGTGGGTTAGGGAGGAGGGATTGGGAATGTTTATGGGGTGGGGGAGGGAAAAACTCCCCCCCCCGGCTGCCAGGGCAGGACAGCCTGGGGAGGGCCATGGGAACTGGCTGGGGGGGGGAGGGAGCAGCCATTAGGTTTGTGAAGGGTCGGGGGAGATATGGTCCCAATTGGGGTGAGGTGAGATGGGACAGGTGTTTGTTACAGGTCCCGCTCACTACCCCCCCAGGCAGAAGGGCAGGTGGTTCTCGGTCAGGGGACCCCCAGCCCTGTGTTGTTGCCGTTAAATGCAAGATCAGTTGCAAATAAGGCAACAAGTGTCCAGGAGGTAATCCTGGACCATGCCACTGATCTCGTATATATCACAGAAGCCTGGCCGGACAATGAGTAGGGGCCCATTTTGGCTGACCTTATTCCGGCAGGGAATTCCATGCAGCATCAGCCACACTTAGAGGGACTGGGGGGGGGGCAGTGTAGCCATGATTTTTAAGGAAGGTTGGACTGTGAGGAGGTATCCAGTGCAATCCATATCAGGTACTGAGGATCTTCACCTTGTGTGTATTTTGGCAGGTGACAGTTTGGGAGTGCTGCTTGTATACTGTGCACCTGCCTGTGTAGCAGGTGTGTGTTGTGGTCCCCAAAGTCAGTAGTCTTGGGGGGGCTTCAACGTTCATGCCGACACTGACATTATGGGAGCAGAGCATGAGTTCATGGCCACCATAGCAATCATGGACTTGTCCCAGAGAGTTATCGTCCCGACACATCTGGGGGGACATAACTTAGACCTTGTGTTTTGCACTGGCCTTGAGGCGGGTGTTCCATTAGTGGGAGAGTTATTAGCTGTACCCTTGTCATGGACGGACCATTACCTCCTGCAGGCCTCACTCCTGGAGCATTACCTCCTGCAGGCCTCACTCCTGGAGCATGTCTGCCCCTGGAAACGGGCAGAACCGATTCGGATGGTTTGCCGTTGGAGGCTGATGGAACCATATCAGTTCCAGAAGGCTCTGGGTGAGTTTATATTTTATTTATTTATTTATTGGATTTTTACCCCCGCCCCTCCTAAAACAGCAGTTTCCCTCTGGCCTTGACACCCGTTCCATCGATAACCTCATCTTGTTATGGAATACCTTGCTGGTGGAGGCCATTGATTGGACAGCTCCTAGGCGTCCACTGTCTAGGTGACAGCTCCACAGGCTTCCTTGGTTCTCAGAGGAGCTGCTGGAGCAGAAGTAAGAAGGGCAGTGGTTGGAGCGATGGTGGCATCGTTCATGTGATGAAACCAACAGATTGCATCATAGAGCCAGTTTACGAGTCTATGCTATAGCTATTCAGGCAGATAAAAAGGAGTTTTTTGCTACCCACATAACATCTGCTAAATCCCGTCCAGCGGAGCTTTTCCAGGTGGTGCGGGAGCTGATCAGTCTGGCCTCCTTCCGCCTTGGAGTGGAGTCATCTACTGCTCGCTGTGACATATTTGTGGATTATTTTGTGAATAAAATCGCTCGGATTCACCACAACTTCAATGCCACAATTAATACATATGCGGAACTAGAGGTTATGGAAGCCTCTTCTTGTCCGTTTTAGTGGGGTCAATTTCAGTCAGTGACACCTGCCGATGCGGTTGGTGTTCTTGGGGCCACATTTTGTGAATTAGATCCTTGCCCATCCTGGCTGATTAAATCTTTCCGGGAGACAAGGGGTCCATTGCTGGCTGGGGTGGTTAATGCCTCCCTTCAGGAGGGCAGAGTGCTAGGCTGTCTCAAAGAGGCATGGGCGAATGCAGAATGGGCGAATTAGGGATGGGCGAACGCGGTTCGGCAGTTCAGAGTTCGGTCCTAAAGGGAAGGTTAGAGACAGGCCGATAGCTGGCAAGGGAGTCAACGTCAAGTGATGGTTTCTTGAGCAGAGGCCGAACATCAAGTGATGGTCAAGTGACTTTACCTTTTAGGGAAGGTTACTGAACAGGTAGTGGCTCAGCAGCTGCAGGGACATCTTGACCACATCGGTTATCTGGACCCCTTTCAGTCAGAATTTCATCCAGGGTATGTCACCGAGACTGTGCTTGTGGCTCTGGTAGATGATCTGCGCTGGGAAATAGAACTAACAGGGTTGAATGACCCCGGTCCATTAGATCTTCCAGCTGTGCTTGATACAGTTGATCACAGGATATTGGTGACGCGACTGCGGGACTGTGCAGGAGTGGGCAGGGACTGTTCTTGAATGGTTCCGCTCTTTCCTGACCTGTAGAATGCAGTGAGTGGTTCTTGGGGAGTCTTTTTCATCATACCGAGACCTCTTGTGTGGAGTCCCGCAGGGTTCGGTTTTATCTCATCTCCTGTCCAACGTATACATGCAGCCACTCGGTGATGTGATCAGGAGCTTCGGTGTGCGGTGTCATCAATATGCTGATCACACCCAGCTGTAGCTCTCTTTTTCAATAGACCCAGGACCTGCAGTCTCAGTGCTTACTCGATGTTTGATGGCTGTGAGGGACTGGATGAGGACTAAGTGACTGAGGCTGAATCCTGACAAGACAGAGGTGATGTTGGTGGGTAAGGCAATTGAGATGGTGGCCCCCATTATTTGTGGGGTCTGCCCTCCATTGGTACTCCAGGTACAGAGTCTTGGGGTGCTCCTTGATGCGCAGATCTGCATAGATGCCCAGGTGGAGGATGGGGTGAGGAGTACTTTTCACCAATCACATCTTGTGAGACGGCTTCAGCTGTTTGTCTCAGTCTCTGACCTGGCCACCATCATCCATGCTTTCATCACCTTCATTGGACTATTGTAACATGGTCTATGGGGGGCTACCCATGGTGATGGCTCAGAAACTGCAGCTGGTGCAGAATGCGGCAGCCTGTCTTCTGGTAGGACTGGGCCACCGGAAGCATATTACACCAGTGCTCCACTCCCTGCACTGGCTGCCAGTGGTTTTCCAGGCCTGATTCAAGAAACGACCTAGGTCCTACCTATCTGCAGGACTGCCTCACTCCCCGGGTGCTAGATCAACCCCTGCAGTCATCTGGGGATGCCCTGCTTGAGGTCCCCCAAGTCTTCCAGGTGGCCACACAGGGGACGGCATTCTCAGTGGTCGCACCGCGGCTGTGGAACTCCCTTCTGGTGGAGGCCCCATTGGCCCCAGATCTCCCCTCTTCACAGAGAAGTTGTAAGACCTGGCTGTTCTGCCAGGCATTTGAGAGTGGAGATGGGTGAGGGGGTGGAGGGTTTATTGGGAATGGGGTTATTTTCTTTTCCTCCTTTTAGTTTTAATTGTTGTTTTAAATGTTTCATGAATTGTAAGCCACCCTGAGCTTACTGTGGCAGGACGGGTAGGGTAGTAAAAGTTTGAAATAAATAAATAAAATGAAATGGCCATTGGAAGGAATGGAGGCAACAGCAGTGACAATTTCTAAATACTATTGTCATTCCAACATCCAATTAAGTGATTGTGAAATTATACAACACAGTTGCATCTTTGGGAGTACATAGGGAGGGCAAGAGAGTGTGAAATCATGATGAAGGCACCAAATGCAGTAAGTGGAATGGTTGGAAAGACAGGGAAAAATACAAAGATTGTGCAGGATTAAGTAAGTTGGTGGAATGACTGGAGGAATTAGAAATCATTACAATAACAAGGTTCTGAGCGAAATAACTGATTCAGAAGACTGATGGGATATCTGAGGAAGCAGTCCACTTACCATAGCTGACTCCCTATCCTTTGACTCCCAATAGCCTCCCTCCCTTTTATATTTCCTCTACTGTATTGGAACACACTTCTGTTCCATATGACACATACAGACAAACATTATATTTCCCAGGACTTCTGAGTTTTCTGTGAGGGGAGTGGGGGCTCCATGGTCAGAGGGGCGACTTGGACCCAGGACTCCTGGGTTGTCTGTTACAAAGTTGAGAGCTGAGCAGGGGAGAGTAGAACAAGCTCAGAATGAGGACTATTGAGTTGCCTGTGAAGGGAATGCAGTCTACTGGATTAGAGTGGGATAAAGAGGCTGGAAGCCAGGAGTCCTGAGTTCTCTGTTACAGGGCTGGGACCACATAGATTAGAGGGGGAGAAAGGGTGGGAGTCAGAACTCCTAAGTTCTCTTCATTAAAGAGGAAACAGAGGGGTGAGGGGCCAACTCATGGCCTCCTGTCCCCAGCTTCGGTGTTGCCTCCAACCTGCAGAGGAAGAGGATTGGGGCTGAAAGATGAAGGCAAAGTGTGGGTGCATGGAGCCTAAATTGTAAGTGAGACTACAATATCTTTACTACTAACATGACACAGAATTTAGGGGTCCTTAACTTGCAATTTCCATGCTTTTTTGTGCATGATTGAAATTTCAAGAGTCTTAACTCTTCTTGTAAACTGGAGGTTTTTTTTATTATGGAATTAGGACTACATCTGGGTTGAAATTGTGTTTAGAAGTGGTTCTTACAATCATCAGGAATTAAAAGATCAAATATGACCTACTTCTGTGTTCTATTTCTTTTCTCTACCTTGTGTTTTGCCTATTTAGATTGCTAGTCATCTGGAGCTTGGAGTGCGTGTTAATCTATTACTGAACAATCAAATATCCATCTCAGTTGGTGGCTACACATGTTGATGATCATGCCAATGAATATTTCATTTGCCTTAAGGATAGAGTTCTCTGGTGTTGCACAATATGTGACATGACACAGGCAAATGATTGCTACCTGTCCAGTTTTACCCAGTAATTTCTTGGAATTGGGCATCTTTGGCCTCAATAGGATACTAAATCTCAAAAACTAGAAACATTTCCAACAGTAGGACAGGGCTGCCTGGGACACTGCAACATGGGCAGTACAGAGATGATAATGCCAATGGTGATGACATTGTTGCAGCTCCAGTACCTTAGTCAAGCAGGGTCTGAGAAAAGTAGGAGTGTGCACCAGGAATTGATTTAATTTTTAGGTTTCATTTTGTTGTTTAAATTTTCATTTTTGTTTTGTTTCATTTTACTTTTCCATTGGTTTCAATGAGAAATGGATTTCCAGATGCAACCTCTTCATTTTCCATCCAATTTGCATGTAATGGACAGCTTGTGCCCCTCACCCAAGGGATCATCCCTGCCAAATTTCACACAGATTGAATAAAGTGTTCTTATTTTATAAGCCCTTCATATGTTGTGGTTTTCGCACACATTTCCACCTGTAATGTCTCTGTTTTCCATCCAATTTAGATGAACTTGGAACTCGTTGTATCCCTCATGCAAGGAATCATCCTTGCCAAATTTCAGAAAGCTTGAATAAAGTCATGATTTTATGAGCAATTTAATAATTTCATGGTTTGCACACACATTTTCAGCTGCCATGTCATGGTTTCCCAACCAAAACATGGACAGGTTGTTCTCCTTACCCTAGGGATTGTTGCTGCTAAATTTAAGAAGTATTGAATAAGAGGTCCTCCCAATTTTATAAACAATATCAGTTTTGTGATTTTAAAAGATGTTGCAAATTTTCTTGAATCACTTACGGGTGTTGCCTCTGTTTAAATTATAGAGGTTTTACTAGCTGCAGATATCTGCTTTTTAGAGCATTTGTAGTGATGGTGAAGAAGACAGAAGGAAGTGAGCAGACCAGAAGAGTAGCCAGAGGTACTGGAACTGCCACAGGCTTCAGTCATTTGTAACCCAAAGTCTGTGGGGGCATACACGGAGAATAGGTAGAGAGCGAGTTCTGCTTTTATGTGCATTTGCAGTGAGGCTGGAGACTGCAGCACACACAGTCACATACAGAGAGCACTGGACAGCCTATGAGCCATACAAGATATAGCCATGGTGGGGGCTGTGCAGTTTGGCAGAAACTTAAAATTGCCCCCCAGTGCCCACTCCCAAGCCTCCCTGATTGCAATGATTAGGTACTGGCAATTTGGAAGCCTGGGCAGCATCTACAGGGAATGAACTTATACCAGGGATTCTCTTATGTTTGTTACAGTGGTAGAAGATGGGTTTGTGATGCCAGTTGGCCATCAGAAATGTCAATAGTGGGTGAAAACAGACATAACACTAACTCCACTTTAATACCATTTTAACATTTCTTGTGCATGTTGCAGAGCTGCATAGGGTACCAATACAGCCCTGCAAAATGCATTAAAAAGGTTAAAACAATGTTAAACTCCATTCTTGTCCTCCTTGACCTCTCTGCTACCTTTGACACTGTCAACCACTCGCTCCTCTTGGACTCGCTTTACTCTTTGGGCTTCCGCGGCTCTTTCCTTGACTGGTTCTCCTCCTACCTCTCTGACCACTCCTTTAATGTCTCCCTCCCTGACTCGACCTCCGCCTCCCTCCCCCTTTCAGTTGGGGTCCCCCAAGGTTCTGTCCTTGGCCCTCTCCTCTTCTCTATCTACACCCTGTCCCTTGGCAAAATTATTGCCTCCCATGAATTCCAATACCATCTCTACGCTGATGACACCCAACTCTATCTTTCTACCCCCCCTCTCTCCTCGTCTGTCCACTCACGCCTAATCAACTGCCTCTCTGATATCTCCACCTGGATGTCCCGACGTCAACTCAAGCTCAACATGGCCAAGACCGAACTCCTCATTTTTGCTCCCTCCCCTTCCTCTCCCTCTAACCTGACCATCTGCATCGATGGGGTCACCATCCATCCTGTTCTCCAAGTCCGTAGCTTGGGCTTCATCTTTGACACGCACCTCTCTTTTAAACCTTACATTGACTCTGTGGCCAAATC
>QEPC01014676.1:607869-624561 GCA_003113815.1 Sphenodon punctatus
TCCCTATGCACTCCTGCACGCGCTCTCCGCTCTTCTGTTGTCCCCTCCCTCACTCTCCCTCATTTCTCCTGCTCACCTAACCGCCTTCGACCTTTCTCCCTCGCTGCCCCCCATGCCTGGAACTCCCTCCCTGCCCACATCCGCCTTGCCTCCTCCCTCTGCTCCTTCAAATCCCTCCTCAAGACCCACCTTTTCCTTGCTGCCTTTCCCAAGGCCTGCTAGTCCTTCCCCGTACATTTACTGTCTGCCCTCCTCTGCAGACTGCTGCCACCAACCTCTTTGTAACCAAGCCAAGCACATGCACCTGAGACTTCGCATCCACTTGAATGTTTGTTGGTCTTCTCCCCTGTCTCTCCCACTGTCCCCTCTCCCTGTCTCCCCCACTTTGTCTTTTAGATTGTAAGCCACAGGCAGGGACCGTGTCTATTTCTATGTTCTGTACAGCACCAGGTCACATGACTGGCGCTATATAAATGTTTATAATACTAATAATACTAATAATACTACTACTACTAATAATAATATTAATAAAGTAGACTTTTCATTATGTCTGTTTTCACTCCATGTATCCTCATTCTGTGCTATGCCCACTCCAACCCCAATGCTTGTTACTGGGAATGTGGAAGCATCTTCTTTTATTGAATTTATTTATTTATTTATTTTATTTAACTTTTTTGCCTCCCATCTTATGTAGATGAAACATGGCAAGTTTATACCCCCCCCCCCCAAAGTTTACGGTCTATGGCAACTTTCAGAAGGATTGGATAAAGGGTCCTGATGGTATAAGCAATTAAATGTATGTCTGGCTGTAACATCTTTGTAGTCCACCCAGTGTACATGAAATTTGGCAGGGCTATATCTCTCACTTTCAGGATCATCTCTGCCAAATATCAGAAACATATGATAAAGGGTTCTAATTTGATATGCTTGCACAGTATATGTAGAGAATGAGCCTATGCCAGGGATTCTCTTACATGTCACTGTGGTATAAGATCAGTTTGTGATGCCTATTGGCCAGCAGAAATGTCAACAAAATATCCTCATTCTGTGCTGTAACCATCCCAAACTTTCTCCCACACTAGTTACTGGGAAGTCGGAAGCATCTGTTTAGGAAAGAGTTACTAGAGATTCCCTTATGTCCTCTTGTTGCATTGTACCTCAGTTTCCTCAAAGGGAATTTGCGCTTAATGGTCCAGGCCTGACATGATCTGATCTGGATATAGAGTGCTCTTTTCCAATATGTGGAAACTCAGTTTACACTATGCTAATAAGCCAGCTGTTCAGCAAAGTATTGTAAAGACAATCCATTTATAAATGAAGCTATGAGACTTAAAAATACTATAAATATAAAGCAATAGTTGACTTAAGTTCAAATAAAGGCATAGTACAAGAGAAACAGTGTCAGTTAAAATACATGGTTGAAGAGGACATTTCTGTTCAAGGAACAGCTCTGTTACAAGTTCAAATATCTTAACATCTATAAGATATAACATATGCTCTAAGTATTATTGCTATGGTTGACTCAATGCATTCTATTACCTAGTCCTTTGTCCCATACTGCCATATGGATGTGAGGAAAATTCCAAGGAAGGAATTGTTTCTGAAAAATCCATTTCTCCTCTCCCTTCTTATGGAGGGAAATGCTTGGAAGTCAGTTAAAAATGATGTCATGTCAAAACTGCTGACAGGGAGGGTTGTCTCAATGTACATAGTAAGAAACCTGTTGATACATACTAAAACAGGTGTCTATCATCTAAGATAGGATTAACAATGAGTAAACTCCAAACAAACAAGGCCTCTTTCTGCCCTGCTTGGGAGTCACGTATCTTGAGACTGGCCAACAGAAAATGTTGATTTCTTTAAGAGACAGACTGGCTAATTACATCTCCTATTCCAGTATCTGGTCAAGAGTTCAGTAGAAAGGTCACTATAGGACAGCTTTTTAGGAAGTCATCATACAGAGACGTCAATTCTGATTTCCAATATAGTGAAACACAGATGGTCAAAAAATATATGCCTATATAGAGGATACATGACACTCTGTCACAGTGCTTCAGGATGTGATTGTGATGATAACTGGCCAGCCTGGATGTGTAAACCATGTCTCCTGATTGCTGTGATGCTATCCTCGAAGTCCCAGTTATATCCCTTCTATGCTCGCATGAGGGCCGCCCCCTATGCCTGCCTCGAAGTCACCACTGTTCCTGTAAAGCTGGAAGCATGCAGTAATTGGCCAGTGAATGTCTGTCAGTCTGTTGGGTTGCTCCCCATCTTCCCTCCTGAAGCCTTCCTCCCCCTGCCATGTCAGGTGCCTGCCTCTGACTGGCACTGCATGTTCTGATATTTATCTGAATAATGGTCTTCAAGGGGACAAATTCAATTGCTTATAAAATTGGGTTCCTTTATCAATTTTTCCTGTAATTAGGCAGAGATGACAGGGAAGGCCTGTGATAAATTTCTGCTAAATTACTTGTAAACAGGTTGGAATATAAAAATATTACAGCCAGAAATGTATTTTCAAGTTAATAGCTTATATCCGGACACTTCATCCAATCTTTCTGAAATTTGGCAGGATTGGTACACTAGTGGAGGGACATAATATTTCAAGTTTCATGCAAATTTGATGGAAGATAGAAAAGGTGTAGCTAGAAATGTGTATGGAGCTCTTCTTGAAATCATGACATTCAATTGCTTCTAAAATTGGTTCCCTTTATCCAATCGCTTCGAAATGTGGTACACACACAGTGCCCTCTATTGGAGGTACAAGCTCCCAAAGTTTAATCCAAACTGATTAAGAAACAAAAAAGTTATAGCCAGAAATACGTGTTTTGGAATTTTCCCACTATTTAAAAAACAAAAATTCATTTTTGTTTTCATTATTATTATTTGTCATTTTCTTCTTTACAATAATGAAAACAAAAATCAAAACTTTCAATTTCTTTATCATAATAATGAAAACAAAATGCACACCCCTAGTTAGACAGGCCGATAGCTGGCATCAATGTCCAGAGATGGCTTAAGGGCGTCAGACACCCTCCCCTCCTGAAGGGAGGCATTGACAACCCCAGCCAATAATGGTCCCAAGGTCTCCTGGCTGGCTTTCCAGCCAGGATGGGATAGGATCTAGTTGGCAACTGATTGCCATCATTGCCCCAAGCTCATCCTCCGCATTTGTCAGTGAAACCAACTGAAATTTATCCAAATAAACAGGACTAGGCTGAGCTTCAATAACTTCAAACTCTGTCTATGCTGTTGAAATGGTAGCACCCAAGTCATGTTGAATACAAGTGATTTTGTTTGCAAAGTAATTAATAAAAATGTTTAGAAAGGAGCCTATGTCCTCTGACAAAGTGTTGTAGGATGTGTACATGATGCCAGCCTGGATGTGTCAGTCATGTCTCCTGATTGCTGGGCTGTTTTCTCCCTCCCCTCTGCCTTGCTACCTGAAGTCCCGGTTGTCTCCTGGAATTTTCAGTTTTGTTCCAGAATTTTCAGGACTAGTATTGTTAAATTCACAAATGTGTAATTGATTATAAAATTGGGAACCTTTATCCAATATTTCCAAATTTTGGCAGGAATGATCTCTTAAATGTGGGGTACAATCTCTCCAAATACCATTATAATTGAATGGAAAAGAAAGAAGCTTCAGCTAAAAACGTGTGCACAAGCAATTGCTTACAAAACTAGAACCCTTAACTAACTTTTATGACATTTGTCAGTGATTATCCCTTGGGTGATGGGAACAGTCTTTCCAAATCTCATCCAAAGTGGATGGGAAACAATTATGTTACACCTGGACATGCATCACAGGCCCTGTTATACATATGTAACAGGAAGGCACTGGGTGACCCTGTTCCAATAGCCAGCAAGGGCTGGCTGTTTAAAAGAGAGCAACTGGTGAGGCTTTCTCGGTGGTGCGAGTTTAAAATCCCACTGCCTGAAACTGATTAGTGGCAGCAGAGACCACTGAAGTCAAGCAATGCCGAACCCGGAAGTGGGTCAACGTGTAATCACAGCTGGTGAAGAGGCTTTGGTAGTGGATTCGGGGCAGGGCCAGTGGAGAGGCTCTGGCAGAGGGCTTAGAGCCAAGAAAAGTGCTGAGGCTGGAGGAGGAACCATCAGGAGAAGGACAAGAAGACGTGAGTAGCGGTTGAGGGGCCAAAACAAGGATTGTGTTGCTGCTAGAGCGGATTAGGGTGCCGGGAGTCTGCACCTGTGGCCCGCTTAGGGGCAAGGGCCTTGGACTTGGGATTTCCCAGAAGGGCTAGAGATAATGCAGGGACATCCACTAGATGCCTTGGAGGAGGGAGTCCGAACCGAACAGACTAGAAGAGTCTGAAATAGAGGGTCAAAGGAACTGTTGGGAGCCTTGATTGGGACTCGGAATCCTGCGAGGCTCAGGACGGGTGGGTGTGACAAAAAGGAAGGGCCCTGCAATTTCAAAACAGAGCCCCATCTGTGGGCTAATAAAGATATAGTGCGGGTTGTGTGGTAGGAATAAATAGAGTATTCAATGTGAAAACAAAATGTGGTCCCTGCCTGAGGGTTCTGGGGAGCTGGGTCACCCCAAAACAGGTCTCAGAGATAGCAGGGTGCAAATCCCGTTATCACAATATATAAAACCAGGACCCTTTATCCAGTCCTTCAGAGATTTGGCAAAAATGATCAGTTGAGCGTGGGATACAATGGGTGATTTCAGACGTGACGAGATCACGCTGAACCACACTGAACCACGGTGAACCCCGCGGCGGGGCGAAAGGGCCCTGAACGTCTGTTC
The DNA here is from genome assembly GCA_003113815.1 of Sphenodon punctatus. Taxonomy (NCBI): domain Eukaryota; kingdom Metazoa; phylum Chordata; class Lepidosauria; order Sphenodontia; family Sphenodontidae; genus Sphenodon; species Sphenodon punctatus. The sequence goes on from QEPC01014676.1 coordinate 612,647, forward strand.
AGCGCGTGCCAGATGTTGGCCACGCTGAATCGGCACATGGGGTCAATTTGAACCACGCTTCCCGGGCTAGCCGGGGGAAGGTCCCGGGAAGCGTGGTCAAATGGACCGCGGGCCGTGGCGAACAAAAAGTAACGTCTGGCCGCGTGCCATGGCCCGGGATCCCCGGCGGGATCCCGGGCCGTGGCACGATCGGCCAGACGCGGCGGCCGCATTGGCCCCGCCGCCCGCCCGTCTCCTCGGAGGGCGGGCGGCGGGGTGCGTGGAGGGGGCGGGGCCGTGCGGCCGCACGTTGCGCCGCGCGGCCCCGGCCCCTCCCACTTTCCCCGCTGGGATCCCCCCGGCACGTCTGTTGGGCCGTGCAGGGGTGACCCCGGTGGGGAACGAAGACGTTGGTTACGGTACGGGGCCAAAGGGCCCCGTAACGTCTGAAAATACCCAATCTCTCTAAAACCAATGCAAATTGTATGAAAAACAAAGAAGTTAGTCTGAAATTTGTCCCCAAATTTTACTTTTTTAATTCTGAACATTTTTGTTTTTATTCAAAGATTGTTGAACTATTTTTTTCCCCTTTTCATTATTTCAATAACCAAACCAAAAATGGGATTTTTGTTTTTGTATAAAAACAAAAACCAATTGCACACCCCTAATTGCAAGTAAAATGGGCAACCCAGACTGCACAGTTGGGGGAGAGAGGGCACATGGAACAGAAACACTTTCTCAACAGGCTAGATCCTGCCTCAACTGTGATGTATCCTGCACTTCCCTGCTCACCAGGGCTGGTTTTACTACCGAGAGACCACCCTGGGCTCCACTATTTTCTCTACTTCCAGTGGTCCCGCAGTGACCCAATTTTCACCAGGGTACTTGCTGCCAGCAGGGCTCAAACACAAGCCGTGCAGAGGGTACCCTGGAGGGCACAGGACCACGTTGGCAGGTCCAACAGGGGCCTGAGCACCACAAATTCTAAGGCCAGTCTTGCTCCCTACCCACTTCCACACCTACCCTGCATCTCCATAACACTACGCTCAGCTCCATCATATGCCACCTTGGCTTTCTTTTTTTTAGTTTAGCCTCAGTGTTAGGTAGTAGGGGTCCGCAATTCATTTTTGTTTTTTTTAATTACTAAAACAACCCCCCGTTTGTTTTAGTAATTGAAATATGATACCAAATAACAAAATTAAGAAAAATGGACAAAACGAAGAGGGAAAGCCCAGTTTCATTATAAAAAATGTAATACTCATGGAATACACGCAAAATGGCCATTCTGTGTATCTGTACCCATCCCCAAAATGGTGCCAGCAGCATGGTGATTTTCATTTTATATTTTTTTTGCTTTACACATGTGCAAAATGACCACCAGACCATTCTTCACGAGCGTGCCCTTTTCCAAAAGGGCACTGGCAGCATCATGTATTATGAAAACCCCTGAAAATGAGGGTTGTTTTTGTTGTTGTTGTTTTTAAATGAAACTGAAAACAGAAATACAAATGAATGAAGTGCCTGCTTCACACCCTTGTAAGGAAGTAGGCTTAAAAAACCCTACAAATTGGATTAAATGAACATGCAAGTTTATGCAAACTAGAATTCTTTTGTTTTCTTCCCTGGAAAAAATGACTATCCTACACAAGCCTGAAGAAAATGCACATGCTCATTGGTAAGCCAAAGGCTGCTTTAGCGGGTAGTTTTTTTGTCTGAGTTGGCAATGATTCTCATTTCTCAGTACATTGTCCCATATCTGGACACCTTGGGGCACAAGTAGTTTGTCCTGAGATGAGAGGTGCAAGTAATTTGTCCAGATGGTGGAAGGCTCCGATATTCACAGCATTCTGGCAGCTTGACAGTGAAGAGCGTCAAAATAAGGAACTTCATATGTGGCCCTTTTCACACAGACACTTTAACACTGATAAAATGGGTTTTACATTTTATTATACATGTTTCCGGGCTGCATGTGTTGTCTATGGGTGCCCTGCAACATGTATAATACAATGTAACACTTATTTTATCAGTGTTAGAGTGTCCGTGTGAAAGGGGCCTGTAATTCAAACCTTATTATGGTTAGGTAACAGAATAATAAATGAATTGCTTTATAAATTAAACAAATATTTGTTCCTGTTTATTTTAGTAAGTAATAATAGATGAGTCGGCTGTTTCAATAGTCTAGCTTCAGATCAAGAGAAAGTGCCCTAAATAGACTAACTGCCAATTTACAAACAAGGTAACAGGTTAATTGTCAAAGTGGAAACAAGTTAGTAGGTTGATTGCAACAAATCAAGTGACTCTTCAATTAACACAAAGTATTAGAGGCTTCTTTTAGCACTGAGGCAAACTGCCTCCAGCAACTGCTTGCTGAGCTCTTAAAGAGACATTCTGATATTGAAAGAGACCCGGTTCTTGTCTGGTGTTCATTAGGATCTGGAGTATGAGAGTAGAGTTTTTTGTTTTTCTTTAAGGGTTACTTTATGACTACAATTTATAGACTAGTAATTTTTCATTTCTATGTAGCCACATGTGAACAAGTGTAGTCCAACAGAGACTGTACTGGACATAGGATTTGGAATTCTGAATTCAAAGCTGGATCCCAGTACATCTACCAAACTCAGATCATTGCTCATGAATAAATTGTGCCCTGTGACTTGTGCCCTTTGGTAAGTCATTTTTGTCTGCCACAGCTCCCTGGTTGCTGGTAACAGCCAGCCACTCCTGAAGTGAACCAGAAGTCTTCAAAGTGAACTACAGATTTGCTTCCAGAGGAAGGCCATGCACGTCACAGGTATCATGACTCAAGGAATTGCACATACACATAATTGGTTAAAATGGGCATAGGCCGCACCTTTATTGCCTAGGTATACACGCTCTTACAAAGGGGGTGGTGGTAAAAAACCCACCCCTTTTCCTGGAATCTGATGCGTCCCCACAAAAGCTAAAATCAATGGGAAGCCATGTATCATGGTAGTTGATTCAGGATCAGCATTCTCTATCATTTCATCTGAAACATTTCAGCAGATTATTCCACGCAAGGCACCAAACACCACCCTATTCAACTCCATACTTACAGATTACTAAGGCGGTCATGTGAATATAGACTGAGTCTGTGATGTGGAAGTGTAATATGGATTCTTCCAAGGAATCTTGCAGCTACTATTGGTTGCTCAAGTTCATTGCACAAGTCTCCTTGGCCTCGACTGGTTTGAACCACTCGTAATCAATCTGACAGGTGTGCACCATGTCAACAAAGTGGAAATTAAGAATGTTGTGACTCAATTCAGTAAATCCACCCATCTCGCTAAATTTAGATTAATCTGTAACTCCAATATGAATGAAGCCTCGCTGAGTTCCATTTGCACTGTGAGCAAAGACTGATGCTGAACTAGATCGCCTCATTGATCAGAAAATACTAGAATCAGTAATACACCCCACATGGGGAACACCAATTGTCTCTCCCTTGAATTCCAATGGGGACATCTGAATTTGTCGTGACTACAAATGCACCATTAACAAGGCCTTACAGCAATATCTTTATCCAATTCCAGTAGTGAGTCACCTTCTGTTATCATTATCAGGAAGAAAAGATTTTGGAAAATTAGACCTAGCACAAGCATACCAGCAGTTAAGTGTTGATGATGATGCAGCAGTTGACACTCAGACTATTACAACACACTGAGGATCTTTTAGACTCAAACGTCTCTAATTTGGAATTAGTGTTGCACCAGGAATTTGCCAGAATCTCATGGAAGACATTCTCAGAGGAATTCTTGGTGTTGTCCCTTATTTGGATGATGTTTTAATTGGTGAAGGGAACTTATAGGAACTGGCTGTCAGGCTGAGAGAGGTATTACACAGATTTTCTGATGCAGAACTTTGGGTCAAGCAAAGAAAATGCATGATCAGTGTTCCTCTAGTTGAATTTCTTGGATACATTATTGATGCAGCGGGCATTCATCCTACACCAAGTAAGATTAAAGCAATCCATGATTACCCTCATCATAGGTCCAAGCAGGAACTTGAGGCATTCCTAGGGTTACTATTTTTTATTTTTTTTTCATACAACGCAACTTTTCCATACAAGGAATTGCTCTGTCTCTGATCTCTCCTTTTTGATCCTCATCCCATCTCTGACCACTTCCTTGCCTCTTTCAACATCTCTGACTGCACCCCCCTCTTCCCCATTTCCATGACCCTTCCATGACCTGCAGGCCATTAACCCCCTGGACTTTGCCTCCTATCTCTCTCTCTCTCTCTCCCGCCTTCTCCCCTCAGTCTTCTCCTCCTCCTCCTCCCCTGACTCTGCCATCTTGGCTTTCAATGCCTCTCTCCTCCACTCTTGACTCCCTTGCCCCCCATCCTTGGCTCACCCCCAGTATCCCCCACCTACACTCCTTCACCCGTGCTGCTGAACACCTCTGGAACAAATTCCACTCTCATGCTGACTTCCTTCACTTAAAATTCTCTCTCTCCTCCCTTACTTCTGCTATCTCCCTCACTACACAGCATTACTATGCTTCCCACATTGAGTTCTGTTCTCGGGACCCTTTCCACCTGTTCTCTACCTTTGACTTCCTCATCAAGCCCGCCCCCCCCCCCCGTCCTCCTCCTTCCTCTTCCATTTCTGTTCAGGATCTTACGTCCTTCTTTACTTCCAAGATAGACAAGATCTGCCTCGACATCATTTCCCACTCCTCTCCTCTTCCTACACCCGCCCCTCTCCCTCCTCCACCTCCTTCTCTACTATTCTCCTTCCCTCCCACCTCCCTTGAGGAAATTTCCTCCCTGCTCTCCTTCTCCAACCCTTCCACTTGCCCACTTCACTCCATCCCCTCCTGCCTCCTGACCTCCATTGCTTCCACTGTCACCCCTTCCCTCATGCACATCATCCTCTCCCTCTCTACTGGCTCCTTCCCCTCTGCCTTCAAGCATGCCACAGCCTCTCCTATCCTCAAAAAGTCCACTCTTGTTCCCCTGTGACCCCTCTAGCTACCATCCTGTCTCACTCCTTCCTTTTGCTTCCAAGTTTCTTGAACGTGTTGTCTACTCCTGCTACATCAACTTCCTCTCCGCCAACTCCTCCCTTGACCCCCTTCAATCTGACTTCCGCCTCCTTCACTCTACTGAAACTGCTCTCGCTAAGATCACCAATGAACTTCTTGTGGCTAAATCTAATCGCCTCTACTCCATTTTGTCCCTCCTTGACTCCTCTGCTGCCTTCGATACTGTTGACCACTCACTCTTGCTGGACTAACTTCACTCCCTTGGCTTCCGTGACTCCGTCCTCGACTGGTTCTCCTCCTACTTCTCCTGACCGCTCCTTCAATGTGTCTCTTGTCAACTCCAGCTCCTTCTCCCTTCCCCTCTTTGTTGGTGTTCCTGAAGACTCTGTGCTTTGCCCTCTCCTGTTCTCTATCTACTCCCTGTCCCTAGGCAAACTCATTGCTGCCTATGGCTTCCAATATCACCTCTACATTGATGACATTCAACTCTATCTCTCTGCTCCATCTGTTCAAGCTTGCTTCACCAGCTGTCTCTGATATATTTACCTGGATGTCTCAACGTCAACTCAAACTCAAGATGGCTAAAATTGAACTCCTTATCTTCCTCCCTCATCCTTCCTCTCCCTTTTCCCTGTCAACCCTTATCAACAGGATCACCATCCTTCCCATCCCCTTTCTTTTAATCCCTACATTGACTCTGTTGCCAAATCCTGTTGCTTCTCCCTCCATAACATTGCTAAGATTCACCCTTTTCTCTCTGTCTCCTCTACCAAAACCTTTGTTCATGCCCTGATCATCTCTCGCCTCAATTACTATAACTTACTTATCACTGGCCTCCCCAGCTCTCACCCTTATCCCCTTATCTCCGTCCAAAACTCTGCTGCCAGGGTCATCCACCTTGCCCGTCACTTCGACCACGTGCAGCCCCTCCTCTCCTCTCTTCATTGGCTCCCACTTCCTGAACGAATCCTGTACAAGCTCATAGTCTTCACCTATAAAGCTCTTCACAACCTTGCTCCCCCCTACCTCTCTGGACTAATTTCCCTCTGTACTCTAGTCCGTGAACTCCACTCCTCCTCTGTCCCCTCTCTCACCCTCCCACGCCTCCCCTGCTCCCCTAACCTCCTTCGTCCCTTCTCCCTAGCTGCCCACACACACCTGGAACTCCCTCTCTGAAGTGCCCACATCCGCCTCACCCCCTTACTTTGTACCTTCAAATCCCTCCTCAAGACCCACTTCTTCCGCTCTGCCTTCTCCGACTCCTCACTCCCCTCACCTAACTTCTGCTGATACCTACCATCCAGTACAATCTGTTACCTGAAGTCTGTGTACTCATATATTCACCACATGGACTAGCCCGCCATCTTTCTTGATGTAACCAAGCCAAGCATGCGCACCTGAGACCTCGCATCTTTGTGGATGTTACACCCCTTGTGTCTCCCTCTGTTCCCCTTGCTTCATCTCCCCCCCTCCCCCAGTCTCTCATATTGTAAGCCCTAGGGCAGGGATGTGTGTATTTCATTACTTTGTAAAGCACCAGGTACATTGCTGGTGCTCTATAAATGCTTGCTAATAATAATAATAATTAATAACTGTAGCAGAACCCCTATATCATCTTCTCAACAAGCATGCAGTGTTGAAGTGGTCACCTCCATATGACAAGGCTTTCCATGATGTAAAATGCTTACTGTCCACCAATAGCATGTTGGCCAATTATGATGAAAAGAAACCCTTGATAATCATTTGTGATGCTTCACCTTTTGGCATTGGGGCTGTTCTCATTCACTAACTTGAGGATCCCTGAGAACTTCTGATTGCACTTTAATCCAGAACAATATCACCATCAGAATGGAATTCCGAATTACGCAAAGATTGACAAGGAAGCCCTAGCCATTGTGACTAGTGTGAAAAAATTCCATGACACTGTATGGCCTACATTTTGCTATTCCTACCAACCACAAGTCACTATTGGGACTGTTTACACCAAACACCACAGATTCCATTTCCATGCATGCTTCAATGGTCAATATTTTTGAATGCATGTGATTACACTATTTTACACCAACCTGGGAAGAGCATTGCACATGTGGCTAACCTTAGACACCTTCCTTTACCCTCTTCAGAATCCAATGAATCCCCACCTGCTGGAGTCTTGTTATTGGAATCACTACCTGATCCCCCCACTCCATGGTTCAGACATTGCACACATGTCTGCAAGGGTACCCTGTCCTTAGCCATGTTTTCAACTGGGTTTGGAAGGGGTGTCCATCTGGTTGGATAGATGAAGAGTTCAATTCATTTTCTGGGAGGCAACATGATCTCTCAGTGCAAAAAGAATGCCTCCTTTGGGGCAACAGAGTTGTAATTCCTGAGTCTGGAAGAAGTCGAGTCTTGGAAGCACTATATGTCGGACACCCTGACATTGTGTAGATGAAGGCCCTTGACCATAGCTATGTCTGGTGGCCCAAGATGGACAATTAAGTTGAAGTTTGAGTTAAAAGATATGGAGAGTGTCAGGTGAACAGACCTGCACCCCCACATGCCCCAGTACACCCATGGGAATCAACCAGAACACCATGGTCTTGTCACCAAATTGATTTTGCTGGCCACTTCCAAGGACAGATTTTCCTAATTGTGGTGGATTCTTTCTCTAAGTGGCTGGAAGTTATTCTAGTCCAGTCCATGACCTCTCGTATTATCATCACAGCTTTACGGTGGTTTTCCCCAATGTATGGATTACCTGACACTATTCTTTCACATAACAGACCTCAGTTTGTGTCCAAGGAGTTCCATGTATTCCTCAACAATGGGCTGATCCTTCACATTACATCAGTCCCATTTCATCCAGCCAAAAATGGACAGGCTAGCGGATGGTCAGAATGACAGAGGACGCATTGAAGTGGATTGTTGTGGGAGACTGGAATCTGTTTCTAGCAAGCTTCCTCCTCGACAGCATGTCACTCCATGTACAATTACTGGAAGGAGCCCTGATGAGTTATTTCTGAACAGGAGGCCGACAACTCTACTGGATCGCGTGCACCCCAATCTAACTGTAGATTTTCCTAAGAACCCTGACTCAAGTGATGCTGTTGTTGATGGGGAGAAGGCTTTCATGCACCTTTGCCTCATCAAACCCTGTCTATGTCAGGAATTACAGCTCGGGGCCAGTGTGGATTCCTGCAGTGGTAACCCAAGCAACTGGGCCTGTATCCTACAGGGTGCAGACTCCAGATGGCTGCATGTTGCGACAGCATGTTGACCAGATGAGGGGGCATCTGCCATAGCCACCTCCATCCCCAATTGTGGATACCTCTCCAATGTCAGCTGACATTGACAATCAACCGATGGAGTGTACTGCCCCAGCAGTGTGCCCTGAGCTGATTATGCATCCATCTGCAGAAATTTCAGTAGCAAGACCAGTTGGAGGACCCATGTCAGCTCCATCGACACCATGTAGCGAGACAAGTATCCCGTTGCACATCAGAGCACAGCCCAGATGCCTTCAGGACTACATTACATAGTGAGGATGGGTGTTGTGTATTGGCCATACAAGCTTACTGTATACAGACCAGTGTCATGTGACAGGGGGACCCTCTTCCACTTCTGGCCTCGGGGCCTCCCATTTTCCCCTGAAGCCTCAGTCTCTCTGTGGCAGCGCTGGAAGCTGGAGCTGGTTCCTGTTCACCCTTCCTCTAGACCTCTGTTGGTGCCTACTGCATTATGCTCCATTAATAAAATTACTATTGTTTTTTGGCACACTCCCAGTGTGGCCTCTGCATCAGTACTCAACAGAATCCACCCATCCCTTCATACTTCTACGGAGAACCTCACTCCTCACACCACTGTGCTTAAAGTTAAGCAGGTGCATAAGCCCCTTTTGTTGGATTGTGGCCTCAGTGCACTTTATATTTAACAAAAGTGGCTCCCTATTCTAATTGTGTTACTTTATGTTGTTAATTTGAATATAAACAAGAGCTACCTCTCAAATTTAAAACATACTCTTCGGGAAACTCTCATTAGACCTCCACAGCAAGAGATGGGCTTAATTGTGTTGTTTTTCTAATTATTGTTTAGATTTGTATCATTTTTAATTCACAGAGAAAGCACCCTGAAGTGTCCCATATCCACTCAAACACATTTTTCCTGTACTTTTTAATAACATGACAGAAAGATAATAAGAAAATACTAACAGCACTAATATTTGCCCAGAACAAAATTTACACTGCATATAGTAACTTAAATCTAATTGACTGCTTTAACTGCACAGAATAATTGATGAGTGTAGCAATTGTTAAGCTCAATGTGATTTATTGAAAAGTTATAAGCGCATCCAGTATTTAACTGTGTAGTTCATACTCTGTGAAGCTCTTTGAGCAAAGAAAAGGGTAGTTTTTAAGCAGTCCTTTTGTTAAAGTGCTGAGAAATATTTCTCTTCTGTGCTAAAATGCAATTTACAAAATGGCTGCCTGCAGATTTTGTAAATGTCGGCAATTTTTAGAAGTTAGATAGTTCTTGCTTATATGCACAAAATATGTGTTGGTCAGATAAAATTAATGAGTTTTTCATCGCATTCAAAGCAATGAGACGTATGTGTGTGAGATTCCAAGATTGTGGCACATCAAACAAATATTCTGGGACTTTTGGAGAGTGCAGTTTGATAATAATGACAGTTAAGCATGAACAAAAGTCTTTGGATTTCTAATAAAACTGAGAAATCAGAACTAGAATAGGAGGAACCTATGTGTGAGAAAGAGGGGGGAGGGGATTATTCAAATAACCTAGCAGAGCTGCAATGAATACTTGCAAAAATGGGTAAAACCCTTGCAATTATGGTACTCAACCCGACCTGGTAACGTTGTGGCCGATCCCATGCCCCATAGACTGGTGCACATGGTACATGCGCATGTATGTGGTGTGTAGGCCACGCTCACTGCTGGCATGTGCACAACCTCCACAAACCACATGGCTTGCACACACACTGCATGGTTGCCTGCATGCACAAGCCTCACACAAACGGCACATACGAACTGGGGCATGGTACAGTAAGCATGGGCATGGGAACGGCCCCACTGAGTACAAACTGCCCCACTGAGTACTAGCCGCCCTGGGCTGCAGGGTATAAAATAAAATAAAATAAATAACCTGTACTTGATTAGTGCCCAATGGGCTATCTGGTGTAATGAAATACTATTTTGTTTCTTGCCAATTTATCAGTTTACTGAATGGTACCGATTGGTAACTTGTAACAGTAATACCTGGGTTTTTTCAGGTAATTGGGTGCCCAATTGGTAGCTGGGTACCCAACATGGTACGTGAAATTGTGGGTATTACCCACAGTTAGCAAATGTGCTATCCATTTTAGTTCTATAGTTGAGCTAAAAAGAGTTATCAGCAGAAATTATTTATCACGTACCCCTCCAATTTCACATCAGTGATACTCAGTGAAATCACTGGGGAGAAGTTTACTGACACTTCTCCCAGATGTGCCCATAATCTGTCGAACAAATAGAGCTAAGTTAGTCTAATCAGAGTGCTAACGAACAGCATGCTAATCATGCCACAGTCTGTGAATGTGCGTGTTGCCCTCACCCACATCCCACAACTGCTGGATCTTAACAAATGGGATGGGAGTGAGTGTAACATGCATACTCCAGACTCACCCCTGGGTGGTTTGATGTGCCAGTCCCATGGTGCCCGTGTCCTGTTGCTGCTGCATTCCTCAGCCCCAGGCTGCAGCCCACTCTCCAGTCACCCAGTCCAGAATTCAGAATGGGGGCAAGACAGGGACCACCACCACTGGCTGCTCCACCGCTTACCCCGCTCCTTGTCTGGTACTCTATGCACCACCACCAGCTGCTAGCCACTCCACCACTTCCCTCCCACATCCCTAGAGCCTTCCCCCACAGGTTGGAAACCTTCCCCCATGCCTTCTCCTCAACCTTCTGCCAATTTTAGAACAGTCCTTAGAGGCTGTATGGACTGCCACTATCCTCTAGATGATTTGTTCCCTGCAACATAAGGCACAGCAGCATGAGGGTGTGCCTTAGCCAAACTTAGTTTGTATGACATTTTGTGGTTTTACCAGGCAATATACCATGCATGGGCACTCACTGGGGGACATGTGCCTAGGTAATTCGGACACCTAATAAATAGGGATGTGCGAAGAGAACACGGTTTGGATGTTCAGCCGTTTGGCCCGAAAACTAAGTTTGGGTTCGTGGGTTCGGTCCCATGGAGTTAGGTCCTGCCGAACGTTCAGAAAGGGTTCTGGGGCCCCAGAACTGTCAGGGTTCTGGGGCCATCATTCTTCTCACAGACAGCTGTCATTCCACGGCATGAAGAAACAAGCAGCCACTCCAGCCCCAGGACCCACCATCAGGGTTCTGTGGCCTACATTCCAGGCAGGGAGGGGTGTCCATCCACGTCATCCAGAAGCTGCCACTCTAGTCCCAGGACCCACCTTCAGGGTTCTGGGAGCGTCATTCCACTCACAGAAAGCTGTCATTCCATCGCATCAAGTAACAGCAACTCCAGCCCCAGGACCCACCGTCAGGGTTCTCGCATCTACTTTCCAGGCAGGGAGGGCTGTCCATCCACATCATCCAGAAGCAATAGGCAGGGGCGGATTGGCCATTGAATGCACCGGGAGGATTCCCGGTGGGCCGGGCCGGTCAGGGGGCCAGTCATGCTGTCTTTTTAAAAATTATTCCTAACAAACAAACCAAAAAAATTGTTGGTCCTGACCCCGGTAGGGTTGGGTTGGGTTGGAGGGGAGGGGGAGGGCTTACCTGACTCTCCCTCCTAGTGCTTCAGCAGCAGCGGGGACAGCGATCGGACTGGGAGATAAGGCTGTTTGTTTACAAACAGCTCCTGCCCATGTGCTGATCAGAAGGTTGCTACCTTGTAAAGAAGGTTCTTCGAGATGGCTCC
>QEPC01014676.1:635560-646434 GCA_003113815.1 Sphenodon punctatus
ATCTATCTATCTATCTATCTATCTATCTATCTATCTATCTATCTATCTATCTAAAAACAGGGGAAGGAAATCAGGAATTGAATATATAGAGGGAGGAGGGAAGGATTCAATGAATGGTATGGAGAAAGAACACAGGGAGGGGTAAAAAATAAAATTAACACCTAAATCAATCTAATCTAATCTAAATAAATGAAGCTATGGAGGTAAATGTGTGGGAATGGGTGAAATAGAAGGAGATAGGGATGGGCGAACAGAACCGAGTTCAGAAATTCAGTTTGGTTCAGTTCAGTTCGGTAATTCGGTTTGGAAGTTCGGTTCAGTCAACCCAACTATTCGAGTTCGGTCCGAACTCCGAACTTCCGAACAAAGTTTGGAAATTCAGACTCAGTTGAAATAAATGGAATATTATCTTTTAGGGATGGGTGAACAGAGCCGAGTTCGGAAATTCGGTTCTGTTCGAAGGTTCAGAAGTTCAGTTTGGTCGACCAAACTGGTCGAGTTTGGCCTGAACTCCAAACTTCTGAACCACTTTCACCCATCCCTAGGAGGAGAATGGCAATGGATTGTGAGGAACACAAACTGCTGGGAGAGGGAGACTTCTGAGAACACCTACTGTCAGGAACAGGCAGTTACTAGCTCAGAAGGAATTGGAAGGGGGGAGGGCAATGACTTTTGTTACTTGCTGCGCCCGCCTTACCACAAGCCCCATTGACTCTGTGCAGCCTAGCCCATGGCTAATCGCACACTGTGAAGCCAGTGGTCTGAGGAAAAGAGGGATGGTAATTGGGCAGGCTGACTGCTAGTCGAAGCCTCTCCACCCCTGGCATCAGGAAGTCTGCTCCTGGTGCCTTCCAGTCACATTTTTCCCGCCCGAACGCAGCCAAACTCATCCTGTCACTGCTGAACTGTTCAGGGCTTTGGGCATTTAGTTCAGCCATTTGGTTTGGCTGTCCGAACGGGTCGAGTTCAGGCCGAACACCGAATGCCCGAACTGCGTTCACACATCCCTACTAACAAACAGTCAGAAGAACACCCACTCATGGGTGGCTATCATGCCATTTGTTTTCACCACAGGTCTCATTGTTGCTTTTTCAAAATTGATGTTGATCAGATTGTTCATAAAAGGGCCACATTCTGTATCTCTCACTGGACCACAGTTGTATTGTCGGTATATAATGCTAAATGAAATGTGTTACAGACCCTTTCGTATGATGCACTTCAATCTTCCCTCTTTACCTCCTCCTCCACAGTACATTCTGCCCATGTTATAAACTAGGGATGGGTGAGCAGAACTGAGTTCAGAAATTTGGTTCAGTTCAGTTCGGAAATTTGGTTCGGTTCAGAAGTTCAGTTCAGTCGACCGAATTATTCGAGTTCGGTCCAAACTCCAAAATTCTGAACAAAGTTCGGAAATTCAAACCCCATTAAACTAAATGGAATATTATCTTTTAGGGATGGGCGAACAGAGCCGAGTTTGGAAATTCGGTTCAGTTCGAAAATCGAGTTCGGTTCGGAAGTTCGGTTAATCGAACTGGTCAAGTTTGGTCCGAACTCCGAACTGCGTTCGCCCATCCCTGTTATAAACCTCTCTAATTCCTTTGGAGTTCTTTGTCTTTCATCTTGTATGCAACATTTCCCGATTTAGTATTACCTGCTAATTTAATTAATGTGCTTGCTTACTATTTCTCCTAGATCATTAATAATAATGGTACAGAGTGATGCATTCATATTATTTTTGGCCCTTGGGGAAAGCCTGAAAAAAGATGTCCTGCTATCCCATGCATATTGCAAAGAATATTATTCTCACATTCTACTTCCAACAAGTTCCTTGTTTAATTTTATTAAAGCCCCTGCTAAATTGGCCTCCACACTTACAGAAAATTTTAAACTGTTCAGGATAGAATCATCTGTCTTTTCCCATTTAAAACACAGGACCATCTTCTTGCATTGTTGGACAAAACATTCCTATGAGTGTTAACCTACAGAGCTTTCTCTTCATTGGATTTGTACTCTGAACTGAGTGGAGACAGACACTGACCTAAACTGTCCTGATGAATCTTTCCTTTCTCCACCTGAAGGAATGCAACTGGGTATTAATGGTAAGAATTTTAAAAAGATTTCATGCTACCTGAAGCAGTTTTAACTCCCACTCAGATATTTTAGAGAGCAGGCTGTAGAAAGCTGCTTGTCCCCATTACAACTTCATGCCTAATTCCGCACAAAGGAACTTTTCCATAATAACTGCTATTGCCAAACACATGGGAAAGAGCCTCTCTGTGACTTCTGCAATCCATATCAGAGCCCAGCACCCTTCCCTGAAAGGAGTATCCATCCTTCTGCTTTCAGAACAGTATTCACATCCAGAAAAATTGCATAGGAACAAATCCCTGACATCCTCCTTTTATGAATTCACTGGGTTCATAACTAGAGGAAGACCTAGACAATCAGTAACTTGAAGAATTGGAGCCTTGAACCTTCTGACTGACATGTAAGCATTCATTCAAAGAAGGATTTTTTTTTTCTGTGATAAAACTACAGCCTGGTTGAACTTGTCTTGCCTCAGCATTTCCCTGGATGTAATGGAGATGGCTGCCAACTGTTCCTCATGACAAAACTCCCATTCTCCAGCAAGCTAACTGAGAAAGTATCATGGGGTGATAATGGATGTGATGCCAGACTGCTATGACTCTCTATAGCCTCAGGGGTAGCTGGTGGTTTTTGATGTTGGAGGGGCACTGGGGAAGTAAGGCCGGGCCTAGGGGCAGAGCCAGGGGGATGGTAGGCAGAGCCAGGGGGACAGTAGGCCAGTGGCATGGCATAACCAGCAGCAAGGAGTTCCCAGGGTTAACATTGGATGGAAGAAAACACAGTCTACATGGACATCAAGCTTAAAATAAATAATTTATAAACCCAAAACACAGGGACCCATCCTTGTAAAGCACCCCAGTCACAGCCTGAGTCCAATTTTACCACGCACATCCCGTTTCCAGGATATTGAATATAACTGAAATTGCATGACTTGCAGTGACATCTCAGGATTTCCAAACCTCCATTTTACCACACACAATCCCCCCCCTGCACTAACCCACTAGCCCCCCTCCCCTCCCAGAGAACCCAGGAGCCCTGGCTCCCAGCACCCCTCTGCTCTAACCCACTGTCCCCCACTTGCCTCCCCAAGAACCCAGGAGTCCTGGCTCCCAGCGCCCCTGGTCTAACCTACTAGTCCCCACTCCCCTCCCTGAGAAACCAAGAGCCCTGGCTCTCAGCCCCCCTCTGCTCTAACCCACTAGCCCCCACTTCCCCTCCCAGAGAACCCAGGTGTTCTGGCTCCCAGAACCCCTCTGCTCTAACCCACTAGTCCCCACTCCACTCCCCAAGAACCCAGGAGTCCTGGCTCCTAGCCCCCCTGCTCTAACCCATTAGTCCCCACTCCCCTCCCCGAGAACCCAGGCATCCTTGGTCCCAGTCCCCCTGCTCTAACTCACTAGCTCCCCACTCCCCACCCAGAGCATCCAGGAGTCCTGGCTCCCAGCCCCCCTACTCTAACCCTCCCCTTCACTCCCCCTCCCCACCAGCATGTCCTCCCCCCTCCCCCCATCAGGTCCCCACTCACTCCCCCTACCTCCATCAGGTCCTAACTCCCTCCTCCCCCGTGCGCCCCCACTCCACCCACCCACCCCGGGCCCCCCACAATTTAATCACCACGGGCCAGCTCAGGGCCAGCCCTCGTACAGACATCCCATCCCCGGGCTTGAAGCAGCATGCGCGGGAGCAGCAGGAGCCGAGCCTCCAGCTACTTCCACACGTGCTGCTTGAGGCCCGGGCCTGGGAGCTGCCACAGCTGGCTCTGGTCCCTCTCCCTCCCTCCAAGTCAAGTCAAAGTTGACTTGACAGGGAGGGACTCGGAAGGGATGGACTCAGGGAAGAGGGAGGTTGGGAGCTGTGCGCGCAACAGCTTCCAGCCTCCCACCCCTCCATACCCGGACGCCTGTGTTGGGCGACCAGGTATGGACTTTCCCCCTGCCCGGCCCCCACAATGAAATAGTGCCTCCTGCAGCACTATTTCAATGCGGGGTCCCTTTATGTGGAATGGACGGCACTTCTACCCACCCATTCCTCATAAAAGGAGAAAATGCCTCCCTTTTGACCCTGAAGGCTTCCTTAGGAAGCCTACAGGGGTGGTGGTGTGTGAGTCAATGGTTTGTGTGCATGCACACACAAACCAGTGACAATGTTCTGAGCCAGCTCGAAGAACCTTGTTTGAAGTAACAACCTTCTGAAGGTTGCTACTTCAAACAAGGTTCTTCGAGCTGGCTCCGCACATAAGCCCAGGCTCGGACTGGCATGACTTTTTTTTCCCCCGGTCAGGTCACTCAGGTGACTCCTGGGTCTGGGGGGGGCATTGCCTCTGAATCCCTAGGGGGCACACCGCCCCTGTATAGCCTGCCGGGGCAGGTTACTCACCAGGATGTCTATTTCTGGGTCCACTGCAACCCTGCAACCCTAATCCAGAACTAGTCCCTTGGAAGATAGCAGGTGCACAGCCCAGGCAGGCCAAAATATAGGCCATAGAAAGCCAGCATGTCTATTTTTGGCCCCATCTGTGCTGGTGATTGGTAGCCACCATGGCTGCCTTTGACTGGCCACCATGGCTTCTTGTCATGGCAGGGGGCTGGGGGTGCACCAGGGGCAGAGCCACCTGGCCGTGCATATGTTCTGTTGGTGGGGAGCTCATTGGTTGTGCCCAACCCAGCCCTAATAAAGAACTAAGAAACCAGTGTCTAGTCTTTTCTCAATCAAGTTTCACAAGCCATAATACAGAACAGAAACAATAGTAATTGTACTGATTGACAGTCTCTTGATATTTATTTATTTATTTCAAACCATCTTTAGTTTGCTCCCTCCTGCTCACAACAGCAGCTCGGGGCAGCTCACAACAAGATTCAAAGATATAAAGCAATTCAATAATTAAAACAAATACATAAAATTGATATTAAAAATCATTAAAAGAGCAGAACCAACCCCCCGCACTCCCAACCCCATCCCACCCTCCCCATCTCCCTCCCCCAAAGCCTGGAGAAACAGCCAGGTCTTACACTGTCTCTGGAAAGAGGGGAGGTCTAAGGCCAGGTGAGCCTCCATTGGGAGAGAATTCCACAGCCAAGAAGCTGCTACCAAGAATGCCCTCCTCATCATCGCCAGGCCAACTGCAGGGACCACAACACAGTCTGGAGTGTGAGGTGTTCCTGCAGATAAGTGGGGCACTGGACATTTAGGGTTTTATAGGTCAACACCAACACCTTGAATCAGGCCCAGAAGACAATAGGCAGCCAGTGCAGTGAACAGAGCACTAGTATAATGTGCTCGCGATGACCTGTCCTTGTAAGGAGGTGGGCCGCCGCATTCTGCACCAGCTGAAGCCTCCAGACCATCACCAAGGGTAGCCCCACTTAGAGTGCATTTCAGTAATCCAGTATAGAGGTGATGAAGGCATGGATGATGGTGGCCAGGTCAGAGTCCAAAACATATGGCTGCAGTTGTCGCACCAAATGTAACTGGCGAAAGGCACTCCTCGCCACTGCCACCACCTGGGAATCCAGGCGGAGCAGCGAATCAGAAAGCACTCCAGACTATGGACCTGGGTAGCTAAAGGGGGGCAAACCCCATCAATAACGGAGGCCACAAGTACGGTTGAAACGCAAATCATGCACATTTTTACAAGAACATGCAAGATTCTCAAGGCACCCAGTGAGATCCAATTGGAATTCGCTGAGATTTTTGAGTCTTGTGAGATTCAAAAATCTCATATGAACTCGGCGTATGTGCAAAATGGCCACTGTGGCTATTCTGCGCATGCGTATTGCACCAGGGGCAATTTTGCGCTTGTGCAGAGAATTTTTTGAGGCTTGTTGAGAATCTTACAAGAATCTCGAAACGCTAAAAATGCTTTGCACATACACAAAATGGCCACTCTGGGCCACGATGCGCAGAATAGCCATGGTGGCCATTTTGCACATTCACACTGCCGGTTTATGGTCGCACAAGTTCCACATGAGAACAGGTTAAAAATTAGGTGATTCTTGACCCATTCTCATTCTCACAAATCTCAGCAAGAACCTAGTTCTCACCGAGATTTGTGAGATTTGCGAGGGCAAGTGAATCCCGTCAGGTGCAATAGTTGTAAATTAGCAAAAGCGAGGAGTGGAGTTTCCCTGTTCCGTCAATTCAATGATACTCTGAAAGGAATTAAGCACCATAGCAATGAAGTTTGAGAGAGAAGGAAGGGGTCCCCAGTGGCATGACATATCCAACAACCCAGGAGAGACTTCCAAAATAAGTTAATGTTGTTATTATAGCATTAATTTTCTTGGGTTCTACTTGAATGGTTTGAAAAGAGGGAAAATTGTAAGCCATTTGGGGTATGGACCTTTCTCTAACGACTGGTAGTACAATGCCAGGTACATTGCTGATAATAAATAAATAAATAAATAAATAAATAAAATCAAACCCATGAGCATAGCTTGAGAAGTATGAGAAGTGGAAGTGTCCAAGGGCAATAAACACTGGAGAAACTAAGGGGAAACCTTGACTGTACATTGCAGTGTTAATAGCATATTTTTGTCTCTGGCAAAACATTTACATATCAATACTTGTAGTGATGATATAAATGTATGGTAGAGTAAGTATTATTATGGAACATATGCTGCTAGTATTAAATTACTGTTTAGTCTGTGACCTTGCAGCCTTCTTTTCAGGGTGAACATTCCACAGTAAAAATTAAAATATTACATGCATATCATTCTCGCTGTTGATGGGAAACAAGCAGTTATATAGAGTGTAGGATTCTGTGATCTTCCTAGTGTGAAATAAACAAGAATTTGATATTGAATAATCATGTGCACCTTTTCAGCATTAATTTGAGATTATATGGGATAATATACTGAAACTCATTAATATCTGCGGCACTGAAATGAAGTCTTGCATTTTATAGGGCCCTTTAAAACAGTTTTATTTCTTTCATTAACTTGTTTACAGAAGTTAAATTAAAATCATACTCTATTGACATTTTTTTTTTTTTTACAACAGACGGTTATAAAAGGAACAAAGTCAGAGGGAAGTTCAAGCAAACTTTAATTTCATCTCATCGAATTTCCCTCAAAATACTTGGCCTATTCAAATATATTTCTTCTTTGTCAGTCCTAGAATGTAAGTGCCTCAGTTCAGAGACCCATCTCTAATATGACTGTTCAGCATCAGGCACACTGCTTGTGATATATAAATAATAACAATCCAGACACCATCTGGCCTATATGACTTCCATAATCCTCAAAGCATCCAGATGAGTAGGGATGGGAATTTCGGTTTCAGATTAAACCGAAAGTACCCAAAAATGTCAATTTTGGATTAATCAGAAATTTTGGTTCTTTTTCGGTTTCAGTGCTATTGGATCTTTTGCATTGATTTTTGTACGAGAATGTAAACATTGCAGTTTGTCCTCCATCGAAAAACTGCAATGTTAAAAGTCTGGTACAAAAATCAGTGCAAAAGATCTGATAGTACCGAAACTGAAAAATAATCGAAATACAAGAGAACCGAAACTGAAATTGACCGAAACTGAAATCTTGCCCAGAGTCCCATTCCTAGAGTATATGTATAAGCTGATGGGAATGGGATATAAATTTAAATAAATATAAGTAATACAATCTTGTGGGGATGGGGGGCCCTGTTGTTACACCGTGGGCCGTGGGGTTCTTTCTCCTCCCCCCAACCCTTGCAGGGGCGGGGTTTGGCTACAGCTGCTTCCGGGATGCTCCCCATAACAATGGGAGTGACTGGAATGAGGAGAGAGGTGGCGGTGGTGTGCAGGAGTGGAGGGCGGCCAGCTGGGATGGAGCGGATGGCAGCGGCACTCTTCACACCCCCCCGTCAACCAGAACAGTGACAGTATGTGGTTGCAGGGATGGGGGGCCCCGTTGTTACACGCTAGGGGCCGTGGAGTTCTTTCTCCTTCCCCCCCACCCTTGCGGGGGCGGGGTTTGGCTACAGCTGCTTCCGGGATGCTCCCCATAACAATGGGAATAACCGGAGTGAAGAGAGAGGCGGCGGCGGTGTGCAGGAGCGGAGGGCGGCCAGCTGGGATGGAGCGGATGGCAGCGGCACTCTTCACACACCCCTGTCAACCAGAACAGTGACAGTATGTGGTTGCGGGGATGGGGGACCCCGTTGTAACATGCTGGGGGCCGTGGGGTTCTTTCTCCTCCCCCCCACCGTTGTGGGGGCGGGGTTTGGCTACAGCTACTTCCGGGATGCTCCCCATAACAATGGGAGCGGGCAGAGGCCCTGCTGGAGGCACGTGCCAGGGGCACGTGTCAAAGGGGCATGATCAAAGGGGCCTGCCCTTTGGCCGTGCCCTTCAGCCGGGCGATGAGGCGGAGGCGGGAGAGTCTGTGGGGTTGTGTATTCTGTTGATAGTGTTTACTGATGTGGAGGATGATGGGGCGGGCTCCCTCTGGTGAGAGAAGGGTGGAGTTGGCCAAATATTCCCTGGTGGCAGCAGGGGATAGAATGACTGATTTTGGGACCAACCCCTCTGCTATGGGGGAGTGGTGGAGTGGGACATCAGTTGGGCTATGGGGGGGATTGTGATAAATTCTTGTATAATATTTATATGGTGATATATTGTGGATATTTGTTTTTGAGCTGGGTCCCCTGCATGGGATAACAAACCCAGGAATGTATTTTTGTTGTTGTGAGCTGCCCCAAGTCATTATTGAGAGAGTGCGGGATATAAATAAAACTGGAAATAATTGAAAATATTTGATCAGAAAGTCTGTTGAACCGCATTTTCAATTTGTGGCAGATCCAACCCTTCTTTCCTTCCTTTGGATCACAGGCTCAAGAACATAGCTCGGTGAGAGAGTTTCCAATTTCCATCATGCAGGAAGTGGTGGAACCTGGAAAGCCTAGCCAGGTAATCCACATCCATTGGTTGCCTCAGAATAGTGTTCAGGACTCCTGCATCGAGTCCGCATGTGCTTGATAGTGGGAAAGGCCATGCATGAGACAGGGCTGATTCATCTACAACTATCTCGATCCATCCACCAACAATTCTCTCCACAAGGGAAGCCATGATGACATAGCTTCTGTAAGAGGCCTTCTGCGGTGAGATTTTATTTTTATTTTATTTTTTTGTTTTAGATTTTCAGGAGAGAGGTTGTGTGTGTGTGTGTGTGTGTGTGCGTGTGTGTGTATGTGTTTTTCTTTCATAAGTAACCAGGGAAATACATTCAAGTTTTGGGGGGGACAAATGATGCCCAGAAACCATCCATCACTAATCCTTTTTTAGACCACTCTGATTTGGCAAGATCTGATTCTGATTAGACCTTTAGACCAAAAGAGCTTCTTTAGAGACTATGGCACAGAATGACTACCTCTCCTCCTCATTTTTCTGTGGAAGAGGAAACTCTTCTTAAGATTTAATATGAACCTACTGTTCATATGAAACCTACTGTCTTCTTAACTACTGTTTCTTAACTATTCATTAATGATAACAGTGTGTTTCATTCAATGTTACAGTTGTACTCATTACTATACGATCATTTCACAGCGACGGTGCACCCCCTAAGGCACATGCGGCAATCACCTCCTGGATGTGCCCCCCCAGGAGCCGAACTCGCTGCTTCCACGAGCCCCGGATGACAGTGACACTTTAAAAAAAACAAAAAAACCGAAACACGGTGAATGTGCAGAGCCAACTCAAAGAACCTTGTTTAGCGAGGCAGCAATCTTCAAGGTCCATGCCTCCCAACAAGGTTCTTCGATGTCTCTGACATTCTCACCAGTTGTCTGTGCACGCACGCACACACAACCGGTAACTCACCCCCCCTCCTGAAGGCTTCCGAAGGAAGCCTTGGGAGAACAAAAGGGAGGCATTCTCCTTTTATACAGAATGGGTGGCTAGAAGCGCCATCCATCCCGCATAAAGGGAACCCTGCAATGAAATAGTGCCGCAGGGGACACTATTTAATTACATGGATAGCAGAGGGCTAAAAGCAGTGCCGGTCTGAGGCATGTGCCACCGGCACCCAGGCACATGGCCCCGCAGCTAGGGGGTCTCCGTGCCGCCGCCGCGAGTTGGAGTCTTGGGTGGTATTCTGTCGTTTACTTAATCCACATGACCACTGAGCCACGGCGGCAGCAACTTTCGATTTAAAGCAACGCGCACTTCCGGGTTGGTGTGAATGCACATCTAGTGTGCACAATTCAGCGTTATGCGAACTGGTGGAGTGCGGTTTGAAAAGCTGCTCAAAGCAGCTTCAAACTGCTCCACCAGTTCGCATAATGCTGAATTGTGTGCACTAGGTGCATTCACACCAACCCAGAAGTGCACATTGCTTTAAATCGAAAGTTGCCACCGCCATGACTCGGCGGCCGTGTGGATTAAGCAAATTGCAGAATGAGCCCCAGGGAGATGGACTTGGGTCCGGGACACTGTTGGGCCACCTCTCCGAAAAGCACAGTGCAGGTAGGGACTGGGGTGGGGAGGCAGTTTGAGGTTGGTGGCCGTGGCATCCAAGTCACCCATGGGATCAGGAGGGTCTGGGTGGGGAGGGAGGGTCTACCCCCCTGCCCCAGAAGCAAGCAGGCAGGCTCCCCCCTGCCTTCACCCAGATCCCTCTGCTTCCCTCTCCTTGCCAGCCTGCACTCAGATCCCCCTGCTCCCCCTCCCCCCAGCCTGCACCCAGATCCCCCTGCTTCCCTACCCCCACAGCCTGCACCCAGATCTCCCTGCCTCCCTCCCTCCACAGCCTACACCTAGATCCCCCTGCTTCCCTCTCCCCCCCAGCCTGCACCCATATCCCCCTCCTTCCCTC
>QEPC01014676.1:646534-667088 GCA_003113815.1 Sphenodon punctatus
GGATGGGGGGAACAGACTGGGGATGGATTGGGGGGGACAGACAGGATGGATGGGGGGGACAGACTGGGGAAGGACAGACGGGATGGATGGGGGGACTGACTGGGGAGGGACAGACTGGGGATGGATGAGGGAGGACATACTGGGGTTGGATGAGGAGACATACTGGAGATGGATGGGGGGACAGACTGAGGATGGATTGCGGAGGGCAGACTGGGGATGGATGGGGGGAGGGGTGCTTGCTCTGTGTTTGCATGATAACGAAATGGCCTCTCTACTCATGCTTGGGAGGGGAGAAGGAAAGCAGCAGTAATGTATCAATGAATGCATTGCTGTTTCCTTCTCCCCTCCCATCATGAGTAGAGAGGCTATTTTGTAAATTTGTGGTTCCACTGGTCGTGGCTACTCTTTTTTTAAAAATGGTCCCTTTGCTGTTTCACTGCTGCTCCCTGCAGCTGGAAAGTAGTTTGTGTGAACAGGCATTTGGCTGCCGGGGATAAGGTGTGGCTGCTGGGGATGCTGGTCTGGACTCGGGGCCTGCTTTGGTGGGAAGGCAGCCACAAAAGGGGCAAGGGGCCAAACTGTTTTTTTTAAAAAGGGGCCTGTGTACTTGATAAGGCAGTTTGTTGGTGAAGCTACTAGGGATGCTGGTCTGGATGTGTCTGATTTGGTGGCAATGCATGCCTGAAACTGACCAATTATTATTATTATTTTTAAAGGTCTGTGTGCTTGCACAGGCGTTTGGCTGCTGGGGATGCCTTTGGGGGCTTGTGGGAATGGTTTGGTTTATGTGTGGTTTTCTGTTTTTTATATATCTGTGCATGATGATAGGGCTCTGGGAAAAGCTTTGTGTCTTGTGGATTTTTGCTAAAACTGCTTGTAAGTGAGGTTTAAGGTTGTCTGCCTGCTTTTTAAACCTGGCAGAGGAGGTGAATATAACCTGCCTGACTGAAATTGCTGGATTAAATAATGTAATGTTCATCCAATGTTAACCCTGGGAACTCTTTGCTTTTGGGTTATGCCGCCTACTGTTGCCCTGGCTCTGCCTACCATTGCCCTGACTCTGCCTACTATTGCCCTGGCTCCATCTACCATTACCCTGGTTCCACCCCTAGGCTCGCTGGCCTTACTGCCCCTCCAACCTCAAAACTCACCAGCCGCCCCTGTCATTTCAGAACTTTTAAACTCTTCATTATTTCCACACAATAAATATATCTGAAACCCAGAAACATCTTGACACCATCTTATTCTTCCAATATCTCATAATATCTGTCTTGTCTTATTTACCATTCCTGATTGTTCCAAGGTTGTTTCCTCTCCTAACCTTAAAACTCCCCTTTCTGCTCAAGACACCATAAAACTACTTCATTTAAGTTCTTTGTTTTGGCTAATTGTCTTTAGACTTTTTGTTTGTTTGTTTGTTTTGTTTGTTTTTGTAGCCTATGCATTTGTCTTAATTGAACAGTATTTTTTTACTTACTGACTAGACCATTTACAAAGTTATCTGTCCTGAATCTAGATGTGCTTTGCATTCATTTTTTCTAGCATAGGTATTATCATTAGGGTTTCCCCCTAGGTGGGAGGATAACGAAGTCTGACAGTTCATAAGAAAAGGGGGGGACATGGGCTTTTGGATGTCAGAAACCAGATTTAGCCAATAGGCAATGTCAGTTTCTTCAGAGTAGCAGAGTCAGATTAACCATTACACTATCTACGTTTCAGTGTGGGGGCTCCTGGAACTGAAGATCCCACTATCCGTGAAGTCAGTATCATGTGTTCAACTCTGCATTAATAGGTCAACATGTCACATACCTTTAATACCCTAGTTTGTGCAGAAGAGTATAGCCTTTTAGGAGGGACCCTAAAATATGACTTTGCATGGCCCATTCCCCTTAACTGGACCCAAAAGATGAGATTTAGTTAATTGGTTGGCTTCTCTAGGGCAGTCATAACTGTTTCTGAGGTATTTAGATATATTCATGCATTTGGTTTCATAATGCCTAATTTAAATAGGGAAAAGAGTTTGTTTCCATCTTACTGACTATTAAAATGAGGTACCACAGGGATAAAAATAATTGCCCATGGTCACATGGAAAATCTGTGAGACAGTAGGAACGATCCCAATTCATATAACTTCTAACCTATTGTCTTCATTGCAGGAACAAGAGGACAAATGTAGAGGTCATCTTGGAAAAACAACAACAAATAAATCTTTTTTATAGTGGCCCAATGGAGGTGATCTCTGAGGAACCTTATAACCTAAACTTAAGGAATGGTTTGAATACTGCAGCCCCAAACTGTCAAACAATGAATCTTGGGACACTAGAGCAGCAATCCAGAAATCATTTACTTTTTGGATAGCAGTCTAAATGTCTATGTTGCCTTTAAAAATCTGCCCCAAATTCTCAGTACAGATACACTCCAGACTTCCCTAAAATGTAGAACCATCTTTAAAGTACATTTCTGAATAGCATGTTCTTGCTTCCCTAAATTTTAGTTGTGTATGTGTGTTGCTTTTGCAGTTTTCCATCCCTAAGGACACTGCTTTGTGATATCATATGAGAAACAACCCAATGAGTTTAACTGCCTGCAATATAGAACATGCAGGCAAGCTGTAAAATTCAAAACCCTAAGCAAATGGTCCAAGAACCGTCATCTCTGTCCTCAGATAACAGTGAACTGCTTCCATAAACATGGTCCTGTCATGAAGGCAACTAGGTCTGAAGCACTTGAGGACAAGGAGGAACAGCTGTGTCGTTTTTTTAATCATTTTTTTTTTAACAAATGCGTAGTTTCTTATTCTTCAGGAAGCAGCTGAGTGGCATTTTCATATATTTTTTGATAATAGTTTGCTCTCCAAGGTTGAAAAAATAGAGTAGTTGACCTTGAGAAAAGCAGTGGTTGACATCATTAATGAAGTGTCACAATCTTGTAGGGGAACAATGTGCATTATGTTTTTGTCTTCACGGTGTGTCATTGTGGATATTGTTGTCAAGGGCCCTAAAACAAAAAGAAGGAACTGTGTGTATTACCATTACTTGGTAATGTAATCCTGCCCCCTCCTGTCAGGCGGGAGGGGGAAGGATATAGGGTAAATAAATAAATAAGTAAATAAATAAAGCATTCTGGACTAGAGCTCCAGCTGCTGAAGACTAACTCCATCAAGGATATGGCATTCTATTTGCAGTACGTTTTATATAGCAGAATGACACAACCAGGATGGTTTTTCATTTTGTTTACTTTTATTTTTATTTTTTATTTTATTTATATAGCACCAGACGTGTACCTGGCACTACTATTATACACAGGTCCCTACCCCAGGGGGATTACAATCTGAGAGAGACAAGGAAGGAGAGGGAACAAGGGACAGGTGAACATCAAGAGAGACAAGGATACATGTACGAGGTTGCAGGTGCATGTGCTTAACTTAGTTACAGGGAGGAGATTCTTATCACTCATGACAAGCCAGGGAAACCCTGAAGGAAGAGGTAGGTTTTCAGAAGGGACTTGAAAGTAGGGAGAGAGGGAGCAGAATGAATGTTTCCAGGGAAAGAGTTCCAGGCATGGGGAGCAGCAAGAGAGAAGGGGCGAAGGTGTTTAGAGTAGTGTTGGAGTCACAAGCAGGTGAGGGTGGGGGCAGAGGATGAGCAAAGCGACCAGGTAGGAATGTTGCAGGATACAAGAGCAGAGAGATATGGGGGACCAAGGCCATGAAGAGTCTTGAAGCTGAAGACCAGGAGCTTGTGCTGAATGCATTCTTATAGGGGGAGTCAGTGCAGGGAGGAGAAGAGGGGTTGCACATTGTCAAAGTGATGGTCAAGGTGGATGACTTTGGCAGCAGAGTATGGAACGGAGATGAGAGGGTCAAGAGCAGGGGAGGCCAGTAAGGAGGAAGTAGGAGAGAGACTACAACAGTAAAACAGGGCCAGATTTTTGCAATATTATACTGAGCAACGTGGCAGTACTTGGCAACAGCCTGGATCTGAGGCATCTGAGGGAAGGAAAAGCTTGGGGAGGTGTTGGTGTGATTGCCTATCCCTCATTGGCTCCCCTTCTCATCCCACCAGGTACTTATACAGGGGCTGGGGCCCCTGTGGGCGCCAGCCTAAGGGTGACATCCAAAGGGTGTCGCCCGTTGGCTCGGCCCATTTGTGGGACCACAGTGGCAGTGCCACCCCCCTTGTGAGCGTGGACATGGAGCGTCTTCATCCTCCCCCCCCCCTTGTGCCTGAGACAGCGCAATCTTACCTACCATCTGCTGGGCTCCTGAGGCTGTCTTCCACTGATGCTGCTGCTCCGTTGTCCAGGGCACCTGTGGGGAAGAAAGGGCTGTGAGTGAGGGGGTCTGGACAGTTTGTTTTTCCCCCTCCCCCTCCTGCGTTGCTCCAGGGACCAGAAGTGCTAGGGGTTTCCTAAGAACTGCCGGCGGCTGCCGCAGCTGGTGTCTGTGAGCCGAAGGGCCACAGCCAAAGGGCATGGCCCTTTGGGGCCCTTTGGGGCATGGAGGGGGAGGAGGGGGGAGATACTGTTGGTGGGGGGAGAGGGGAGATAGAGGTGGAGGTGGAAGAGGTGGAACAGAGGGAGGTGACATCTCAGGGAGATGCGGGAGGAGCATTGCTGATGGGGCTGGAGGAGGGGGGAGGGGGAGAGTGTTATGACGGTGTGCTCTGGGTGGGGCTGGGGGGAAAAGAGGAGAGTGGGAGAAATGTGTTGATTATGTTGTGCTCGCCGATGTAGGGATGGTGGGGACACCTCCTCCTGGTGAGAGGGGGATGGAGGTGATCAGGTACTCCCTGGTGGCAGCAGGGGATGATTGTTTAGAATATGGGACCTCCCCCATGTATGTGGGGGAGGTCATAGAGTGGGACATTGGTGAGGCATAAGGGGTTTGGCTGATGGTTGTTGATAACAATGTATTTATAATGATTATATTGTGTATTATGTTTAGTTTATTATGTTAAAATGTGTTGTTGACTTGGGTCCTCCCTGTGTGGAACAAAGGTCCAAAAAATGTATTTTGTATTTTGCTGTAAGCCGCCTCGAGTCCTTCGGGAGAGAGGCGGGATATAAATTAAACTGGATTTGGATTTGGATTTGGATAAATGAGAGGGAGGAATTAAAGATTATTCCTGGGCTACACGTCTGGGAGACAGGCTGGATGGTGACACCCTCAATAGAAAGAGAGAGGAAAGTAGGAAGGAGAAGATGAGGAGGTCATTATTTAAAATTCCCATTTTTAAATAATGGTAATTTGATATCAGTCAACAAAACAAGTATCAGCTGTGTGTATGCATCCCATTAAAATTGCACTTCTTGCAAGTATTTGGTTTTGGATGCAGTTGGCTTCATTTAAGGTCAAGTGTGGATTTTACATTCCTGCAACTTAAACTCATTGTCTCTTGTCCTACCTTCAGTGGCAAATGTGAACAATTCTTACCAGGAATTGGATGTGTCAGTGGAGTAGGTACAGAAGCATTCAGCTTCAATTCAGTGATACTTCACGGACATAGCAAAATACAGGCAATTCCAGCAGGAACAGATTGTCCCACAATTACACCTATGAGACTGTATTTTAATTGTGATTTTTCCCATTTATCTCAAGTACTAAGAAAAATTAACTTCCATCAAGAATAAGCAACTTCATTTCAAAAGGAAAGGAAATTCAACATAAATTTACTCTTTGACTAAGCTAAGTTAACCACTGTATCAGCTACAGGAACTCCTTATCTATTACTTGTGAGGGTGTGGAGACTCTCTTTGTAGGCATTACCATTTCAACAAAAAGTTTTGAAAAGGAGCAAAACATCTCTAGACAAACTACTAGGACTGGCTCCATTTGGATAAAATAGTGCAAATTGTGTGATTCTGCATGGGGACCCAATACATGGGGTTTATAAATAAACATGAAATAGCAACATGATTGTCAGAAGCACTGGCATAAAATATAGGCCCAAAGAGCCTCAAACACAGAGAGCTTGAGGTCATGAGGGACCACAGCAATTCATGAGGTTCCCATGAATAAACTAGATATATAACACAGGAATAGTCTCTGTGCCTACAATGCAAGGAGGCCTAGCCCCTGAATGGGATGTTATGTTTAATTGAGCATTGAACATGAATTACGGTAACATTTTCCTTTTCTAATGAGTGAGTAGTATGTGTTCACCAAACATTCCTATGTTAGAGGAGGACCACACCACCATTTCATACAGGTCCCAGCTTTCCTGAATCTGGCATGAATACATAGACTCTATTAATGAAAGAATGTTGGAACTTGTACATCTTTACTGCCCTGAACAGTTGGAGACAATAGCATATACAATATGTTGTCTAGCAGAATAGCGTGCAAATTGTGCTACTTGAATTATGTGGCGATGACATGTTGAAGAATTTGTATGGAATTTGGGAGTGTTCTCCATTTTGGAATTTTTGAGTAAATAACTGCCTTTTGGTAAATGTAATGTTTTCAAAA
The DNA here is from genome assembly GCA_003113815.1 of Sphenodon punctatus. Taxonomy (NCBI): domain Eukaryota; kingdom Metazoa; phylum Chordata; class Lepidosauria; order Sphenodontia; family Sphenodontidae; genus Sphenodon; species Sphenodon punctatus. The sequence continues at coordinate 653,004 of QEPC01014676.1, forward strand.
GCATTAGTTTATACTTCAGAGTAGGGCTGAAACAGGTAATAAATTTAGTACCTGTGGGTAATACACACAATTCCAAGTACAGTATCAGGTACTCACCAGGTTACCCGGGTACTGATAGAGTACCCGGAAACCCCCCAAAATCAAGTACTTCTGCTACGAATTTTCAGTTTTCTGATTCCTAATCAGTATATTGGTATACTAATGGGGTTATCAAGTTGGAAAACCAAAAAAAGTTTTTAAAAGTTTTTTAAAAGTTATGGGAAGTAGTTTTCCAGGACCAGAAGTTGACTTTCTGGAATTGGAAAGTTGATTTTCTGGGACAGGAAAGCCATAAATAAGAGTTTTAAGAGGAAAAAACTGAAAAAAAGAAAAAAACCCAAAGAATTAGAACTGGAAGTAGCTTTCCAGAACTGAAAGTTTCCTAGAAATTGTTGGAACTTGATGGAAACCCTATAAATTGATGTTGGGAGTTGTTATATCAACAAAAATGCTGATAAATTGGTACTGGAAGTCAACATTTTGGGACATCAGATACTTGATTGGGTCACAATCGGGTACCAAATGGTACCTGATCATTCCAGGTCAATTCGAGTAGCAGATATACAATGGGTTACCCATTGGTGCAGGTACCCTCTTTCCTCTCTACTTCAGAGCAAGCCTGGCATCAGTAATAGCAATATCCAACTACAAACTTTCCATTTTATGTGGCATTAGAATTGTTCTGTACACTAGAACACAAGCACACATACTGGGGTTTAATGACTGTAATCTTTATTCGAAATCAGTTAATCCAATCCCGATTATCTGGGGATGGACCATGCCTAGTCCTGGATCCAGAAACACAACATAACCAACATCTCAGGTACCACCATCACTCTGTGCTCTACAGAGCAGGTGACTCTATCCCCCCAGCTGCCCAGCTAAGTTTGGGAAGGCATGTTAGATTACCAGGACTAGGTAACCAATCACATCACTCTCTGCTCTATAGATTAGGGTACTCTACCCCCTGGCTGCCCAGCTGGTTGGGAAGGCATGTTAAATTAGTAGTGACCTTGAAGCAGGTGAGGAGGCCATCATCCACCTGAGAACATGCCTGTCCTCAAATGCAGAGCTTAACCATCGACCCTGGGCCAATGGCCTGAACCTGGTCGTACTTGCTCTTGATTCAGCCATTAAGCCCCATCTCATAGGGAGATGTCTTCATCAAATGCTTAACTACTCCAAATAAACTCTTTACCACTTACCCCTGCCAAAGAAAACTGCCAGCACATGCTTGGCTGGTTTTGCACCCCATCCACAGAATCAACCTATGACTTGCTCTGCTGGTCCTGTACCAACTCTTAACTACAGGTTCAATGCCTCATAGGAAGGGTATACATCTTCTGCTGTTGAAATTCTGGGCCTGCGGACAGGCTTCCCCATTATGGGTGCACTCACAGCTATGAGCCATGGCAATTCTTCCAGGTAGTTATTAGCTTTACTCCCATCAATATCACCTGCATGGGGAGATGGCACACAAACACCATCCTTGCCATTATGTCTAACTGCTCTGCCCAGTGAATAGGGGGGAGATGGTATAATTGTCCTACCCTACTGTCATACTGTAAACTAACTCCGTAACCCTAGGCAAATTCATGTTGCTCCCTTCATGTTAAAATAACTGGTTGCATTCTTCTGAGGAAGTGACTTAATCTTCCATGACCTTCTCCTTCCTGGCCTCTGAATGACTTAGGTCGAGGCCCCGCTCAAATCAGGATCCCTTTGTGTGCCCATCCCACCACCTGGCCGCCCCGGACCAGCTTCACTCGCCATCATTGCCGACGGCGTGCTGCAAGCCGGTTCCTATTAATCAAATGAGACAATGTGAGGGATGCAATGCACAAGTCACCACCACAATTGCAGGATCTGACGAGCCCCATCGGGAACTGCCCTGTAACCTTGCCTCACAATGTATCATGCTTGGGCCTGCCAAGAGCATCGCAGTAGATACCATCCTGCTGGGACACTTACAATTGTCTGGACCATAATCCCCCATGGAAGGTGGAGTGGCAGAGCACCCTGAATACAGCATAGTCTGGAAGAGAGTTCGTTAGTGCCCACCTGGACCTAAGATCTCTGACATTTGTTGTGGGGGACCTCCAGAGCAGTGAATGTCGTGATTAAGCTTAGCAGTTTAACTGGGAGAGTTGGTGTTCAAATTCAACCATGGGGTGTTGCCCTAATGACAATGTTAAGGAGGGGAATTGCCCCACTTCGTCTTTGTGATCCAGAAGCAACTCCCCTGCTTAAACAGCAATTTGCCAACTGGTGTGACCTGGGTGGGTATGCCATTATCTTAACCTTGTGGGCGAATACCAGTTATCCACAGCAAATTGGTGGCATTGATGTGGGGGGACTCTTGGTCCCCCTGTAACATCCCACTGGAGGATTCCATCAACTGTGTCGGGTAGCATGATGACCCTGAAAAAGATGCTTGGAAACACGCAATGTAATCCCACATAACAATATGCCTTCTTATGGTGTCATTTAAAGGCCATGTATCCTGAAAAGACTGCTGTGGCCAACATGTGAGCCCCACGATCAAGGTTACTTACGTGCCTATCAATCTATTGCTCAGTCCCCCCCCGGAACCCATGTACCGGCCACATGCATGTGACAACCAAATTCATCCTCCTCACTTGCATGCATATGTGCCCTGCAGTGGCAACACTTAGTAGGGGAGGGGGAAATTACCATGAAACCTAACCGTCTGCAGTCTTGAGTCCTGCTGCACATAAGAATGCCAGAATCAAATGTAGGATATGCTCTGTGAGACTGCTCCTTAATTGAACAAAAGTGGGTGGCATGACATCCTAGTGCCCAAACAGGCTGCTCTGTCAAATCTGGGCTCGGTGTAAGATTAACAGTGGAGGGGGAATGGGGGCTGAGCCCCCCCCCCCTTTATGCACCATACTGGTCAGTTGTAAAGCACCCTGGCACTATGTAACATTACTTGGCATGGCCTGTACTGGCCTGCCATACAATTCTTTGAATTATGACAGGTAAACGGGAGTGCTACGTACAGAATTTGCTCCTGTCTACGGGTAGGCTGAACTGATGGGGAAATTCTAGCGTGTTGCAGCAGGATGTTCCCTGGGTCACTGCCCTATGTGTCTTTCCTTTCGGCCCATGCGTCCTGTTGTCTGGCATATGCTGCATGTCATAGTTTCCTACTGTCTGTGCAGATGATCCACTGACTGCCCCTTGTTGCACATTCACGCTGGTCTTGCAGCATATGCTGATAATTTGGGTGCAATCTGAATTGGATGGTCTCCCTGGCTTGCATCACTTTATCACACACTTCCGCACAGGACTGCTTCCCTCCCATAATTAAGCCTAGCTAGTTGGTCATGTTGACAAATTGAGGCTATTGCATACACCCAGGGAAGTTATTTTGGGTATGAGACCTGTGTCCTGAAGGTGTCTTCACAAGGTGTAGAGGTGACCCCTCTATCCCTCAAACTGCTGGGTTATTTGGAAGTGGTCACCCAACATGTACTCCCTATTCTGGTGTGTAGCACGAGGTGACATACGAATCTGGTCTAGATTGGGTTGGCCCATGTGTAAGCTGGTATGACCAAGTGAGCTTGTTTCTTATTTATGGCAATGAGGTTGGGTTACCCTACCAACTGCACTCTACATTGGTGAAACGCCAAGTCTCCATCAGACATAACTTCCTTCAGGTCTCTGGCCATCCCTGCAGTGCACGTGAGACTGACTCGGGTGCAAACACTGTAGCATGTCTTAGCTGGGTACAGATTTATAAGCCCAGAAGATTTGTTTTGGCCTGATAAGACAATAACTCCCACAAGGGATTAGTTTAAAGATACACCTTCGACCCTCGTTCGGGTGGCTGCCCAGTCCAATCTAGTGGTGCTTACCTAAGGGCCTAAGGAATTCCCCTTGGTGACTACGCAGGGCTTAATGTAGGTCGAGAGTCTAAACCTGGTGCTTATGAGCACCAGAGTGCTCAGACAATGTGTGTAAGTGCTCTCCATGCCATCTGTCAGTAGTACTCGGGAGCCCTTCAAAACAGTCTTTCATTCCTTAAAGTCAATGTAAGCTAGGATTAATTGATTAATTATCTCAATTTCCACTGAATTAAAATAAATTTAATTGCAGAGAGGAGACTTAATCTATGCATATTTATGCAAATCATTCACGCCAATGATGGAGTGCTCCCAAATCATCACTTATGTCACTCCAGTGCTCATGACTGGAAAAAGGTTGAGAACCCTTGATGTAAGTCCTTGTCACAGCCAATGAGAAAAAAAATGTGTAGTGTGGTGTGATGGCGAAGTGCACAGCACACAGACAGGGGCATGAGGAAGGACCCCAGCCAGGTTCACCCTTCAACCGTAAACCCAGCGGGAGATCCTGGGCCAGCCATAATCCTCTCTCAGCCCGGTCCCACCCCCAGGGGGTACTGTGAGGATAAAAAGGGGCTCTGAGCGCCTGCAAAGGGGTGGTGGTGTTAGTATAATTATTATTATGAGTATTGTTATTATTAGTATGCAGGTTTCTGGACTGCCTTCCTGTTTGACTTTATACTACCAATATTGTTAGGTACTTTAGATCTAACACAGTCTGGCCGCTGACAGCTAGCGCTGCAGTGGAGCAGGGGCAGGGGGCATGAAAGAGCCCTGATGCCTCTGAAAAGGGGGGGAACCCCATACTATGAGGGTGAATTAATACCCACAGTTCAGAGGGCTCCACTGGATCCTTTCAGGCCCCAGCACGCTTATAGCTCTTATGCTAACGGTAGGATTAAAAAATGTCTTGTGTGTCCCTGAAGGGTGAGATATCCAGGGGTTCTGTGATGGATGAGGTTGGGGGGCCACATCAGCATGTGCCCACAATGCTCTGGCATGCTGACAGGCCCACCATAATAGTCCTCAGTGCCCCCCACCCCCATTGCGGCTATGCATGGCCATGGGGGGGAGGGACTGCAGCACAAATAGGGTGGGATCTGCCACTTAGGCTCTGGCGCACATTAGGGAATATGCTAAAGACCCTACAGCCCATGCCACCTCTGCAAGGGATGGCACTAATAGAGGATGGTGTGGTTCCACAAGGGGGGAGGGACCTAGAGACCCACATATGCAATGTTCTTGTGCTAAGTGAGGCAGGCAGTAAATGCCTCCTTGCCCCCCACCCCCATCCACCTCTGGGTAGGAGCCTTAAGGGACCCTGTGCCTGCAGGGGTGGGCCTAGGGTACCCTTGTCCATCCACCCCTGTGGATTTGGCCCCTGTAGGGTGCTGGGCTGCCAAGGCATATGCAGCATTCCGTTGGGTGTGTGACCAAGTCCTGTGTTCCCTATGCCCTGAGGAGGGCAGGCACCCCCTGAAGGGCTGGGCCTCCATGCCACTGTGGTGCCACATGAGGGGGAAAAACTTGAGGGAGTTGAGTCTGTGCCCTTTTCTGCCTCCTAGGCAGGTGGCTGGGTGGGGGCTTGTCTGCCCCACAGCTCCTTTGTGGGGGCTGTGAAAGGCCCACTGCTAACCGGAAGAAGGACGGGGAGGGACCCACATTGGGAAGCTCCCTGAAGGAAAGCCTTAGCTTCCACTGGGCTGCAAAATAGGGGAGAATAACCTACCTCACTACGGGGTGTGTGTGTGTGTGTCCTTGTTCGGGAGCCACACCGCTCTGCAGGCTCCGTCCACTTATGCTAGCCAGGCGGGGGGGACCAGGGCTGGAACTTCCAGATTGTTCCCCGGAGCCACCATTCTGTGCTTTTTACTACTCTACTCTGACCGTAGCATCTGACTGCTGCCTGAGGTCAGAGCAGTGAAAATAATGCCCGCAAGTGCTGCGAGGCGGGACTTGCTTTCCACACTAAAACTATTGCCCCGGGCAACCACATCCATGGGCAATTGCTTGAGCCTGCAGCAGCAGCTCACCTCCCAGGGTGCTTGCCTCCTTCCTTTAATGGGGCAGGGCCAAAGCCGTCCACCCTCACCAGTGCTTCTAAGGAAGGTGGGGGGTGGGGAGGGCAAAGGGAATTCTAGTAAGATACATCCGCAAATCCTAAAGAGAATATTGCTGATTCCTAATAAAGAATTTGTTTTTATTTATTTTGTATAATATCCCACACTCTCCTGCTATTACCAGTTTGGGGCGGCTCACAGTGTATCATTAAAAACATTAAATACAATATAAATATAAAAACCAGCATATAAAATAAACACAACGATGGAGCTAAAAATCCCCCCTCCCTTCCCTACACCAATCACTCATCTCCCTCACCAAAAGTCTTGCAGAACAGTCAGGACTTACATTGTTGTCGACAAAAGGGAACGTCTGGGGTCAAACGGACCCCTGCCAGGATGGAGTTCCACAGCCTTGTTACAGCCACCGAGAACACTGTCCTCATCACTACCACTCAAAAAACTTGGGGGACCTCAAGAAGAGCACTCCCAGCTGACCTCACATGGGCAGCCAGTGCAGAGAACGGAGCACTGGTGTAATGTGCTCATGACAACCTGTCCCCATAAGGAGACGAACCACCGCATTCTGCACAACCTGCAGAAGAGTCCAAATAATCCCCAGGGGTAGCCCCACAAAGAGCGTTTTTCAGTAGTCCAGTCTTGAACAATAATCGTTATTGTTGCTGCATAGTTATGTGTGCCCAGCAATATTGCAAGTATGCAGGGTAACTTACGATTGAGCTGCTGTAGGCTAATGGATAAGTGTTGGGACTTGAACCTGGCAAACTAAGACCCTTTTCATACAGGCAAGCGGTGTATGGGCGGCCCATCACATGGATGCCCACCCACCTCCACGCATGGAGCATCCACCACTGGTGCCCATTGCTCCATGCATAAGCGATGGGTGAAGGTTGTTGGAGCACAGGATCGCGCGTGCACACCCCCCCCACCTACCCACCCACTGCGGCAATCACACTCACGCCTACACCACCATCCACACACTCACACACATAATTCGGGGGGGGGGGAGGGCATCTGTGCAAAAAGGGCCTAAGGTTCAAAACTCATTTTAGTCATCAACTTGCTAGAGGTCGTGGACAAATTACAATCTTTCAACCTTAATTTCCCATCTGTAAAATGACTTAGGAGCTAGGTAAAGATTGTAAAGTACTTTGAACACTGAAAGTGCTAGATAAATATGTTGGCTACACTACTTTTTCTGCCCACTCTTAATCAAATCTCAAAACACTTGATCATGTTAACTAGCAACTTATTCCAACTGCCATCACATTAATTCAAAGGAACTATTTTTTGAATGAAATATTGCTCAGTAGTAAGTGAGTGTTCTTGAATTGGGCCGTTTGATTTTATTCTGTATCACAACTCACTCTTGTACCATGACTCCTAACATTCCTAGATCATGAGCCACAGTCATCTTATTTTATTATCCAACAGCATAACGCGTCTGGGGCTCAGAAACTTTTATTTTCCAATGAGATACCATTCAAATGTGACCAAAGGAATCAAAAAGTTGTTCTTTTCCACCCTCTGAAACACCTGACCTGACAGAAAGGTTACGCACTAATTGTATTTTACTGCCAAGTATAAACATTAATATATTGCCCTGACATTTTGTTTTATAAGTTGATTTAGATACATCGCTGCTCATGGAATACCAATTACGTTTTGTACATTTTTCCCCTGAAGAAGAAAACAGTATTTAGACTGCCAGAATTTCTCATGAAAAGTCAAAAAAATTATAAATACTTTGTTACTAATTAGATAATTAGACAGGATGGTATTATAAACCTCAAAAGAGAAATGCACTTAAGCCTACAAACATGTTACAATATGTCTGTTTGAACTCATTTTAGTAGCATAATTAGTATTAGGTATTACCTTCAGAGTCATGATTAAACCGTATAATCTAAGGTACCATTAAGTCTCATACTTTCCATCTCACTAGCTTCCTCATATAAACTAATTGGCACAAAGGTCATTGTTCTCATTTTCCCAATACCAACAGATCATTAAAATAGCACATCACTGATTATGTTGATAGATATCACAGGGCAAATAGAGATGGAATTTTTTGTTTAATAAAGGGTGGAAAAAATATCATATATTTACTAATGGGATAATTACTGTACAAGATTTTTATTTATTTTTTTAAATAGCTGTGTCCTATAAGAAAGAAGCTTTGGTTAGCTCAACAGGAGACCAGGACTTCAAATTGCTGTGGAAGCACCTACAGTAAAATGGCATCAACATCTAGTGCTCACGTAGTTCAGCTGGCACCTGTGAGAACATATTTGTGGCGATCAGCATTTTCATTGTAAGTTAAAGTATTCAGACTGGTGGCATTAGTTAAATGATTTAGACTTGCAGATCATTTAGAGGTACCATATTTACAGAAAAACAAACAAAAAGTCAAAATGCAGAAGTGATTTGTGAGCTGGTGCCAGGCTTGTAACTGGGGGTGGGCAGGGCAAAGACTGTGTTTCTCTACCACCCTCCAATAGAAATAAGATGTGTTCTATGCTCCCCCTCACCTCCATTTCTAAGCTTGAAGAAATCACCCCTCCTGTCATGACATTGGGTGGGATGGAAAATTCAAAAGGGCAACCATTATTTTCCCTTTTCCGAAACACTGTAAAATCAAAACACAGTACTGTGTGCAAAGCAAGTATTATTGACTACACTACAACAAAAATATTGACTAGAACAAGTCAGCATATAAATTCTTTGGAAAAACCTTTAAAATCTATCTGTATTTTCCCCTGATGTATTTCCCCTGTATTTTCCCCTATGCATAAAATATCCAAACCATTCAAAAATGCTAAAATGCTTTTTAAACATCAGGTGATACAGAGACGGGGAACTTAATTCAAATGGGCTGTACCACAATAGGAACATAAGAACAAAATAATGCCATACTGGGTAAGGCCAACAGTCCATCAAGCCCAGCATCCTGTCTCCGTCAGTGGCCTATCTCTTTCTCTTAGAACAAGTACCCAGCAGGTCACAATGGGCAATCCATTCCCTGTTCCAGCACCCAAGAGTAAGAGGTTACGTCCCCTAAACCTACGTGGCTAATAGTCATTAATAGAGCTATCCTCCAAGAACTTATCCAATCCCTTTTTAAAACTAGCTACACTACTGACCTTGATCACTTACTCTGGCTGTAAATTCCACAAGGTAATTGTGCACTGTGTCAAAAAGATTTTCTCTTATTTATTTTAAATATGCTGCTAGTTAATTTAATGGAGTGTCCCCTTGTTCTAGTGCTGTTAGAGAGGGGAAATAACTGCTCCATATTTATGTGTTCCACAGCACTCATGATTTTATAAACTTCTGTTGTTGGGAAATAAATGAGGTGGTGTGCCTCAATTTACCCCAAACAGGATCGAAGGTTGCCAATAAACAGGCCAAAGTATGTGGGTACAACTCTATTTTATTAGATAGACACTTAACATCTAGACAGGACAGTGTTCTCAGTTACAAACCCCAGTAACCCAGGATATCTTACGTGTCAGAGGCACAGTCCGAGACGCAGGCTGGTTCAGAGGAGAAGGGGAGGGGGCCCAGCAGGCAGCTGGGCAGGAGTCTCTGGATCTTTGAGAGTGTTGGTTAGGATCAAAGACCCACCCGGCTCATTGCAAATGATAGTGGCTGTTAGCGTCAATGACAAATGGAAAGGGGCTGGTTTTTCCCTTTTATAGCTTTATTTATTAGGGATACATGTTGCAGGGTCCCCTCTTTGATCATACCAGGTGCAGGAATAAGATGACATCATCTCATTAAAACTACTTTCACTTTTGGGGAGTTTCTCCATCTCCACTGCTTAATTGCCGGTCTGACCCTTTGAGGTTCTCTCTCTTTCTCAAACTTTCGTTATTAGAGATAGTGGCCATCTGGGGTAGTGAGTACGGCCTTGGAAATACATTCTTCCTGCTAGAGTGTGAGTTATTTATGACTTCTCCTTCTTATGGGCCTCTTTCATCTGTGCCAGCCTGAGGCCTATGTTTCAAGTTAGCTGGTTCACTGTGTTTGTTCAGGCCTCATGCAGCCTGTGTCTCTGACCATGGTCAATACTGCCTAGTTAATTCATAATAGCAAAACTGCTTAATCAAGTCCCAATACTATCATATCCCCTCTCAGTTGTCTTTGCTCCAAGCAGAAGACCCCCAACCGGTTACGCCTCTCTTCATACGGGAGTTGTTCCATACCTTTGATCATTTTTGTTGCCCTTCTCTATACCTTTTCTAGTTCTACTTTGTCTTTTTTGAGATGGAGTGACCAGAACTGGACACAGTATTCCAGGTGTGGTTGTAACAGAGATTTATATAGAGACATTAAAATATTAAAAGTTTTATTCTCTATCCTTTTCCAAATGATTCTTAACATTCGGTTTGGTTTTTTTACTACTGCTGCAGAATGAGAATTTCGATGTATTGTCTACAATGACTCCAATATCCTTTTCCTGAGTGGTAACTCCTAATTTAGAACCCAGCATTGTATATGTATAGTTTGAGTTATTTTTTCTATGAGCATCATTTTGCACTTGTCCACATTAAATTACATCTGCCACTTAGATGCCCATTCACCCAGTCTCCCAATATCCTCCTGTAATGCTTCACAGTCCACTCAGGTTTTCATTTCCTTTGAATAACTTTGTCATCTGCAAATTTGATTACCTCACTCTTTACTCCCTTCTCCAGATCATTAATAAATATATTAAACAACATCAGTCCCAGTATAGATCCCTGGAGCACTCCACTAGTTACCTCTCTCCACAGTAAAAACTGACCATTTAGTCCTACTCTTTGCTTCCTATCTTTTAATCAATTGCCGATCCACAATAGGACACTGCCTCTTATTCCATGACTCTTTAGTTTCCTCAAGAGGCTCTCATGAGGGACCTTATCAAACACTTTCTGAAAGTCCAGGTACATTATATCAACCGGCTCACCCTCATCCACATGATTATTTACACCCTCAAAAAATTCCAATAGATTAGTGAGACATGACTTCCCTTTCCTAAATCCATGTTGACTCTTCCCTGTTATGCCATGTTTATCAATATGCTCAGTAATTCTGTTCTTAATAACTGTTTTCACCAGTTTGCCCGACATCGATGTCAGTTTCCAGGATTACCTCTTGAACCCTTTTTAAATATTGGAGTTACATTTGCTACCCTCCAATTTTCAGGTACAGTGGCAGATTCTAGCATTAGGTTACAAATTACCAATAGTAGGTCTGCAACTTCATATCTGAGTTCCTTCAGAACTCTGGGATGAAAATCATCTGGTCCTGGTGATTTGTTACTATTTAGTTTGTCTGTTTGCTCTAGAACCCCCTCCAGAGTCACACTTATTTGCAATAGTCCTTCTGATTCTTCACCTATAAAGATTCAGTCCAACATGGGTATCTCCCCTACATTTTCAGTGGTGAAGAACGAAGTAAAGAATGTATTCACCTTCTCTGCAATATCTCTCTAGCAGGCTTCTTGCTTCTGATGTACTTGGAAAAGTTGTTTATTATTTTTTGCATCTTTAGTGAGTCACTCCTCAAATTCCCTCTTGGCCTGTCTTTTTAATGTTTTACATCTAATTTGACAATGCTTATGCTCTTTCCTATTAACTTCATTAGGAGTAGTTTTCCACCTTTTAAAGAATGACTTTTTGGCTCTAATAGCCTTCTTCACTGCTTCATTTAGCCACACTGGCAGACATTTGGTCTTCTTTCTACCTTTTTCTATTTGTGGAATACATTTAACCTGCACTTCCAAGACAGTGTTTTTAAATAATCGCCATGCCTCTTGCATGCATTTAACCCTCACAGCTGCTCCATTTAGTTTCCTTCAAACTAGTTTCCTCATTTTTGCATAGTTCACCTTTTAAACTTAAATGTTACTGCAGTAGGTTATTATATTTTATTTTATTTTATTTTTAAATCTCCTTCCTATAGCTATGTCAATCTCCTTCCTATAGCTATGTCAATCTCCTTCCTATAGTTATGTTGATTATATTATGGTCACTATTACCACCATTATCCCTTGCACCAGGTCCTGCACTCCACTTAAGGCAAGATCCAAATGAATTCCTCCTCTCCTATATTCCAGGACCAGCTGCTCTAAGAAGCAGTCATTCATGGCATCTAGACATTTTACCTCCATATCGCACCCTGAGGAGACATTCACCCAGTCAATATTAGGGTAATTGAAACTACTCATTATTACTACATTTCTGATTCTTTTCTTTCCCTCACGGAGTAGCCATTTTTCTCAGTAAGCACTTAAAGGTTACTTTCTGCTCCCTGTCCAAACATCTAGAAGAAGATAGAAGCCAAACTAAAATTTGATGATACTGAACTACATATAATGAATTTATACGCTCCTCACTAACTGGTGACTGAATTGTAGTTGAAACACGAATGAGACAACCAATGTGCATGACAAAAAAGTTATTAAACCAAATAAAATTTTAAAATTTTATTTGTATTATAATACACTTATGCAGCATTCTTCATGAGCCATATAAAAAGTACACAAAGGTTTAAAAGCTTAATATAATATCTTAAAGCAGCAAGAATCAAGCTCTGGCAGAGCATGCCAGAGACTGTCCTGAGGTCACTGTGAAATTATTGTCTGAAGGGCCTGCAGTCAGTAGTTTGAGGTCTTGTTTAAATGGAACTGCTATGTGCATAGTGCATCAGTTTGAGGACCCATTACTGAACTTTTGTGCTTATAAATCTGAAGCAGCTGTATTGACCTGTGAAAAATGACAGTCATTTCCAGGAAGTAGTCAGAACGTGTTGGCATCATTTATAGCATGTAGAAAGCAGTACTGAACTCCAGAAAAGTAACTCAGTCATGTATGCAATGAAATATTAAGCATATAGTAAATATGCTACACTTTCTTAGTCTCTTTCTTCCTGATGTTGATATCTGATTTCTCTCTCCCCACTCCCCCCTAAAAAAAAATTGTTCCCTTAAAAATTAATTTCCATTTAAGATTACCACTTATTCCAAATGATTTCATGCAACTTTTTATTTCCACAAAAATAATAAAAATAATTTAAAACTTTTGGAATGTTTATTTCTTTGCCTTTGGTCATCAGAATACACTAAAACTTGAAATTTAGTGTAATGAACTGGATGTAAAAATGTACCCATAGATATCAGCTGCCATGATTTACCAAAATACTTTCCAGAAACTGTATTCTGTTTTTATAGCTAAGGTTTGTGTGTTTTGTGTGTGTGTGTGTGTGTGTGTGTGTGTGTACATATACACACATACACACACATATACACACACCCCAGTTGGCTAGAATCCAATTTGCTTTCATGGCTCCACATTAATGCGTCTCCCACCATTGCCAGTGACCCAGTCACTGGCACATTTATTTGATGGCCTGATCTGATCAGGACCACGTACACAGCACTTTTCCTCCCCAGGCTGGATCAGGTTACTGCCAAGCTGGCATCACTTCAGTTAACACCCGCCATTGTGTAGCCATGGTTGGAAGGCTAATGCCTGTGATGTTAGAGAGCGGAACACATTAGAGGTGTGCACCAGGGACCCATGTCATTTTTCTTTTTTGTTTTCATTATTTAAATCTATCATTTTCGTTTTGATAAATATCAAAATTTTGTTTTCGTTTTTGCTTTGGTTTTTGATTTCCATTGGTTTCAATTAAAAACCAATTTGTGTCTGTAACTATTTTTTTTTCTTTTCATTATATTTGGATGAAATGTGGGGCACTTGTATGTCCAATGAAAGGCATTAAGTGTCCTAAATCTCAGAAATATTGGATAAAGGAATCTGATTTTATAAGCAGTTGAATTATGCTATTTGTCCCCGCACTAGGAATAAGGACACAGACATGAAGGATATTGGGTAAAAACTGGACGCAGCTGTATTTATTGAATTCAATCTTACTTAACTTGTTAAGAAAAGCAAAACAAATTAACCAAATGTATCCACTCTAATACCTTAAAGAGTGGTGGATGAAATCAAAGCCCAATTAGCCTGAATTGAATTCTGTAAACCTTCGCCTTGCGAAGTAAAACCAGTATTAGCCAATTAATCTCATTTGTATTATTACCATGCCAA
>QEPC01014676.1:670672-681688 GCA_003113815.1 Sphenodon punctatus
CCCCCATGTGCCCCCCGCTCCACCCTCCCACCATGTGCCCCCCTCCCCCCACCTCGGGCCCTGCAATTTACTCACCATGGTGGTGCCACCAGCTCCTCTCCTCAGCATCACTGCTTCTGCATCAATCCAGGGAGGGACTGGAAGGAGGAAGGGATTCGAGGAGGCTAAGAGCTGCGCGTGCATCAGCAACCCCCAGCCCCCTGCACAGGCTGGGACCCAGCCTGTGCAGTGGGCTAGGAGCTTCTGACACATATGCAGCTCTTAGTTCATACCGGGGCACCTCTATTGGGCGCCCCCATATGAACTTTCCCCCTGCCTGGCCCCTGCAATTAAAGAGTGCCCCCTGCAGCACTCTTTCATTGCAGGGTCCCTTTATGTGGAATGGATGGCACTTCTAGCCACCCACTATGCATAAAGGGAGAACACCTCCCTTTTGACCCTGAAGGCTTCCTTAGGAAGCCTTCGGGGGAGGAGGGGTTAGTCACCAGTTGTGTGTGCACACACACAACTGGTGAGAATGTGTGGAGCCATCTCGAAGAACTTTTTTTAGAGAGGCAGAAACCTTCAGAAGGTTTCTGCCTTTCTAAACAAGGTTCTTTGAGATGTGTCCGCACATTCACCGCTATGCCGATGCGGCCGATTAGTTTATTTTTTTTAAAGCTGCTGCTGGCTGGTGGAGTCCTGGAGGGCCAGGAGGGGCATTGCCCCTGCCACGCTAGGAGGCTCACCGCCCCTGGTTTGTGTGAAGAATGCATCCAGGAACTGCCTCAGGGCAGTGTGTGTGTGAAGAATGTATTACTTACTTGTGGACCTGTAAACCCAGAAGATTGAAAGACCAGCACTTTCAGGTGTGTATAAAAAGGTCCAGTGTCTGTGGTGGGACATGGTTAATTCCCCAGAACTCCAGAAACAGCTCACTGTCACCCCCAAAAGGGACAGGGTGAGAAGATGTGGCCACACACACGCACAGTTTGCACTTGTCTGGATTAGGGTTGACACCTGAGGTATATTTTTCCAGGTCACTTATGAAAAATACATGTTTCAACCCATGTATATTTTTCCAGGCCACTTATGAAAAACTCATGTTGCAGGTCCTGCATTGGCACCTATGGTATTATTCCTAGATAGATGTTTTTGAAAGGGAGAAATAGTGCTATATGTCTGTGTTTAACTTCTTGGTTTGAAAGGCAAGCAAGACTATTCTACCGTATATTCAACTTTTATGCACCAATTAGCCTGTGTGAAACTCTGCAGGTTCTTCCATCAATTTAACCAATTTAAGATAATTTCAGATGTTACGAAAATGCCTTTTGCCACAGTCAACCCCAGTGGATTCCCTGTGGTGGTGGCGTTCCCATGAACGTCTGTTTGACTCCCGCCACCAGATGTTCAACACAGTGAATCTCTGGCGGGGTCAAATTAATCAAGGTTCTGGACATTCAGCCAGCTGGAGGTCGAGAACTGTGGTTAGATTGGCCATGATCCAGAATGGGCCAAAAGTAACGTGTGTTACCTTTGGCCCATCCCGGATCATGGCCCCGACCTCTATACGGGATCGGGCGCAGCAGCCACATTCGCTGCTGTGCCCACCTGTCTCCCCGAGGGTGGGTGACTGATGGAGCATGGTGGGGTGGGGCCATGCAGCCACACGTTGCACCATGTAGCCCTGCCCCATACCCGATTCCCCACAGTGATGGAGCCAGCATGTCTGAAGGACGGACGGCTTCATTACGGATCAGGATCTGAGAGAGATCCTGGTCCGGGGTTCAGCGTGGCGGGCCTCCGGGTCCGTCATATCTGAAAATATCCCCAGTGTAACAATTCCAAAACTGTCTCGGTAAACATTTTCTTCTCATTCATCACCAGTTATTCTCTTTCCTAGGTACCAAGTGCTAGCTCTGTGGCCTCATCAGGAAATCAGATGTGAAGGTATTATGAAATTATCCATACATTCCTTTCCATCTTCCCATAGATAATTGCAATTACCAGTTTCTACAGTACACCTGCTCCAGGTTATTGCTGTCTTAATTTTCTTAATAGTTCATTACTGCATTTGTGATTTGCTCCTGACGCCAATGCAAAAAAGGAAGAATTTTTCCAGTGGATTATAAAAGGATAATTGCGGGGAAATAGTAAATAATAACTTCTACTGTTAAGTACAACTTATTTCTTGTTAAAATGAGCTGGACTGGCAACACTGGAAACTGAATGTAGATATGATGTAAGTATAGCACAGTCAGTATTATTTTATGGTTACATTAATTTTACTTTTTTATTTTTGTAATATGCATATCATATGGTTGTGCATTGTAACAAAAAATCAACATTCACACCCTGACAAGCTTACAATGGAAATTAGAAAAGAAAAATATGCATGCTTCAGAGGGCATGCAGGAAATGGCATTTGATTCACTGAGACTAAAAACATGATCTTCTAGTAGAATAGCACTCACTAAGTGGTTGATGTAGGTATAATTTCCACTCACCTCAATGGGACTCACAGCTGTGCTAAACACTGTTTTTCCATTGGATTTTTCTTCAGAAGCAACTGGAAGTTTTTCCTCNCCCCCATGTGCCCCCCGCTCCACCCTCCCACCATGTGCCCCCCTCCCCCCACCTCGGGCCCTGCAATTTACTCACCATGGTGGTGCCACCAGCTCCTCTCCTCAGCATCACTGCTTCTGCATCAATCCAGGGAGGGACTGGAAGGAGGAAGGGATTCGAGGAGGATAAGAGCTGCGCGTGCATCAGCAACCCCCAGCCCCCTGCACAGGCTGGGACCCAGCCTGTGCAGTGGGCTAGGAGCTTCTGACACATATGCAGCTCTTAGTTCATACCGGGGCACCTCTATTGGGCGCCCCCATATGAACTTTCCCCCTGCCTGGCCCCTGCAATGAAAGAGTGCCCCCTGCAGCACTCTTTCATTGCAGGGTCCCTTTATGTGGAATGGATGGCACTTCTAGCCACCCACTCTGCATAAAGGGAGAACACCTCCCTTTTGACCCTGAAGGCTTCCTTAGGAAGCCTTCGGGGGGAGGAGGGGTTAGTCACCAGTTGTGTGTGCACACACACAACTGGTGAGAATGTGCGGAGCCATCTCGAAGAACTTTTTTTAGAGAGGCAGAAACCTTCAGAAGGTTTCTGCCTTTCTAAACAAGGTTCTTTGAGATGTGTCCGCACATTCACCGCAATGCCGATGCGGCCGATTAGTTTATTTTTTTTAAAGCTGCTGCCGGCTGGAGGAGTCCTGGAGGGCCAGGAGGGGCATTGCCCCTGCCACGCTAGGAGGCTCACCGCCCCTGGTTTGTGTGAAGAATGCATCCAGGAACTGCCTCAGGGCAGTGTGTGTGTGAAGAATGTATTACTTACTTGTGGACCTGTAAACCCAGAAGATTGAAAGACCAGCACTTTCAGGTGTGTATAAAAAGGCCCAGTGTCTGTGGTGGGACATGGTTAATTCCCCAGAACTCCAGAAACAGCTCACTGTCACCCCCAAAAGGGACAGGGTGAGAAGATGTGGCCACACACACGCACAGTTTGCACTTGTCTGGATTAGGGTTGACACCTGAGGTATATTTTTCCAGGTCGCTTATGAAAAATACATGTTTCAACCCATGTATATTTTTCCAGGCCACTTATGAAAAACTCATGTTGCAGGGCCTGCATTGGCACCTATGGTATTATTCCTAGATAGATGTTTTTGAAAGGGAGAAATAGTGCTATATGTCTGTGTTTAACTTCTTGGTTTGAAAGGCAAGCAAGACTATTCTACCGTATATTCAACTTTCATGCACCAATTAGCATGTGTGAAACTCTGCAGGTTCTTCCATCAATTTAACCAATTTAGGATAATTTCAGATGTTACGAAAATGCCTTTTGCCACAGTCAACCCCAGTGGATTCCCTGTGGTGGTGGCGTTCCCATGAACGTCTGACTCCCCCCACCAGATGTTCAACACAGTGAATCTCTGGCGGGATCAAATTAATCAAGGTTCTGGACATTCAGCCAGCTGGAGGTCGAGAACTGTGGTTAGATTGGCCATGATCCAGAATGGGCCAAAAGTAACATGTGTTACCTTTGGCCCATCCCGGATCATGGCCCCGACCTCTATACGGGATCGGGCGCAGCAGCCACATTCGCTGCTGTGCCCACCTGTCTCCCCGAGGGTTGGTGACTGATGGAGCATGGTGGGGTGGGGCCATGCAGCCACACGTTGCACCATGTAGCCCCGCCCCATACCCGATTCCCCACAGTGATGGAGCCAGCATGTCTGAAGGACGGCCGGCTTCATTACGGATCAGGATCTGAGAGAGATCCTGGTCCGGGGTTCAGCGTGGCGGGCCTCCGGGTCCGTCATATCTGAAAATATCCCCAGTGTAACAATTCCAAAACTGTCTCGGTAAACATTTTCTTCTCATTCATCACCAGTTATTCTCTTTCCTAGGTACCAAGTGCTAGCTCTGTGGCCTCATCAGGAAATCAGATGTGAAGGTATTATGAAATTATCCATACATTCCTTTCCATCTTCCCATAGATAATTGCAATTACCAGTTTCTACTGTACACCTGCTCCAGGTTATTGCTGTCTTAATTTTCTTAATAGTTCATTACTGCATTTGTGATTTGCTCCTGACACCAATGCAAAAAAGGAAGAATTTTTCCAGTGGATTATAAAAGGATAATTGCGGGGAAATAGTAAATAATAACTTCTACTGTTAAGTACAACTTATTTCTTGTTAAAATGAGCTGGACTGGCAACACTGGAAACTGAATGTAGATATGATGTAAGTATAGCACAGTCAGTATTATTTTATGGTTACATTAATTTTACTTTTTTATTTTTGTAATATGTATATCATATGGCTGTGCATTGTAACAAAAAATCAACATTCAAACCCTGACAAGCTTACAATGGAAATTAGAAAAGAAAAATATGCATGCTTCAGAGGGCATGCAGGAAATGGCATTTGATTCACTGAGACTAAAAACATGATCTTCTAGTAGAATAGCACTCACTAAGTGGTTGATGTAGGTATAATTTCCACTCACCTCAATGGGACTCACAGCTGTGCTAAACACTGTTTTTCCATTGGATTTTTCTTCAGAAGCAACTGGAAGTTTTTCCTCGAAGCTTGAGTTTACTGGAAGAGAATTTCTCAAAGGAAAATTTCATTTTGAAAACTCTCAAAATGTTTTTCTTTTAAAGAAACAAAACCAAGAAATATCAAGATTTTCTCTTCTTCAGAGTGCAAAAAACTAAGATTATTTTAAAAAGATAGTTATGAACTGACAAATGAATTTTTCTTTTTTCTTTTAACCAAACTGCAGTGAGAGTATTCCAGACATAGGTATGAAAGAAGATATAAAACTAAAGACTGGAGAAATAAATTAATGGAGAAGTGTCAGGTACATGAAAGGACACTGGTGGAGATTAGGGAAAAGAAATGGGCAAGGGCAAAATTACACCAAGTCTTATAGTTGAGCGCAAGAAACTCGATTGATGTAGTAGGAGATGGTAAGCCAATAGAAACATTTAAATATGGTGTCAAGAAGGTAAAACTGGAGTAGTGTAAAAAAAAGAAAGATGCCTTTTAGAGAGAGCAGTTTGAACACACTTAAAGGTAGCTGAGAGCTATTGAGGCCTGCTGGGATAAGGTTACAATAATTAAAACATAAGAAGGCCAGGATATAAATGAATAAGTCAGAAAACAGAGGAAGCAAGAGGGGATATATTTTCGACTTAGCAAGGCTTTCCACAGCCTTGATACAAAAAGATTACTTTCAAGGAAAAGAGTTCAGTTTCCAGATACACTCAAATTTTAGACTAATAGGATCTTAAGCTCTGCCAGTTTTTTGGTGTACCCATTTGTACTCTAAAACTGAGTCAGAATGCAGGCATTTCAGCCAGGACAATCGGGTTCATCCATGGACTCTCTGGGTGGCTCTGGGCAAGTCTCACTCTCTTTGCTTCAATTGTCCATCTGTAAAATGGAAATAATAACGCCAAAGTTCTTGCCTCAAAGGGTGTGTGTGGGTATGAATGAAATAATGATTCTAAAGCTCTTTTCACACTTAATGTGCTATATAAATGATAACCAGTAGGTTGGTTTTTAATAATAAAATATTTTCAGTCACTGAAGAAATAGGTGGGGTAGAAGTGATGGCTTTTCTTATGTAGAAGGTGAGACTTGGTTATCCCATTGGTCCCACCTGACCTTAAAGACTACTTAATCTATTTTTAACTTCTCATTATCACCTTGGACAAGATCCCTCCTTCCTCACTATTGAAGTTCACATCAGTGGTGACTGTTGGACTTTTGGGGGCAGGAGGGACAGAGGGCTGGGCCTTCAGAAATCTCACACATTACTGTGGAATACATAATGAATAGGGGGAAAAAACCCACAGCAAATACAGATCTAAATACTTCATGATGTTGGTGGCATGCAGTGGAGATCATTATATAGGAAAGTTTCCAGATGTTCCAGCTGGCTGTTCTTGAGGGTAGATTAAAACGTATTCCCCTCGATTCAAGATCTTGCTCTTGTAGTAAGAGGGAAATCAAATCGACAGAACACTTTTTGTTGAGCTGTCCCTATTACCATCAGCTCCGTGAGGTTTGATTAGCCCCACTGTGATCTCTGGTCTATTATTTTGACACGGAGGGTTGTTTTGTCTTTCTCCTCTCCTTGTCACAGAAAGAGGCTATGGGGGCACTTGCTTCGTTTACCTTATTGGCCCTTAAGAAAAGAGCTTTTATTAAGGAGCAGCTTAGGCTAAGGGAACTTCAATAATAGCCCTGCCTTACTCCCCTTATCCCCTGCTTGGGCTAGGAGGTGTGGGTGTTAATAGGCTTGTACTTACTTGGTGGTATTTGCCTTGACTTACCTCCGCACCAAATTTTGTTCTTTCTTCTAAAATGATTCTCTTAGTGCTTCTTGCTTGCATAGGGTTGTTCTTCCCTCCACCATCCCATATATTAGTTTTAGTTACTTTCGTACCCACCTGCTAGCCAGGTGGTTTCATCTGATATTACCATTTTGCTATTTTTCTGCTTTGGCTTATGTGCTTTTTATGTGGTCTTTTAACGTGGCCCATGTGGCTTCCTTAATGTTTTTAGCATTGGTTATTATACATTTTTGGTTGTTATTTGTATTTGTGCCTTTGCTTGTTTTTGTCTTACAGTGTCTTTGTTGTTTTGTTGTTTTCCTGTTGTTCGATTGGGTGAATGCGCAAGTCCGTACCTGTACTAATAAATACAATACAATATAGGAAAGCAAGAATTCTGAAGTTTTCACATGGCATCGAAAAGACTGAATATAACAAATCTGCAAATAAATCCTTTGGAAAGACTTTAGTTATGCCTGCATTTGTCCTGACTGTATTCAGTGGCCCAGAAAACATTCTAACGAATTTAAACATTCAACGGTCAGCAAAACGTTGTGTTTTTTTTCCCCAAGCATCAGATCACTTGGGTAGAAGGGACAAAATTCAATGGGGTTATCACACCATATAGAGAAGCATTTTTCTCCTTTCATAAACACCATAAAAACACACAAAGCTGCCTGTAAAGCAACTTTTTTAAAAAAAAAAGTTTTCACACTGCAGAGGAAAGGATGAACAACAAGTCACCAAATAAAATCTTTGGGAAAGCTTCCGTTCTGTCTGAATTTGTCCCCTACTGCATTCAGTGAGTCCAGAAAATATACCAATCAATTTAATTTAGAGGGTTTTTGTTTTGTTTTTTGTTTTAAAAAAAGCTTTTCAAGCATCAGATCACTTGGAGGAGAATAAAGAAGGCTTCCACACTGAGGGGCCCACCACAGCAAAGGCCCAATCATCCACCAATGTAAGACAGGTGGGTGTCTGAGTCCCCAAACAACAGGTGACTACTGAGCAGAGTAAGCTATCAAGATGAAGCTCCAGGAGCAGGTCTTCAATACATAACTCGAGAAGACCTTGCAGGAATT
The DNA here is from genome assembly GCA_003113815.1 of Sphenodon punctatus. NCBI lineage: Eukaryota > Metazoa > Chordata > Lepidosauria > Sphenodontia > Sphenodontidae > Sphenodon > Sphenodon punctatus. The sequence continues at coordinate 678,640 of QEPC01014676.1, forward strand.
GTTTGAGGTGTTTTAAACTACTGAAGTCTCTTTGCAAGGGTGCCTTTACAGAGTCTCTATTTGGGACTCTAGGAGTGTGCATGTCTTTTTTGTTATATCAATAACAAAAACTAAATTTGTCATTTTCATTATCGTTATTGCAATAACGAAAATGACAAAAAATAATAATGAAATCAACAACAATAATGAAAGTTGTTATTAATTTTGTTATTGCCTAGCAGCCTGGCAGGTGTTTTTTGGAGGGAAATGTGGCCAGGGGAGGAGGAAGCAGACATCTCAGAGCCAGAAACAGTGTTGAACTCTTGAACTGGACTTGTAATGGGAGGGGAAGGACCTGATGGATGTAATGATGGCCAATGAGCAGCACAAGAAGGTACCAGGCAGTTGAATGGCACCCTCCCAGAACCAATCAGGGGAGTTCTGGGGGAGGACACTGCAACCCTTTATACTGCATGGCTGGGAAGCTTGACTCTGGTTCTTTGTTAGCTATTGCTCTGTCAGGGTGCATTTGCAGAATCTGCTGGTACTGGCACTAAAACTCCTCCCATATATACCCCTACTACCTTACCTTTCCAATCCTTATTCCTTAGCCTTACCTTTTACCTTCCGCTGCCTGTCTCCCCCTGTACACACATATATAGTGATAGATATAGGTAGTATAGTTTGGGTTTATATATATATATATAAGGATTAATATTTTGTATTATACATAGGTGAAGTTTAGCTTAGATTGTGTATATGTACAAAATACATTTCTAAATATATAAAAACATTTTATAATACATAAAATATTATATAAATAAAGCTAGGTATTCTGTATATAACAATAACAATACCAATACCAAAAACAAAATTCTCATTTGAAATAAATACTGATACAAATAACAACAACAACAATGAAAAATGACATTTCATTTTTAACAGAACTGAAGATGACACATTTTAATAACAAAAATGATAACAAAAAATTATGTGGGGCCCTGATGCACACCCCTAGACTCTATGAATGTGATGGAGCATGACTATAGCACATGGAAGGGATGCTAAAATCCTGGTTTCAGGCAGACCTATTGCATTATGTTAGCTAGCACCCTAGTATCTTTTCCCTCCCAGAGGCCTCTTTGAAAAGTAGTACAAGCTCTGAGTTCTGAATACAAATTAGTGAGCAGTGGGGGTACTTATGGGCTGTGTTCAGTTAGAGAAGTTTCCAGATCATGGATCTATCTCTGTGTCCATGCCCTCAGTAGGGATGGGCAAACAGAATGCGGTTCGGATGTTCGGTTGTTCGGTTCGAAACCCGAGTTTGGGTTCGATGATTCGGTTCAGCCGTGTTTGGGCTGGTGTCAGGGTTTGGTGGGAAGAAAAGGGGACACTCACCCACACCAGAGTCCTCAAACATACTTGTAGCTAAGAAAGCTCTCAGTAGTCCCTTAAGGTCTGTATATCAAGCAAAAGCTAGTGCTGGACTGGACTCATCATAGAGCACTGGTGGTCTTGCCCTGATAAGGAGGACTCCACTCCTTCATGCATACAGGGGAAAGGAATTGGCAGAGTGCAGGGTAAGGGGGGTAAGTCTAGGAAGTGGGGGTAGGGTCCCGAAGGACGGCCAAAGGAGGGGATAGGACTTCGTTCAGGATCACAGGAATAGGTAGTGAATCTGGGAGGGAACACACAAACTTTCAGTAACACACACACACAATAGCACACACACGCCCCCACATGCACAGAGACACTCATGGAAGCAATACCAAACCCACAGCACAAAGCAACAACAGCAATCCACACAGGAGAAAGGACCGGGCTGGTGTCACAGAGAACTGATCACCAGCAAGGTTAAGCATGTCTGACTGCCTTTTATAAGGGAGGCTCCTCCCCCTTCCCCAGCCGTGCCCACAATCTAGCTGAATGACGCACAAGTGGATCGGTGCTGGTTTTTGGGACAATAGGTATCAGTTGATCCAGCAGCTGCCTGTCTGTCTCTTGGTCATTCACAGGGGCAGAGCTATGGTCAGTCTTCCCAAAGGGGCTACTACCTGGAGAGTCAATGCCCTGCCGCCCCTCCCTCACCTTTCTCTTCCTACCCCTATCCCCCCGCCCGAAGCCCACTGTCCCGTATGCCAATACCTGACAGTTGGCCGAACTTGTCCGAACAGTCAAAAATAGCATTATTGAAACCAAAACTGAAACAAAATCAAAACCTAATTTTTGCCCCTGAAAAGACGTTTTTCCTGCCCCCAAACTCATCCGAACATGACCAAACTGTTCAGTCATTCGAGAGTTTGGTTCGGACGTTTGGTTCGGACGTCCGAACAGACCGAGTTCGGTCCGAACTCCGAACATCCGAACCGCGTTCGCCCATTCCTAGCCCTCAGCTCATCTCCCTTACTCAATGTGTGGAATCAAACAAGACACATTAGCCTTCACCAGGTGCATTCCCATGTGCCTATCTACTAGAGCCGCCACACACAGTGGAGTCCAGGAATATCGTGGGCCAACTAAATGGGGCAGTCAGGACTAATGAGTGCCCACGTGTCTATGTCTCATCAATTAGATTCACCAGAAGCCTCACTGGCATCCAAGTCCACCAGCGCAGAGTCCCACCAGATGAGAGGTGGGAGCAGTAGCATTCTTCCTCCCCCCATGACTGCCTCTAAGCTGAGAGGCCTGTTAGAGATCTCCCCAAGACCCGCAGTCTCCCTCACCACAGCCTTTCAAGTGAGAGGCTGGGGGGCAGGTGCGGGAAGGGAGAATGGCTGGGAGCAAAATTCAGAGAGAGGTGACTGTGGGAAGGGAGATTGCTAGAGCCACTGGTGGAAGCTTCTGAAAGCACATGAGGTACAGGCAGGGGGTTATTATTATTATTATTATTATTATTAAACATTTATAAAGCGCCAGTAACAACCTGGCACTGTACAGAACATACAATCAGCTGCGGTCCCTGCCTTTGGCTTACAATCTAAAAGACAAGGAGGGGGAGACAAGGAGAGGGGACAGCGGGAGAGACATGGGAGAAGACAAACAAACATTCAGGCGGATGCGAAGTCTCAGG
>QEPC01014676.1:691299-712512 GCA_003113815.1 Sphenodon punctatus
CCCCCCCCCAGTGTGGGTGGCTGCCCATCAGGGCAGGATTGCTCACCAGAGAGTGGCTGGACTTCTGGTCCCATGCTAAGGGTCGGGCCGGCTAGGCTGGAATTTGGGCTTGCTCTCCCCCCCTCTGAGGGACCAAGGGGCCAGAGCCAAGCCAGAGGCAGGCCAGTGCTGGCCAACCACCCCCAGGCTGCAAACTTGTGAGCAGGCTGAAGGGGAGTGTGCCCAGGGGAGCAGGCCGCACGCAGTGATAAGGAGGGGAACCCCTTCGGGCACCAAAGCCACCAAAGAAGTGGAGGGCCCCACCCAAGGGCTACCCCACGAGGTCCCCTAGGGTTGTCCCAGCCCCCCGCCCTCTCCCCACAGGAGCAGCATGAGAGAAGGGGAGCGGGGATGATCCTTCAGGTGCTGCAGGAACAGCTCAGGGGATATCAGCAGAGGATCGAGGAGCTTGAGAGTGCCCAAGGCCGGGCAGATGATAGCCACCCACCAAGGCCCAGGGGCACGGGAATGGGCACACACACATTCACCGGACATGTGTGGGTGTTCCATGTGGTTCTCATGGACCTACCCCCAGCCATGTCCATTTAAAAAGGCCAAAATGATAATCTTCACACGAGTCTAATGTTTTGCTCTACCCATTTATGTCTATTGCTATTTCTCCTACTCACTGGAAATTATCAATCTCCTGTAGTTATAAAAGCCTCTTTCTATCGGGTACAAGAAGTCAAACTTTCCTACTGAAGCAGTTAAAGGTCAGGCAGCTTGGAAGAGATAGCTTCTCAAGGCACGATTCATAGCAGCTTGCAAATCCACTCTGTTCTGTACTTATGCGAGAGAGAAATAACAGAGTATTTGGAACATCGATGACAAGGAAGGCACACAAAAAAAGTTGTTTTCCATGGACAGAGACTAATTCTATTTGCATGCAAAACATTTGATTTTGTTACAAAAAGCCTGAGAGCTTAGCTTAATCAGCTGATTTTGGGTCATATCTTTTTTTGTTTCTGTTACTGAAATGGAGATTTTATAAGATGTATTTGAAAATCCCTCTCTGGCAACTCTCTCTGTTATGACAATGCTAGAATTTGAGTGGCTAAATTTTCATAATGGAGGAAATTAAATGTCAAAGTTTATATTCCCTTTGAAATGAGCTAGTGTTCCTGAGCACAATCCTGCATGGAGGGGTGGTGTGCGCGTAAGTGTTGCACTTGATTTCTGGGGGTGGCCAACCCCATGTCCTCCTCTTGCAGCACCATGTGAACTGGGCTTATATGGACCTTACAACAGCCATGGCCCGCAATCTACCTCCTCTCCTACACCATAGAGCTGTGATTGGATTCGCCGCCGCTCTAAGCTGTTGCCCACAGCTCTATGGTATGGTCTGGGAGCGGAGCTGCAGCAGCCATCTGTGACTGCAGCGCCACCTCTGGCTAGTGCCCAAGGTTGGGAGGCCCACTCTTCCAGTGGTCTCTGAGACATTCTGGAGCACCACTAGCTGGACTGGAGTGGATAGGGATGTGTGAACAGAATACGGTTCAAATGTTTGGCCGTTCGGCTGTTCGGTTCGGGAACCGAGTTCGGGTACCAAGTTCGGGTTCGGTCATTAAGTCCGGGAACTGAGTTCGGATTCAGTTGTTTGGTTCGGCGGCACTCTGTCCGACCAAACGTTCGGCGGAGTTAGGTATCAATATCAGTATCGGTTTTATATTTTTATTTATTTATTTATTCAAATTTGTAATCTAATATATATATCTACACTAACTCTAACTGCTGTTAACTATTCTAAAACCTATGGAACTAAATTGAATATTATCTAATATCTACAAAGGCCTAGTCCTACAAACACACTATAAAATATTAAAACTGAATCACTACACACTACCTATCTAACTCCTACAACTATCTATATCTATAGTAACTACCTAATATCTAATATCTGTCTATCTATATACAGAGGGATGGTTGGGGGGACATAGGCAGCTCACACCAAACAACACAGGGAGGGGTACGAAACTGAAATGAAACCTAAATCAATCTAATCCTACTCTAAATAAATCCAAAAACAGGGGAAGGGAATTGGGAATGGAATATATAAAGGGAGAAGGGGAAGATTCAATGCAGGGTAGGGAGAAAGAACACAGGGATGGGTAAAAAATAAAAATAACACCTAAATCTAGCTAATCTAATCTAAATAAATGATACTAGGGAGGTAAGTGTGTGGGATGGGTGAAATAGGAGGAGGATGGCAATGGATTAGGAACACAAACTGCTAGGAGAGGGAGACGTCTGAAAACACCTGCTGTCAGGAACAGTGGCTATCTCAGAAGGTGTTGGAAGGGGGGGGCAATGACTTTTGTTACTTTTGTTACTTGCTGCGCCCGCCTTACCACAAGCCCTATTGGCTCCGTGCAGCCTAGCCCCTCCCCCATCCCCCATGTCTGAGGAGAAAAGGGTTGGTTATTGGGCAGGCTGGCTGCTACTCCAAGCCTCTCCACCCCTGGTGCCGGAAAGTCTGTTCCTCAGTTGCTTCCCCCTCCCTGGGCCTTCCAGCCACGTTTTTCCCTCCCGAACTCATCTGAACTCACCCGAACGTGGCTGAACTGTTCAGTTGTTCAGAGTTCGGATTGAGTTCGGTTCGGTCCGTTTGGGTTCAGTTGTTTGGTTCGGTCTTCCAAATGGACAGAGTTCGGTCTAAACTCCGAACTTGCGAATCATGTTCGCACATCCCTAGGAGTGGATCAGGTGCCGCCTGCTCTGTTCCTGCTCCGCTTTTACATCTGACAACCCACCTTTCGACTGATGGGCTGCCTGGGTTTATGAGGTGGAGTAGAGCCATGGGTGCAGTCCATTTAAAAGCACCCAGCGAGAGCCATCAAGGTCAAGTTTACTATGATCAGCAGACTGCTGACTATAACACAGGAGTACTCAATACTTCTCTTTACATGAACATACTTAAGTGCTGACTGCACAGAAGGTCTGGGGTGTGGGGAGGTGACTTGCATGCTAATGAGTTTGCAACTTAAATTTCTTGAGGAGGGGCAAAGTGGGCTGAGATGAAACCCTTATTCATTTCTTATTAATCCTTAGCAAGATTGCCCCCCCCAAAAAAAAATTCACTCTCCACAAACTGAGTAGATAACTACAATACTATATTATATTACAAATAAAATCCTGACACTACATCATCTGAAAGGCTGGGGTTTGGCTTTTGGCCAGCACCGCTAATGAGTGTAAGTACTGTATATATGGGTAGGATTTTACCTAACTGTCCCTAGTCAGGTAAGTATTGAAGGTAAGTATGTGAGTGTAGATAAGAATATGGATGTGTATGTGGGTTACGTGTGTCTTCTGTGAATGTGAGTGAGCCAGCCCCTCTCCCCCCCCCCCAGAACTTTCCATGCATCAGAACGTAGTAAGTGCCTCTCTGTGTGACTGGGAGTGTCCCTTGGGTGCTTTTAGATGGACTACTGGTTCTGCCTGCTCCAGCCTGTTTCACTCCCGGGCCAGTTGGTCTGTTTAAAAGTGCTTTGTCCAATGTGGAAGTAGAGCAGACTGTGCCTGATTCAGGGCAGCCCTGTTTGCTGCACTCTGGAACATCCTGAAGCACCACCTGTCAGGTCTCTCGGGTAAAGAGAGAAGGGAAGGGGATGGAGGGTCAGCGGGGTTAGGGCCAGAAGGGAGGGGGTTCGAGAATTCACTCGAACTTGCTCAAGGAGATGGCGCTCTCTCTCTATTAGTAACGGGGCTCCCAAAATTCCCCTCAGGATAGTAGGTGGGCTTTCCTTGCTAATTACAAGGCAACCCTTATCATCATAGGGGTAGAGAGAGAGGTGATGCCGACCAAGAGAGGAATAGGAGGGGGGAGGGCCAGCCTTACAACACAAGTGCACCAAAGAGGCCAGAGGCCTGGGGAACCCAGGCTCCACAACGTGATACACAGTGAGGGTACAGTGAGACAGTGCCGGGAATGGGGATGCTGGGTCAGGGATTCAAAGGGGGCCCAACGGGAGAGAGGGAAGAGGGAGGGGAGTAGGGGTTACCCCAGGGGATGGAAGGGGAAGAAGGGTTCACAGGCGCAACTACCGGGATCCGGAAGGTGGGGGCTCAGGGCTATTCTATTAAGGCACAAGGGGGCAGGGCAACCAAAGGGTGTCAGGAACACAGTCTACAACAAATAACACAAGCGTCACGGGCAGGGAAGAGCACAAGAGGGGGAACACACAACAAATATCAGTCACCACTTGGTTCTCAATCACTTAGCTTTCAGCAAAGTCAAATAGCAAGGGGGCCAGCTTCTCTTGCGATTACCGGCGGGGAGCCAATGTCCTGCCGGTACTTTTATAGTCCTCTGTTCATGAGCCCCTGAAAGCCCCTCCCCCTACAACTTGCATCGCGCCGCTATGCGTTCGCTACGTTTGGGCGGGGCTTGTCCATTCTCATGCGGTGCATCCCCCTGCAACGGGGATGAGGCTGACGGTGTGGCGTCTTGCTGCAGGGGCGGAGCTATGGCCCGTGCTGGGGGAGGTTCTTCCGGTGTTTCCCCTAGGCTTCTCCCTGCGCCCCGCTTCACCCCCCGAGCCCGGCCACCTCGCATGACACCGCCTGCAGAGCAGGTAAGCCAAACCCAGGGCACCGACACAAACTGGAGCTGCTGTCTGTCTGCTCAGTGGACCCATGCTGCAGCCCTGCTTTTGTCTGGCTATTGCCCTGGTCACTATCATAGACTTGTGGGTACCAGCCTAGAGCATTGGGAGATCTGCCCAGAACTCTATAGTGTGGGGGTGGGGGACACTGTGCGGGTGGACCGTGGGCTGCAAGTGGGCAGATGCAGAGGTGCACCCCCTCAGAGAAGTTCTGGGGACAGGCAGTCTCTGTGTCCATCTGTTTACACCCTACGTGTCTCTTCTGAATGTGTGCAAGAGAGCCCCCTGGTTCAGTACAGAATGAGCCCCTCTGTGTGTGCGAATGAGAGTCTGAGTGAGCCTCCTAGCTCATCCTGGGTATATAAACTCTAGGGATGGGACTCGATTTGAATTATCGGTTACCAATTTTATTATCGGATTAATCCGATATTGCATTTATCGTCATTGGTATATCGTTTTTTTAACATTGCTGATTTCTCGGTTCTTTAACATTGCGGCCATTGTTAATGACATCGATGTTAAAAATCTGAGCAAAACCGGCAATGTTAAAAAAACGATATACCGATACTGACAATTATCGATATTATCGGATTAATCTGATATTGACAATTATTGGTATTATTGGATTAATCGGATACCAATAGTCCCACCCCTAATAAACCCCAAGAGCTTTCTCTCTCTTTGCCCTGATGTAACTAGAATGCCATCTGCACAAAGCTTGAAGACCATGTACAGTCTGCCAGTACAAGAAGGACATGTGCAGCTCAACAGACAAACAGACATGCTGTTGCAGAGTGATGGGTCACTAGAAGGTCCCATTGGTAGGCACATTATAACAACAATAACTAACACAACACGTAAATCAGATGTTACACTCCATTAAAACACAGATAATAGAATGGCCCATAGGTAATAAAAAATAAATAAATGGCTATTTAAATCCTGCTCAGCAGTGACATTGCATATGCAAGTGGAAGTGGGTGATGGGAGATGATGCTTCTTGTGAGAATGAGAATTTGGCACAATCTTAAAACCAGTGCAGTACTTCATGAGTAATGTAGGCATGTGTAACTCCCTTTGTGCACCTGGATAAATTTGAATAAGGATCATGCTCAATGTTTTTAAGAGCAGTGATTATGTTTACTTTACCACCGCATACGAGATCTCGTTTCAGCCCTAATTATAACACCAGTGCTATTGGACAGGGTCAGAGGGCCCAAATATACCCTAATATGCTCTCTCCCTTTCTCCTCCATCGTTTCTCCCTGATGCTGCATGCTGTCTGCTGACTACCAGGAAATCCTGTAAACCAAAAAGTAGTATGCTGCACAGTTGTTCTCCTTCATATCACCACTGCTGGGCAGTGCCTTATACCCAACTAAGGCATCCCCATTAGGAACAGGTATTGCCTGCCCTGTTGACATTGCCTGGGAGAGTAGCAGTTAGCAGGATAATAGTGCTGCATTTTGCATGGGCAAGAATGAGTTCCTTGGTTTGGTGAAAGGTAGCTTGCATTATCAGGGAGAAGGAAGAGTTTCTCAGAGTCAGGGGATTGAAGCAGGGGAGATTTTGACTAGGTCTAGAGGTCCTCTCTCCTACAGTAATGATGCTGTTATCATTGCTCCTCCTCCAGTAGAGCCACAGATTTCTAGAGGGGCACTTATTTATATTTATATTTATATGCCACCCCTTCCTGCCTCAGGCATCTTGGGGCAGCTCACAACATTTTTTTAAAAATGTAAACATTAAAAACAAACAACAATAATGATAATTAAAAACAATTTAACCCCCACCACCACCCTACCCTACCCACCCCATCTCCCTCAGGAAAGGCCTGGTGGAACAGCCAGGTCCTACATTGTCTGCAAAAAGAGGGGAGGTCAGCAGCCAAGCGGATCTCCAATGGGAGGGAGTTCCACAGCCGCAGCTCAGCCACAGAGAATGCCCTCCTCATAGTAGATACCCGGGAACCCCGAGGAGGGTGCCCCCAGCCGACTGCAGGGGTCGATTCAGGACCTGGAGGGTGAGCCGGTCCTGCAGATAGGCGGGGCCCAAGCCGTTTAGGGCTTTAAAGGTCAACACCAACACCTTCACTTCAAGGGAACAGTCCTTGTTTCTGCCTGTGATATGGAGGGACACATCAAAGTGGATGGTACTGAGGCATGATCCTTCTGGTGATTAGTATGGGACCTGCTTTATATCTGGTTAAAAGTTAATTGGCCTCAGCTGAGCGGCTAGCTACCTCAAAGAGAGAAGCTGCTTGGGCAGNCAATCACTTAGCTTTCAGCAGAGTCAATAGCAAGGGGGCCAGCTTCTCTCGCGATTACCGGCGGGGAGCCAATGTCCCGCCGGTACTTTTATAGGCCTCTGTTCATGAGCCCCTGAAAGCCCCGCCCCCTACAACATGCATCGCGCCGCTATGCGTTCGCTACGTCAGGGCGGGGCTTGTCCATTCTCATGCGGTGCATCCCCCTGCAACGGGGATGAGGCTGACGGTGTGGCGTCTTGCTGCAGGGGCGGAGCTATGGCCCGTGCTGGGGGAGGTTCTTCCGGTGTTTCCCCTAGGCTTCTCCCTGCGCCCCGCTTCACCCCCCGAGCCCGGCCACCTCGCATGACACCGCCTGCAGAGCAGGTAAGCCAAACCCAGGGCACCGACACAAACTGGAGCTGCTGTCTGTCTGCTCAGTGGACCCATGCTGCAGCCCTGCTTTTGTCTGGCTATTGCCCTGGTCACTATCATAGACTTGTGGGTACCAGCCTAGAGCATTGGGAGATCTGCCCAGAACTCTATAGTGTGGGGGTGGGGGACACTGTGCGGGTGGACCGTGGGCTGCAAGTGGGCAGATGCAGAGGTGCACCCCCTCAGAGAAGTTCTGGGGACAGGCAGTCTCTGTGTCCATCTGTTTACACCCTACGTGTCTCTTCTGAATGTGTGCAAGAGAGCCCCCTGGTTCAGTACAGAATGAGCCCCTCTGTGTGTGCGAATGAGAGTCTGAGTGAGCCTCCTAGCTCATCCTGGGTATATAAACTCTAGGGATGGGACTCGATATGAATTATCGGTTACCAATTTTATTATCGGATTAATCCGATATTGCATTTATCGTCATTGGTATATCGTTTTTTTAACATTGCTGATTTCTCGGTTCTTTAACATTGCGGCCATTGTTAATGACATCGATGTTAAAAATCTGAGCAAAACCGGCAATGTTAAAAAAACGATATACCGATACTGACAATTATCGATATTATCGGATTAATCTGATATTGACAATTATTGGTATTATTGGATTAATCGGATACCAATAGTCCCACCCCTAATAAACCCCAAGAGCTTTCTCTCTCTTTGCCCTGATGTAACTAGAATGCCATCTGCACAAAGCTTGAAGACCATGTACAGTCTGCCAGTACAAGAAGGACATGTGCAGCTCAACAGACAAACAGACATGCTGTTGCAGAGTGATGGGTCACTAGAAGGTCCCATTGGTAGGCACATTATAACAACAATAACTAACACAACACGTAAATCAGATGTTACACTCCATTAAAACACAGATAATAGAATGGCCCATAGGTAATAAAAAATAAATAAATGGCTATTTAAATCCTGCTCAGCAGTGACATTGCATATGCAAGTGGAAGTGGGTGATGGGAGATGATGCTTCTTGTGAGAATGAGAATTTGGCACAATCTTAAAACCAGTGCAGTACTTCATGAGTAATGTAGGCATGTGTAACTCCCTTTGTGCACCTGGATGAATTTGAATAAGGATCATGCTCAATGTTTTTAAGAGCAGTGATTATGTTTACTTTCCCACCGCATACGAGATCTCGTTTCAGCCCTAATTATAACACCAGTGCTATTGGACAGGGTCAGAGGGCCCAAATATACCCTAATATGCTCTCTCCCTTTCTCCTCCATCGTTTCTCCCTGATGCTGCATGCTGTCTGCTGACTACCAGGAAATCCTGTAAACCAAAAAGTAGTATGCTGCACAGTTGTTCTCCTTCATATCACCACTGCTGGGCAGTGCCTTATACCCAACTAAGGCATCCCCATTAGGAACAGGTATTGCCTGCCCTGTTGACATTGCCTGGGAGAGTAGCAGTTAGCAGGATAATAGTGCTGCATTTTGCATGGGCAAGAATGAGTTCCTTGGTTTGGTGAAAGGTAGCTTGCATTATCAGGGAGAAGGAAGAGTTTCTCAGAGTCAGGGGATTGAAGCAGGGGAGATTTTGACTAGGTCTAGAGGTCCTCTCTCCTACAGTAATGATGCTGTTATCATTGCTCCTCCTCCAGTAGAGCCACAGATTTCTAGAGGGGCACTTATTTATATTTATATTTATATGCCACCCCTTCCTGCCTCAGGCATCTTGGGGCAGCTCACAACATTTTTTTAAAAATGTAAACATTAAAAACAAACAACAATAATGATAATTAAAAACAATTTAACCCCCACCACCACCCTACCCTACCCACCCCATCTCCCTCAGGAAAGGCCTGGTGGAACAGCCAGGTCCTACATTGTCTGCAAAAAGAGGGGAGGTCAGCAGCCAAGCGGATTCCAATGGGAGGGAGTTCCACAGCCGCAGCTCAGCCACAGAGAATGCCCTCCTCATAGTAGATACCCGGGAACCCCGAGGAGGGTGCCCCCAGCCGACTGCAGGGGTCGATTCAGGACCTGGAGGGTGAGCCGGTCCTGCAGATAGGCGGGGCCCAAGCCGTTTAGGGCTTTAAAGGTCAACACCAACACCTTCACTTCAAGGGAACAGTCCTTGTTTCTGCCTGTGATATGGAGGGACACATCAAAGTGGATGGTACTGAGGCATGATCCTTCTGGTGATTAGTATGGGACCTGCTTTATATCTGGTTAAAAGTTAATTGGCCTCAGCTGAGCGGCTAGCTACCTCAAAGAGAGAAGCTGCTTGGGCAGGCACAGGAAAAGGAAGTAGCTGGGCATGATCGGTTCAGCCCAGTCATAAAGCTGAGCCAGGAAGCCAGCAGACAGTCTGTTAGTTCTGGGCTCCAGTAAGGGAAATATCTTTCCACTCTGGCTGCCAGTCTGCCTTTGATTAATAAGGCAAAGGAGTTTATTTGCGGCTCCCAGCGTGTTGCTGGCTCCACCAGGAGCGTGGATTCAGACAGCCAAGCCTAAAGGATCAAGATGGCTGGAGGTTGCTAAGAGGTCTGACTGACAGACTGACACTGCCAAGCTGCTACAGATGGGTTGCCAAGAGCACTAGTGAAGCAGCTTCCAATAGCATACTGGTATCAACCTATGAAGCTTTAACTAGTGTAGCTAAAAGACCACCTCTTCTCCATGCCCCAGCGTAATTCTGAAGGTCAGCCAAGAATGATCTCTTGCTGGTTACATTAGTGTGTCAAGTCTCTAGGGCAAAGGCACATAAAGAGGTGGCTTGTTTCTTGGTGGCTAGGAGTTCCACAGCTTTGGAACTCTAACCCTGGAAGAGGCCAAGATGAACATTTTCCAAAAGCAATGTAAAGTTTTTCTATTTGGCCTGGCGTAAAGTAGACAAGTTTATGGGAAACTTATATGGAGCAGGATGTAAAATTATTTACACATGTATAAATGATCTTTCTATATGAATGTATATCTATTGTTTTATACCTGTGTTAGGGGTTATTTGCCATGAACCTTTTTGGGATAGGGTGAGAAGTAAACCTAAACAAACAAATATTTCTGATGTGCTTATTCCTTAGTCCCTTTGAAATAAATGGGATTGTGGACTAAGATATGACTCCATATTGAAAAGGAGTCATTTGGCCCTTTCTTTAAAAGTGGCACAAAAAACACAATATGCCTGTTCAGTTTCCTTCCAATTGTGGCTGTTAACAGTGGGTGTTTTTACACACACATTTCTCCTGGATGTTTGTTGTTACATCCTGAACCTTGTGTCTAAATCACTCACCCAGAACTTAAACATCCAGCTCTTTGAACTTTTGCATAGAACTTCTCCCAGAACCTTTGTGTGTAAAAAGTTTTCCTGGTAAACTGCTTTGCTCCAGGCAGCTGTGATCACTTGGTTTCCATGGTAGCCTGTCACGTCTACAGCTGCGGCTACTTTAGGCTGCCTCAGGGCAGTGTTTGTGTGAAGAATGCATCCAGGAACTGCCTCAGGGCAGTGTGTGTGTGAAACATGCATCCAGAACTTACTTGTGGACTTGTAAACCCAGAAGATTGAAAAATCCAGAACTTTAACTTGTGTGTAAAACTTAACTGCCCAGTGTTAGATTCTTCATTTCTTAAACACAAATGTGGTTCCATTCCATCTTTTTAGATGGTGTATTTTTAGTTTTAGTACTTGGAAACATGGAAGTGTTTGTTCAGCTCAATAAAGAGGGGGCTATGATTCTTGAGGATGATGTACAGAAGAAGCTCATTAGCAATGTCTCTCCAGAAATCTTTCAGTTAGATTTGATTTCACTACCTGGCTATATTTACAATAGTCCAGGCATGAAAGTCTTGTTCTCCTTACCTTTCCCAATATTCCCCCTCCCCGTACTCTTCCTCTTTGTTCTGTTCATTGCTTCTCATTAAAGGTGCCAGTAATATGTGAAGCTAGAAGTGTATTGTGACTTCTTTATATGTTCTTCTTTTATTAGAAATGAAAGGAACTGGGCTCTCTATTTGGGGAAAATAATGATCACAAGGGTACTCCTTGATCTACCACTGGGGCATGTGGAATGGCATAAGCAGCTTGTACAGGGTGTCAAGGCAGCAGAAATTAAAGCAGGAAAAGACTGTTGAGACTGCTCTCTTGACACAATACCACCAGCCTGAACATTCTTTCTTCTGATGGTCTGATGAAGGTATTCTTCAGAGTTGATTAAAAAACACAAAGAGCACTTTCCACAAAAGGTCTACTACTCATTTTCTTTATATTGTTAAAAATTGATGTTTCAGGTTTGTCCCCAAATAAACACATATATTTTGTTTAAAATGCTATAGAGATATACATAAAGGCAAAGATAAAGTTCTGCATTAGCAGCTTATTAATAATGCCATGTCCGTCTTCAGAGAGGTGTTAAAAGGGAATTGCTGTCCTTCGTGCTGTACTTCACTAGTTGTAGAAAGTAACAACGTTTGGCTTTTTGCTACCACACAATGCTATTGATTTACCTACATGGAAAATCCACAATTTATTACTCGTCCCCTACTGCATGTTAGTTATATTTTGGTTGCAATATATCATAGAATCATAGGGCTGGAAGAGATAGATAGATAGATAGATAGATAGATAGATAGATAGATAGATAGATAGATAGATAGATAGATAGATAGATAGATAGATAGATAGATTTTCTTTGGCAGACCGTAGGTCATAGCCATCATATATAACATACATAGCAAACATACAAAACATAAAAAGGGCAGAGACCTCAGCATAGGTTGCGCCAACAGTACCAATACTACAGTAATACCAACACCTAGTATACCCCCTCACACACTGCTCTCCCCAATGGCAATTTAAATTCCAAAAAAAGTTTCCACAGGGCAAAAGCCTTAATCAAGAAAGAGATGACATCCCCTGTAATTTCGAGGTCCTGATCACCCAAGGCTATACCCACCAGGGACTGTATGGTTCGTCCTGGGTACCTAGAGAGCAAATTGCTCAAGCACTCACTCCTAATACTGTCATACAAGTGACAGCAAAAAAGGACATGCCCCACTGATTCTACCTCCTGCATATCATAGGGACATAACCTAAGGTCGAAAGGAATACCATTAAACCGACCATCCAACATCCTGTTGGGTAGAGCATTAAAACGTGCAGACAAAAAGAGTCACTTCCCCCTTCAAGAGCAGTTTTACATCAGATATGCTGCCGTAACATCCGCTAGGGGGGTTATGGGCAAGTAGTCCCTTATATGCACAGAGGCTCTGATCCTGGTGCTCTCAGTTTGTGTATCCATATCCCGCCAACGGCTATTCACCTCCCTCCAGTCCCCTCTAGCTTCCCTGGCAAGCAAATATTCTTTAGACAGGCCCAAGAAGGCCAGATGCACCTCCACCTTCGAAAACCAACTACATCTAAAGAAGTCCTCCCACAAGAATGGCAAAAGTCCCATAGCCCCTGGGCCCATTACTTTAATCCAAAGCCTATGTGCCTTGGCCCATGCTATAAAGGTCCAGCTACGCTGTCCCATTTCTGCTCTAATTGCAGCACTAGTTGTACCGCGAGGTGCATTCATGATTCCCCTAAGGAATTTATTCTGATTGCCATCAATACTGGACCCAATACAAGGCACCCACAAATCAGCCCCAAATAGGAATTGTGCGGTCACCTTGCTATGGAAAACCTCAATAGCCATTTTAAAGGCTGACCCCCCTGTTTGACTAAATAGTTGCCTAACAGTCAAGGCAGATTTCTTAGCCAACATCTCAGCCCTACTAAGCTGACACTTCCAAACACCCGAGCAGTGAAACTGAAGGCCCAGATATCTGAACGTCCTGACTTGCTCAATCATAGCCACCCCCCCCCCCATATGCCAAGAGTGGTTATTTTTGGTGAAGGATTTAGCAAATGCAATAATTTTTTATTTATGGAAATTTATAGTGAGCTTATTGACTTGGCAATAGCTCGCAAAAGCCCCAAACTGTCGATTTAAACCCACCTTGGTTTGGGAGAGAATCACCAAATCGTCTGCGAATAGCAGGCTTCCACTATATCTAGCTGCTAACCTTGGCGGAAAAAAATGTAGTTGGGCCAAGAGGGGTATCACGTCATTTATAAAAATGTTAAACAACAGGGGTGCCAACACGCACCCCCGTCTAACCCCTCTGGCCACCGGCACTTGCTCTGTAAGGTGCCCTAACGGGGTTATCTTTACTGCTAGACTAGAATCTGCATACAAATTGAAAATAAGAAATAACAGTTGACCATCAATAGAAGAGTCAGCAAACTTAGCCCATAGGAGTTTGTGACTAACTAAATTGAATGCCGACCTTAAGTCAAGAAAGGCAGCGTACAGTTTCCCATTGACCTTAATGTACTTTTCAATAAGATGGGTAAGGATTAAACAATGCTCTGGGACCGATCTGCCTCCTTGAAAGCCTGCCTGCTCAGGGAACAGAATTTTCCTATTCTCTATCCAGAGAGAGAGTTTGACCTGCAGATGTTTGGCGTATAATTTGCTGATGATACATAGTAAACTTATAGGTCTATAGTTAGAAGGATCAACCCGAACACCCTTT
Organism: Sphenodon punctatus; assembly: GCA_003113815.1. NCBI lineage: Eukaryota > Metazoa > Chordata > Lepidosauria > Sphenodontia > Sphenodontidae > Sphenodon > Sphenodon punctatus. Next base: position 705,156 of record QEPC01014676.1, read on the forward strand.
TTGTAGATTGGGACCACAATTGCACAATTCCAATTGCCTTGGAATTTGCCTGTTCTATCGATGGCCGTAAATAATACTGCTAGAACTGGGAACCACCACTCACTGAATTGTTTAATGAACCCTGCTGGAATTAGGTTCATGCCTGTCGCCTTGTTGTTCTTACATGAGGCCACTAACTCACTGATCTCATCAGTTGTCACGGGAGGCCATTCTGGCATAATTTTCAATGGCTTAACTTGCACCCTAGGTTGACCATCAGGGGCAGTATACAGTTCCCCAAAATGTGCTACCCAATCCTGGGGATCAACAGAGAGACTAGACCCATAAGCGGGGCCAGCTGCCGTGGCATTAACCAGCCACCAAAACCTTCTGGAGTCCCCCATTTTGGCAGCTTCCAGAACTGATTTCCACCTCTGGAAAAAATATTGAAGTTTCTTGGCCTTAAGGAGCTGTTTATAATCTTGTTTGGCTTGAAAATATTGCAAGGGGAGCTGTTGAAAAAGACCCTGGTGATAATCCCTATAAATGGCTCAAAATGAGCATTTAGCTCTATAGCACTCATTGAACCAGGGTGAACGCCCAAGAGTAAGAGCCAACTTCCTTGATAGGGCTGGAAAAGACCTCAAAGACCTAATGTCCTGCACTGAGGCAGGATTGCCGAAACCCAAACTACCCCAAGAGATGAAATCACCCAAAGAAGAGAGCATATAATCAGCTAAATGAAAAAAAAGATTTGTTTGTCCTGCAAGAAAAAGAATGTTGGGTGGTGAAAAAAAAGTTCTTTCTGTAGCATAGAAAGATCATCACACGATCACTCTCCTAAATTTATCCAGTTATGTTTTAAAGCTAATTGAGTTTAGAGCTGAAATGAATATTTGGCGAATCCAGTATATTTGGATTTGCTTTTGAAAAGGATACATTCCAGTGGTCACCCTGTTCTTTGAATGCCTTGATGTCTTAACATACAAGCTATAAAACCCATCTGTTTTTAACCAACAGAAGAAAAGAACAAAAGGTTTCCCTCTAAAGAAGCAAAAGCCGAAAGATCTTGAGCATTCCTAATATAGCACTCTAGTTCTGAATAATAATAATAATAATAATAATAATAATAATTTGTCAGCAATGTACCTGGCACTATACAATCAGTAGTCAGAGGCAGGCCCCTACCCCAAGGGACTTGCAGGCTAAAATGATGAGAAATTACCAAGCACTTGTTTTGTTATATAACAAACGTCTCTGGCAAATTAGAGAGTCATCTGACAGACTCTAGCCACTTGCACATGAGACGAGAGGGGGGAGGGACTGGCATGAGCCGAAATCATGCAAGGGGGAATTGTGGGAAGCTCCGCTTGTGTATGTGGGGTTTTAGCCCATTTATGGTACAACTTATCACACAAATTATAGGGCTCAAAATCCAGCCCTGTAATCCACGCATGAAATTACACCAGAAATGGGCTAAAACCCCATGTACACAAGCAGAGCTTCACACAATTCTCCCTGGCATGATTTCACCTCATGCCAGTTCCTCCCCATCTCCTGTATGATGTGCAAGAGGCCTCTGTAAGGCCTCTGTCTCTGGCAAATTATAGAGCGGCAAATTGTCGACTTATTATAAAATTGAGAGGATTTCCCCATACCGTTTGAAATTGTGAGGGGAAGAAGCTTTTCAAACTTTGGAACGATCAGGTGAGAATCAGCTGAGATATAGGACTTTGGATTTTGGAAGCAGAACTGTTTTTTCTCCCTTTTGGAACATTTTCTGTCGACATAGGAAAGTTTGTTTTAAGTTATTTGTGTGGAAGTGTAGAGGTGTCAGGAAAAAAGTGTCCATTCTAGTCCATTCCTGAGTTTGGCTTTTGAAAATGTGCCATGTAGTTTAAGGTAGGATGTTTTCAAATTCCCATGGGGAGAGTGAAATTTTAAAATGTCAGAATAGTTGTGGATTAGACCTATAAAAAGCATATGTACATCTTTCTCTACTTTGATTAATTTCAGATGTTACATGATCACAGTCAAGCACCCTGAATCGCAGTGGATTCAGGGTGATGGCTGTGAGTGCCGTAACATCTACTTGATCCCTGCGAGATGTCCACCACAGTGAATCTCTGGTGGAGTTCAAAGCTAACCACAGTTCTGGAGGTGAGGCCAGCCTCACCTCCAGAACTGTGGTTAGGTTCGTCACGATCTGGAACGGGGATGGCAGTGGCGACGATGCACGTCTGCTTGCCAGCCCTGTACCGGAATCAGGCCCCAACCACGGCCCGCTACACCCGCCCATTTCCCCGTGGGCGAGTTGCCGAGGGAGTGCGGGGGGGCGGGGGTGAGCGGCTGCATGTCATGCCACACAGCCTCACCCCCTCCCCGTGGAGCCCCACCCCTCCCCGAACCCCGGTAGAGATCAGGCCAGCACATCCAAAGGACGACTGGTCTGATCACGGTTTAGCATGGCGGGCCGAAAGGCCCATCACATCTGAAATTACCCTTTGTCATACATAAGAGATGAGAATGGGTATCCATGTGTAAGATAAAGGTAAATTATTATATCTAGATTTAAGTCTCTACTAAATTTATTGTGAACATAAAGAATTCGATCTCCAACTGAATAAAAATGTAGGGCAAAAAAGCAAAATGGGCATGTTAAGTTAAACATATTCAGTGAAACATACCAAATATGCTTATTAAGTTAAAGATATTAGGTTAAAAATGCAGATTTTGCTTTCTTAAGCTTTCAAACTCCTGATAGATTATCAGGGAAAAGCCTTTACAGCAAGGTGAATGTGTATAAACTACGTTAAATGCAGGCACAAACAAACATGAAAATATTCACTTTGACCCACAGCTGTGACCCGAAAATATTTGCTTTGGCTCGAGAATTGGCCATATATTAGTATATTCATGAATAGAAATAATTTTTGAGAATATGAAAATCCATATTTGTTTTAGCTCTAATAGGATTTCTTGGCACTAAGGCAATCCCTTAGAGCCTATCCCAGATGTTTACTCCTCTGAAGAACACCTTATTTTCAGCCTAATTTATTCCTGGCCATATTTATCTCTAATTTAAATAAATGTTCACCTATATTCTCCTATATACCCCTAATGTATTTGTGTAAGTCATAACCATGGGTGTTTTCAGACGTTATGAGATCACAGTGAACCACGGTGAATACCCACCTGTGGTCACTGTGTCTCAAACATCTGTTTGGCGGCCGCCAGATGTTCGCCACAGTCAATACCCGCAAGGGGTCAATTTGAACCATGCTTCCCGGGCTAGCCGGGGGAATGTCCCGGAAAGCGTGGTCAAAAAGATCCCCAGCAGGGAACAAAAAAAAGTAACGTCTGGCCGCGCACCACGGCCCGGGATCACCGGCGGGATCCCGGGCCGTGGTGACTCCGGGCCGACACAGCGGCCGCATTGGCCCCACCGCCCACTCGTCTCCCTGGAGGGCAAGTGGCGGGGTGTGTGGAGGGGGCGGGGCCGTGCGGCCACACGTTGCGCCGCATGGCCCTGCCCCCTCCCAGATTCCCCCCCGGGATCCCTCCGGCATGTCTGATATGGCGTGACGGGGTGACCCCGGCGGGGAATGAATGGGTTGTTTTCGGTACGGGGCCAAGCGGTCCCGTAACATCTGAAAACACCCCATGTCTCCTTACAACCTTCTTTCTGTTAGACTAAATAGGTCGCATTCCTTTAACTTCATCTTGGTAGGTTCTCCATTGCTTTGATCATCTTGGTAGTTCGTTTTTTTGCATTTGTTCCAGTTTAAATTCTTTCTTCTTGAACATTGACAATCATAACTGAACACAGTCTTTCAGATGAAGTCTTAACAGGGCCTTATACAAAGACAGCAGTACTTCTCTATCTCAATGGCTTGCTTCATACATCTGAGGATTGTATTTGCTTCTGAATCGCATTGGTGACTTATAGTTGTTTTTCACTGATCAGCACACAGTGGGCATCTTTAGACACAACTGTGATTAGGTGTTTAAGACATTTGCCACATGGCTGTGCATTTTGCCTAAGCACTGTCACTATTTTTGACCACTGGTTTGCTCCCCATTAGCCTCCCATTAACACCCCATTGGTTGCATGGATGTATCAGGTGTGACAAATGAGCATTTCCCCCTGTCTCCGTGGCTAACACTGTGTCTAAAGGAATCAGGTGGTGTTTTCACTGTCATTTCTGGTCTGTCTGTCCCCAATCCTACACTCCGTGATGCTGCCAAACAGCCTGTTCCTTGCTGCACACAATCTGTGCGCTCTCCCAAAGCACCCACGGAGGTGGGTGGTGAACAGTGAATAATCAGCTATTTAGCTGCAATGTGGAGCAAAAGACCAGACAGTTCTCCCACATGGACTACAACTCCCATAATTCCATGGAAGTGCTTCTGTCAGGAGAGTTTCTGGCGTGAGCAGCAGGCAGGACCTCAGTTAGCCCCTGGATGTGCAAAACAGTAACAGGGGTAATCAGTGGCAAATGTGGGTCAGAAAATTGTGTCAACACACATTCCGCCACTCCTCACCATTATGTCTAAAGGCACCTCAGAGAATTTCAATGAAAACTACTTGGGTGGGTGTGAATTTATTTATTCTGATTTTTTTTAAACCTTCCCTGAAGGCTCAGTGTAAGATATATAAATACATAATATGTTAAATATGGTGTAAAATATACAAGAACACCTAAAAAAAAGGCCCACCTATTAAAGGCCTGATCAAACAAATAGGTCTTACGTTACCTCCGGAAAATGCTTTGGGGAACTTCCAGGAGAAGGAAGTTCTAAAGTTGTGGAGCAGTCACTGAGATCACTTCTGTACATGTCCTTGTCACATGAATGAATGAATGAATGAATGAATGAGCTAAGGCCACTCATGATGAGCTTGCAGAACTAGCGCATTAAAAAATACATTTTGAGAAAAGTCATGCGGGGGGTGTTTAGACACACCAGAAATCACTGGCTGTCATTGGAATTGTGGCTCGTGCTGGGATTTCAATGATGGCCGGAGACTTCTACTGCATCTAAAAGTGCCCCAGGTGACATTTCTCAAAATGTGTTTTTGAATGCTCTAGTTCAGCCTGCTCATCTAAAAGTGGCCTAAGTGCAGTGATGGAATTTGCAAGAGGGTGTCCTCAGCTGACCGTAGTGACCACACTGGATCTTGTAGAAGATATGGAGATGGTCTTGTAGATATGCAAGTCCCAAGCTGTTTATGACCCCATTAGTCTTTGATTATCACTGGCAGTGGCAGTCCTTCTTAATTATGGTTATTTTATTCATCAGTGTGTTCTGCAATTCTCGGTAGTTGTACTTTCCTTCCTGTATTTACTCTTCTCTTCCTTATTTAAAGGCCTTACGTACGTCCATTGGGTGCTTTTACACACACATTTCTCCTGCATGTTTGCTGTTACATCCTGAACTTTGTGTGTCTAAATCACTCACCCAGATCTTAAACATCTGGTTCTTTGAACTTCTGCATAGAACTTCTCACAGAACTTTTGTGTGTAAAAAGTTCTGGTCAACTGCTTTGCTCCAGGCAGCTGTGGTCATAGCAGTCCCTCACGACTACAACTATGGCTACTTTAGGCTGCTTCAGGGCAGTATTTGTGTGAGGAATGCATCCAGGAACTTCCTCAGGTAGGGGTGTGTGTGTGTGTGTGTGTGGGAGAGAGAGAGAGAGAGAGAGAGAGAGAGAGAGAAGAATGCATCCGGAACTTACTTGTGGACTTGTAAACCCAGAAGATTGAAAAACCAGCACTTTAAGGTGTGTGTAAAAATGCCCTTTGTCTCTGGTGATACTTAAGACTTTTCACAGATGGTCAAGGAAGCTGTTGAAATCAATGAAATAAAATTAGAGCACAGTGCTGTGTGATATCATTGGTGCTAACTGAGCACAAAGAAGAAAAGTAGTACATATGAACTAATCAGTCTAACTCTTTTGATTTATTTACTCATTTAGTAGGAATCTTAACCCAATTGGGGCCTTATTAATCAGTAAGAGTACATTATTCATACAATATAAGCTTTGGACTCATTATCTCTTTTGCAGGGAAATAATGTACATGTACCAGGTACCTGACAAAATCCAGTACGCAGCTGAAATATATAGCTATTCATGGGATACAGTATCCACCCTTTAGGAGTCTATCCAATCCATATTCTTTTTTAAAATCTCTCACACACAGGGCACAGCAGTTGCCTTTATTATATTCTCCTCCAAGTTTTCTTGCTTCTTGATTCATGTGTGAAATGAGCTATAAAAATGTTAAGCTCAGGCCAAAAATCTTGCTGCACTTATTAATATACCGTCAGGTACCAGAATACACCCAGAGAAACCAGGATGGTGCTAACCTCTTGCATTCAAAATGTGTCTATTATGCATCTCTCTAGTTGTACAATTGTCTCATCTGAAAATAGGACAACAACAAATGTTTCCCTTGAGCTATGCATGAATCTGTGACAACTTGTTTCTTTGATGTTATGGGGCAACATTTATGGAATTTTATTATGAAGCAGTCACACCAGGTATTATAAGCTAAATCACAGCTTTGCCTTGAGCAGGGGTAGTGAGTGCATTCTTGTGCTACTTCAGGAGTATGCCAGGAGCTAGAATTTTACACTGAGAGTAATTATCTGTCATGATTTCAATATTGCTACTGGGGCTGCACAGAATAGTAAAAAAAATCACACGTGTTTCTGAGAATCGGCTCCAAGTGTTCAGCTGGTCCTTGGTAACTCAGTCAAATATTTGATACTCAATACTCGGTAAAATAAAACTGAGTACCAAGTATTTTCTGAGTACTGAGTACCAAGTTCCCTTATGTCCTCCCCCGGAGGTTGATGGTCCCAGTGTGGTTTCTAGATGCGCTGGGGGAGTTACCCTCTGACCTTGACGACCATCTCATCGATGACCTCGTTGAGCTTTGAAACATCTTGCTAACTGAGGCCATCGATCAAATGGCTGCCAGATGTCCATTGCCCAGGTGGCAGCCCCACAGGTCTCCTTGGTTCTCTGAGGAGCTGCAGGTCCTGAAGCTAGAGGGGTGACAGTTGGAGCGATGGTGGCAACATAGAGCCAGTTTATGGGCCTATGCCGTGGCTGTGCAGACAGCAAAGAGGGAGTTCTTTGCTACCCTCATAGCATCCACTAAATCCCGTCCAGTGGAGTTGTTCCAGGTTGTGAGGGGCTGGTCGAAATGGTGCGCTCCTGCGGCAAGGGTGCCCTTTTCGCGAAATGCGACATCAAGTCGGCGTTCCGTCTCCTGCCAGTGCATCCTGAGGACTTTGAGCTTCTCGGCATGCAGTTCCAGGAAAAAATTTACTTTGACAAGGCAATGCCCATGGGATGCTCCATCTCATG
>QEPC01014676.1:712612-740130 GCA_003113815.1 Sphenodon punctatus
GGCCCGGCTCCTGGTGGGACTGGGCCACTGGGAGTATATTACACTGGTGCTCCGGTCTCTGTACTGGCTGTCAAGTCTTCTGGACAGATTCAAAGTGTTGGTCTTAACCTATAAAGCACTACATGGTCTGGGCCCTGTTTACCTGCAGGACGGCCTCACTCCCCGGGCTCTGGATCAGCCCCTGTGATCAGCTGGGAGCACATTTTTGGAGGCCCCCTGGGTGTCTCAGGGGGCCACACAGAGCAGGGTGTTCTCAGTCGCTGTGCTGCACTTGTAGAACCCCCTCCTGGTGGGGGCGCGATTGACCCCAGACCTTCCGGCATTCCGGAAGAACTGTAAAACATGGCTGTTCTGTCAGGCATTTGGCGAGGGGGAGGGTGGAGTGGGTAGGGTGTACAAGTCTCCATAGCAAGCAAGATCTTCCCTTCTTTGTCAACAATATCTTGCCAATTTTATAAGATTTCTGAGAGTCTTTCAATATGGCTGTCATGTCTTCCTCCAATCAGTGGCAAACAGGTATAGGGTCCTCCAATAAAAATCAAGTTTGCTTCTTGTCAAGTGATGACGCTAAAGAAAGATGTTTTTGGTTTCCATGTCTCCACTCTTGATTATTTTGACTTCACCCATCTTTACTTTGATGAACCAAGACCATGGTAATCTTTTACTGGTTTTGATCTTTGTCCCACTTCAATAGAGTCTTTCCGTTTCACTGGAGCTCTATGAAACCCAATGGTGTCTATTATCTTAGCTGAACTTTTATTAAATTCTTATTAATTCTACATAATTTCATATATGGATTCTTTCAGGAAGTTTTTGAAAAACAGAGGTTAGATCTGCCTTGGTTCTACATAATTCAGAAAGGAAGTTTTAAAGCAACTTTGATTTATAAGATTCTGAGTCATTAAGACGCAGTTCAAAAGAACAATTACTTATTTATCTGAAGGGGGTATTTAGGTATAACTTGAAGCCAAACTTTAGGTTGAAATAAACTTTAGTTTACTAATTAAATACATCACTCTCAATGTCTATAGTCTCCCTTATTTAGCTTTAAAAAAGAAATAAACCTATTTCAACATTAAATTATACGAACATAAGAAGTACCATACTGGGTCAGACCAATGCTCCATCTAGCCCAGCATCCTGTCTCTGACAGTGACCAATTATGGTGGCTTGGGAGAAGCACCCAACAGGTCACAATGGGTGATCAATTCTCTGTTGTTTTCCCCCAGCTCCCATCATGTTCCCTGACCCTGTCTGGGTAATGGCTTCCAGAAACTTGTCCAAACCTCTTTTAAACTCAACTACAGTACTGGCCCTTAATAAACCTCTGGTAGTAGATTCCACAACCCAATTATATGCTGAGTGGAAAAATACTTTCTCTTATTTGTTGTAAACTTGCGAACCATGAGTTTCATTGAGTGTCCCCTAGTTCTAGTACTAGCTGAGAGGGTAAATAACTGTTCCTTGTTTATTAGTTCCACACCACTCATGATTTTATAGACCTCTATCATATCTCCTCTCAGTCATCTCTTCTCCAAGCTGAAGAGCCCCAACCTACCACGCCTCTCCTCATACGGGAGCCGTTCAATGCCCTTGATCAATTTTGTTGCCCTTCTCTGTATCTATTCTAGTTCAGCTATGTCTTTTTTGAGATGGGGCGATCAGAACTGCACACAATATTCGAGGTGCGGTTGCACCATTGACTTGTATGGAGGCATTATGACCTCCTCAGCTTTATTCTCTATCCCCTTCCAAATAATTCCTAACATTCTGTTTGCTTTTTTTACTGCTGATACATACTGTGCTGTAGATATCATTGTATTGTTTGATCTTTGTCCCACTTCAATAGAGTCTTTCCGTTTCACTGGAGCTCTATGAAACCCAATGGAGTCTATTACCTTAACTGAACTTTTATTAAATTCTTATTAATTCTACGTAATTTCATATATGGATTCTTTCAGGAAGTTTTTGAAAAACAGAGGTTAGTTCTGCCTTGGTTCTACATAATTCAGAAAGGAAGTTTTAAAGCAACTTTGATTTATAAGATTCTGAGTCATTAAGACGCAATTCAAAAGAACAATTACTTATTTAACTCCTACCTTAGTATCCAGCATTGTGTACACATAGTTTGAATTATTTTTCCCTAGTGCATCACTTTGCACTTGTCCACATCAAACTCATTTGCCATTTAGATGCCCAGGTACCTAGTGTCATAAGATTCCGTTGCAGTTCCTCACAGTCTGCTTGTGTTTTAACTATCTTGAATAACTTGGTGTCGTCTGCAAATTTGATCACCTCACTCTTAACACCCTTTTCCAAATCATTAATGAATACATTAAACAGCACCGATCCCAATACAGATCCCTGAGGCACACCACTTTTTACGTCTCTCCATTGTGAAAACTGACCATTTAGTCCAACCCTTTGCTTTCTATCTTCAACCAGTTTCTGATTCATAGTAAGACACTACCTCCTATCCCATGATTTTTAATTTGATCAAGAGTCTCTCATGCGGGACCTTATCAAATGATTTCTGGAAATCCAGATACACTAGGGGCGTTTATAGACGATCCTGCTGACAATCGTCTCTCTTGTCCACATGCTTATTTACACCCTCAAAGAATTCTAACAGGTTAGTGAGGCATGACTTACCTTTACTAAATCCATGTTGGCTCTTCCCCATTAAGCCATGTTTGTCAACAGGCCCTGTAATTCTGTCCTTAATAATGGTGTCCACCATTTTGCCTGTTACAGACATCAAGCTTAGTAGTCTATAGTTTCCAGAATCTCCTTTGGATCCCTTTTTAAAAATTGGGGTTGCATTTGCCACCCTCCAGTCGTCGGGTACAGTGGCAGACTTTAGTGACAGGTTACAAATTACTAACAGTAGGTCTGCAATTTCATATTTGAGTTCCTGGGGTGAATGCCATTTGGCCCTGGTGACTTGTTAGTATTCAGTTTGTCAATTTCCCCCCAGAACATCCTCCAACGTCACATAGATTTGTAACAGCTCTTCCAATTCCTCACCCACAAAGCAGGGATCTGGCATGGGTACCTCCCCCAAATTCTCTGCCATATCCTGAACCATATTATATGAAGTCTTAGCACATCACAAAAGCAGCAGCAAGGAATTCCACTTGTCCTCCAAAACATGCTCCACTGCTACAGCTCTGTTGAAGCCCCATTTTCCCAGCAGCCCCCTTAACCCCAGATCCATTTTCATCAGGCTCCCAGAACCTCCATTATCTCCCCCCCCCAAGCAGGCCCCAGAAGCTCCATTCTATCCCCCTCCACAAGCAGCCCCCCCGGCCTCTTTTTCACCAATGTTTCCCAGCAAAATAACTAAAAATAACTAACTCACCAATGGGGATGTGTATGTTGCATGTCCAGCAGCAGTGTGGGGGTAACAAAGACACAAACAAGCCAGGCCAGCCAGCACTCTCTCTCCACCAAAAGGCGCAGATCACCAGCATGCCAAAAGTGGAGAGCTCCTTTTAAACCCCACTCTAGCGGGTGGGGTACAGGCAGGCAGGCAGCCTGAGCCCCCAAAGGCAGCAACAGCTGTGCACAGGCACACACTGCCTGGGTGTTTGAGTCTCCAGTCCAGACAGCATGTTCCACAGCAGGTCATAGGGCTCTGTGCAACACTGCCCCCACTCATGGGAAAAGCAAAGTAGTTTTCCCCATTGAGGCAGCATGGACTCTAAGCCCAGCTGCCCAAATCGCTTTTGTAAAGTTTTGTCCCTTAAGGGACTCCTTAGAGCAGGCTCAGCAGGAGGCACTGGCCCCCATCCCTTCAGCTCCTGCCTGCACATGTGTCCAGAGAGGAAGAATAACAACACTGAGCACTCAGCTGAACTGGAGTACTCGGAGCAAGTCTGGAGTGGGTTGCTGGCTCCCCCCTCAGTGCCTTTGGGACTCAGGTGAGGGTTTTTTCTTTCTTTCTTTTTAAAAGCATGAAGAGTGTGCGGAGGGGAATCAGGCCAGGAGGGGCAATGCCCCTGGTTCCCTGCAATGTGCACCACCCCTATCTACTCTGTCACTCCTAGTATGATTGAAACAATGAAATACCTTTTTTCACAGGGTTGCAGTGTTTCGCTACTATCAATATTACTGCCTAATTATACGCTGAAAATATGTTATGAGTAATGTAACTGTTTTGACCCAACTTACAAAAAGACCTTGGGTCCCAAACAAACATTTTATCAGTGTCTCTTCAAATTCCTTTGTGCCAATTATCCTAAAAGTCAGACTAAAAAGCAAACTGCTTTCTAGGCAAAATCAAATCCCTGTAGTCCTTGTCTCCCCAATAAAACCAGACCCCAACTTAAAGACTGCTGTTGCTTATTTTAATGCTCTCACCTAATATCAATGGAAACCCATTACAGTTAAAATGTAGACAATTCAACATTACATTATTAACAAAAAGTGAACAGAAGTTAAAATATAATGTCAATGGATGGTGAACAGATCAAAAGCCTATGCTGAAGAGAGGTGAAGAAATTATCATAAGCAAGTAAATTCCAACAAATTATAATCAAATGGCAAGTAAGTTATTAAACAGCAAGTACATATTATATCCCAACAGGTGAACAGAGTCATTTTAGAAATCCAATGTTTATGCTGTGACATACTGCTAGGGGACCCCAATGTGATATTATAATTAGAAGTAACTTCTAATTAACATCTTCTAACAACTATATTGTTTACTGCATTCCAGACCTCCTATTATCATCAAAATAACCTAGCTGGAGCAAGGTCTTTCACGTAACCATAAAAAGATAACATTTAGTGAAATGCCAGTGTTTACTGTCAGTTGTACAGCACGCCATAGGTCAAAATAAAATAAAAGAAAAGAAAGGAAAATTGATTCCGTGGCCTATTCTGAAACATGAACACTTTAAATCTATGATGGATTTTATCCATAGTTAGGATTGAAAAGTAAATCTTAGACTCTATCCCTCTCTCTCAGCTGGGCATTCCTGGGCAGTCCATTTGATCCACGATTGCTTTCAGTAAAGATAGCAAACAATATGTCTAAAATTTGTCACCTTTTTAAAGGTTATAGCTTCTTTTGCCATAGTATTACCCACTTAACCAAACACCCACTATTTGGGGTCCAAAAACCCATATACATATATCCTAAAAGTGAATAGCTTAAAAACATTTACAGAATTTAACATAGGAACCAAGAAAACAGGGTTTTCCAGGCATACATCCAACAAATAGATAAAAAAGAACATGTTTAATAAATATCTTTCAGCACAGAACTAAAAACTGACCCTTTTAAACTGACCTGTCTTTTAGCAATTCAAAGGCTGAAATAGGCCTACTTTTCAGAATTTTTCAGGCTTAAATTTCCTAGCTACAAGATGACTCTTTAGGTCCCTTCCAGTCCTACAATTTTAATTCTATGAAGGCAGAATCTGAACCCTAGTCTCCCATGTCCCAAACCTTATCCAGTAGGCTACACTGGATTGTTTTCCCCACTCATTGTCTTTGCTTTACCATTGCTGTCCAACTATGTATTTAAAACATGGAGACTACTCTGCTAAATATGTAGAAGGGAGTGCTATGGTTTCACTGAGTTTGCTTAAGCACACTTATTTAATTTAATATATTTATTTATTGACACTTGTACCCCACCCTGCCCCAAAGGCTTACGGAGGCTTACAAAATACTATTTCAAAACAATTAAAATAGAATCTCGCCCCCAAGAAAAACCCAACACATTCCAACTCCCCAACAACCACCACCCACCTAATCTTTATCCCTAATCCCACTCGCCAAATGCTTATCAAAAAGAAAAGTTTTACACTGCCTCCAAAAGATGATCTGGGCCTGGATTCAGACAGCAGAATTTTCATACATATTGTCTTGTATATCAATATTCCCTGTGCCTGATTATTTTCTTGGTGTCTGGACTCTATTACATTTGTGATTCAGCACAGTGGTTGTCTTTAGACAGATCCAGGGGTGGCCAACCCTGCATCCTCCACATGCAGCCCCACCGGCTCTGGGTTTATACAAACCTGGCAGCTGCTGTGTCTCACAATCTGCCCGTGCAGTGACAACCCTCCCCTCCTTCACCACCATAGATCTGTGCTCAGATCGGTTGTTACTGTAGGCTGCTGGCTGCAGCTCTATGGTGTTGCCTGGGGCAACTCCCAGTAAGGGGCGGAGCTACATAGGCCATCTGCAGGTAGATAGACTGCAGCTCTGTCTCTGGCTGGTGTCCCAGGATTGGGTGTCCCATAAGGATGTGCGAATGCGGTTAGGAAGTTTGGAGTTCGGACCGTACTAGGTCTGTTCGGACGACAGAATCGAACACCCAAACCGAACCCGAACAGACTGAACCGAACTCTAACTGAACAACAAACCGACCGAACAGTTTGTTCGTGTTCGGCCACGTTTGGTTGATTTCAGGGGGGAAAAACGTGATTGAATGCCCAGAGAGGGGGAGGCAGCTGTGGAGCAGACTTCCTGGTACCGGGGGATGGAGAGGCGTGGAGTAGCAGTCAGCCTACACAATCACCTTTCCTTTTCGACTGAACACTGGCTTCACAGTCTGCGATTGGCCAGGGGCTAGGCTGCACCGAGACAATCAGGCCTTGCGGTAAGGCGGGAGCAGCAAGTAACAAAACTCTTTGCCCTGGCCCCCTTCAAACAACTTCTGAGCCAGCCACTGATCATTTCATCAATGTTTTTAGAAGGCTCCCTGACTCCCAGCAGTTTGCTTCCCTCATCCATTCAGTCCTCCTCCCATTTCACCCATCCAACAGATTTACCTCCCTATTATCATTTAGTTAGATTATATTAGATAGGTTTAGCAGTTATTTTTATTTTTTACCCCTCCCTGTGTTCTGTCTCCCTACCCTCCAGTGACTGTGTCATCCAGATGGCTGTGTCATCTGTGGCAGCAGGTGATACAGAGGACGAAGAATCCCGGCAGGGGCCAGCATTGTGCCCCGACTCCCCCATTGTTGAGAGTCCAGTTAGAGGCAGAACCCGATCCCCGGGCAGCAGCAGCAACAACAGCTATAGGGGGCATGGGGAGAGTACTGCGCAGAGTGGAAGCAGCATGGGGAGTCCAACAGCCTCTGTCACTCTGTTTGTGGATGGGGACAGTGATGCAGAGATTTCTGTGGAGTAGTTTTCTGTATCTGGTGCTGCTGAGGTGATGGCTGTCCCTCAATGAGCTGTGTCACCACCAGTGCCACGAAGTCCTGCCCCTCCCAGGAGTTCATCACCTGGTGTGGCCCAGAAGACAGGAGGGGATAAGAAATCATGGGTCTGGGAACATTTTAAGGTGGTGAAGGCGGATGATCCCTGGGAGGTGTGATGCACTTTGTGCAACACGATGGTGAAGTGAGGGCAGGTGCTCACCAACCTAGGGACATCCGCTATGTCCAGGCATCTAAAAATGTGCCACAGTGCAGCTCTGCTAAGCGGGCAGGCTGGGTCAGTGGATGCAAGTGGGTTCCCAATCTAAGCAGCCACTCATCCTCCATCAGGCAACCGTCCCACTGCAGCAGCTGCCTCTAGCAGCAGGAGTAGTATTGCTGCTAGGGGGGAGCATCAGGAGCAGAAGCAGCAGCGTCAGCCCACAATAGAGGAGCTGGGGTGGGAGCAGCTACCAAGGCCATCGGCAGCTGGAGGGCGGTGTGGCTTTCAACAGAAAGCTACGTGCCTGTTGGGCGAGGTGATAGCTGTTGATGCCACGCTCTTATCCATTGTCAGGGACACAGGGTTTAAGTGACTGATGGGGTTCCTAGCCCCCCAATTTAAGATGCCATGCCGCACTACCCTCAGCCATATGGTGGTGCCAGGCCTGTACAGGGCATTGAAGGAGAGGGTGAAGGTCAAGGAGCAGCTGGCACTGGCAGAGACTGGGGGTGCCACTGTCCATTTTACAACTGACCTGTGGTCCTCCAGGAACACCCGACACACTTACCTGGTGACGACGCACTGGTGGCAGGACCCAGAGTTGGCATTGAACATTGGCAGGAGGGGTCCTGAAGCAGGGTATAGGTGGGCCCTGCTTCAGGCAGAAATCATGGACTGCCCCCACACCTCTAAGAACCTTGAGGCAGCCCTGAATGCCATGGTGGGGAAGTGGGTTACGCCTGGTGCACCGTTCACCCCAGAGTGTGTGGTGACTGATAACGCATCAAATATAATGAAGGCTGTACGCGATGCGAAATTTATCAGCATCCCTTGCAACGCACATTCCCTCCATCTGGTGGTCACAGATGCTCTGGGCTTGGGGACAAGGGGATTGGGGCAGGCACCCTTAGCTCCCTGATAGAGCGGGGGAGGAAGCTGGTGGGCTTCTTCAACAGGAGCGTGAAGGACACCGAAATCCTCTGGGCCAAGCAGGCTGTGCAAGGCTCCCCAGGGCATCTGCTGGTGCAGGACATGTCCACAAGGTGGAATTCTACCTTCCTGATGCTTGAGTGGCTTGTGGAGCAGAAATCCGCCTTGCATCAGATGGAATTGGACATGGACAGCGGGGCACCTCAAGGCTTCAATGAGCCAGAATGGGAGATCCTGGTCATAGTTCTCAGACCGTTCCATGACATGACTGAGACCATCAGCTCCTCCACAGCCACCATAAGCCAGGTGACCCCTCTGGTCCAGAGTCTCCACGGGAGTCTGGAGGAGATTATGTTGCAGTGGCAGGATTGTGGCCCTAGGGGCAAGAAGCTGGGGGCTGAGGTGGTTGGGCTGGTGCAGAAGCTTAAGACAGGTCTGATGGTGAGGTTTGACAAGCTTCTACAGCAGGGGAAATATGTTGTGGGAACCATGCTGAACCCCAGAGTCAAGAGCAGCGTGGCATGGAAATCATTCCTCTATGACCTGTGGAAGGATGATCTTGTGGGGAGGGTTCGGAAGGCAGAGCGGGCTCTGGAGAGTATGCAGCAGCAGAAGCAGCAGGACGCCCCAGGGGATGATGGGAGTGGGAGCAGCCACACCTCTCAGCCAGCGGGGTCTATCCCTGCCCCCAGCCCGAGCAGCAGCAGCAGCACCCCTACTGCCAGCAGCTCCTCCTCTGCATGGCCCACAAAAGGGCAAGGACTGACAGCGTGGCTGAGGGCAGTGGGGGCAGTGGTGCCCAGGGACAGCTATGAGAGGGAGTATGATGGCGCCTCAGCAGCAGTTGATACCTACCTGGACGAGGAGCCGTGCATCGATCCCAGCAGCAATCCCTTGGCCTACTGGGATGGCAAGACCAATGTATGGCCGGCCCTGCTGAAAGTGGCCAGGGGATTATTGTTACGTCCACCAATCAGTGTCCCCAGCGAGCGGGTGTTCTCTGTTGCAGGGGACATTAGCTCTCCGCACCACCTGAAACTGGGTGCCAAGTTGGTGGAGCAGTTGATCTTCTTGAAGGTCAACCTTCCGCTGCTAGGATTCCCCGAGCTGCCCCTGGACAAGGAGTGATGGTGCATTGGCACACGCCATCCCATGCCAGGGGAAGTCTTAGGAAGGGGATCCTCGTCAATAAGGACTGCTGCTGCTGAGCTGAGGTGCTGTCCCTCCCTCCCACTGCTTCAGTGGCACCCTCACTCCCTCCCTCTCTCTCTCTTTCATATTATACATCCTCGGCCAACCTATCTGACTGACTGCATGCTGCAGTGTGGCATTGGGAAACTGTAAGCCTGCCAGCTGGCCTCTGACTAGTGGCTTGATGATCTCAGCCCGCCTATCTGACTGGCTCTCTCTCTCGTGTGGCACAGTCTTCGCCAGCCTATCTGAGTGCCCTGCCAACTTGGTGCCAAGCTCCCAGCCTGCCTTCCCTACTGCCTCTCATAACATGCTGCCTGCTCACCCACCTGCCCAGGTTGCAAAACTTGAACCCTGCCTCAGTCTGCCTGCCTTCTGCTCATGCCATGCTGCCTGCCCGCCTGCCTGCCCAGGTGGTCTAGATCAAAGCCTGCCTCAGTCTGCCTGCCTTCTGCTCATGCCATGCTGCCTGTCTGCCTACCCTGGCAACCCTGGGTGATGTGCACCACTGCTCTCGTAATCCCGCTGCTTCTGTCTTCTGGTCCATGGGTGCTCTGCCCTGGCTAATCCAAATGTGCCCAGGCAATCCTGCTGCTGACATCTGCTGCTGTATGGGAGCTATTCTCTTGCAATCCAACCATCCTGACTCCATGGGTGCTGTTTACAGGCAAATCCTACTGCTGCTGTCTCTGCTGTTCCACAGGTTCTGTGCCCAGTCAATCAAAGGTCTGCTGCTGCTAATGCCCATGTTGCCTCTGCTGTCTGTGCCATGGGTTCTGTTCCCCAGCAATCTAATCTCTGCTGCTGCTTCCAATGCTGCCTCTGCTCTCTGTGCCTGAGCAATCCAATGTCTGCTGCTGCTACTGCCAATTCTGCCTCTGATGTTCATGCCGTGGGTTCTGTGCCTCGGCAATCCAATGTCTGCTTCTGCTTCCAATGCTGCCACTGGTTTCTGTGCCTGAGAAATCCAATGTCTGCTGCTGCTGCTGCTACTGCAAATGCTCCCTCTGATGTCCGTGCCATGGGTTCTGTGCCCGAGCAATCCAATGTCTGCTGCTGCTGATTCCAATGCTACCTCAGCTCTCTGTGCCTGAGCAATCCAATGTCTGCTGCTGCTTTCAACGCTGCCTCTGCTCTCTGTGCCCGAGCAATCCAATGTCTGCTGCTGCTACTACCAATGCTGCCCCTGATGTCCATGCCACGGGTTCTGTGCCCAGTCAATCCAATGTCTGCACCAGCTGCCAATGCTGCCTCTGGAAAATCTAATGTCTGCTGCCAATGCTGCCTCTGCTGCCTGTGCCATGGGTTCTGCCCCCCCCAATCCAATGTCTGCTGCTGCCAATGCCACCCATGCGCTATACCAATCATAACTCATGTTGCACAACTGGGTTTTGGCCACCACTATTTTGGAAATTCCCCACTAAATAGTTTGGAGTCTGGCAGCCATATCCCCAGAATGCACTCCCCAATTTGAGAACCACTGGCTGATTTGATCTGTAGCAGATCGGGGAAGAGAACCCAGGCCTCTAGAGTCCCAGACCAGTGCTCTAATGTCTGCACCAACTCTTATTGTGCATCATACAGCATCTAGAGAGAAAAAGCATCTCTCTCTGGATACAGCATCTAGTACACAGACGTAGACTTTGCTCACAGCCTCTAGGTGTGACTGCTATATAAACAATCATACTTAATTCTATTCTGGGTGGGGAGGAGGAGATAGAACAAAAGAAAGTCCTTTGCAAACACATTACTGCAGGCAATTTCATTATCAGACCCTTTTAAATCATGCCATGCATGTCTCAATCCTTTACAAACACTGGGCTGGCTCGAGGTCCACCAAAAAAAATTTGGGGACCTGGGGTGCTGTCTGTGAAAAAGCCCCCAGTGTTGGTACCATTTCTCCATATTTGAGACTTCTTTTCCCACTCACACTGTCCTTACCAAATTCCAGAGTCAGACTCTTGAGTACTCTGCTATGCTTCCTCTGCTCCTGGTCCATCTAATCCATCTCATTTTCTGGGCGTCAGATGTCATGATGGAAAAGGGTTTCCAGCCATTTGGACTTCTTGTTTTTCCATGTGACTGCCTCTTTGTTCAGGATTCCAGACAGGGAATTATGAAATATAGACACAGTACGGGCCTGGATCCTGCGGGACCTCATCCACTGCAGAGCTTGATCTGTAACAGGGTGAAAGAAGAATTTCACCTGGTTCCGATTTGGATTGGGAAAGTAATTCGAAGGGTTTATTGTCCTCCCACACTAGCAGTGTTTTGTCTAAAAATGCTCAAAGCACAGATTTGGGCAAAACAAAATAAAATATAAGGTTTCTGTGACCATATTTACATACCCAAAATAGAGGACTCTTTTTAAAAGCTTGGAATACTTGTAGTTCTCATTAATGCCAGTAAAACATGCTGGATATTGAGCACTGTGGGATGACCATATATGACAAACCTGGTCTCAGGTTTTACACTATCTCATGCCCTTCCTATGTGATCTTGAACAACTCTTTAACCAAAGCTGGGCAGTATTAAAAATAACAGAGAACAGACATCCAAGCAATAGCAGGTAGGCCCAGCTGCCTGATTTAGGATGAATCAGGCCACAGGCACTTTTCATACAATTAATTGTTGCCCCAATCCTGGATTTCTGTCTACATGTGCCCTCTCTAATCCAGATTAAAGGAAGGGGGAGGTTCAGGTTCTCCAGCTTGGACCTCAAAGCCTGTGAAAGTTATGATCAGCAAGTTATGGCAACAGGAAAACTGGAGGCTCTCTGGTACCCACTGCTGCCCCTGCCTCTGCTGCTCACTGCTGTGTGGAGTTTGCTCCACATCAGCCTTTTGCCAGAACTAACTGTCTGCCAGCTGCTCCATTCCCAGGTCCCAGGGAGCACCAACAGTAGTTGCAGGAGCAATGGTGACTCCTAGAAACTGCCTTTGCTCAAAGGGCCTAGCTGTAACAGCCGCATCAGGATCCATATATCTGGATGGCCCACATACATGTAGAATGCACATGCACATTGGACTGAAATTGCCCCAGCAGGTGGGCCATTTCTTCTTCTGCACCAGGGCCCATTCCCACCTAGCTAAGCCCCTGCTTGCTCCTGCCATTGCTTCTTGCTGCACCTGCTCCATGGGACCACAGGAATTAGGAGAAACCCAGAGTCTCTTCAACTAATTCCTGAAGATGGAAATAGAAATAGGCATATAGTGGAAATTTCCTGCCCATCGCATCCATGGGCACCGTAGACATGTCCTTTGTCTACGTTAGAGATGTGTCGAGATATCTGAAGGAAGGTTTAATTTGATTTGCTTAACAATTCATTGATGCCATTACCACCAATCAACTAATCAAGACTGAACAGACATTTTATTTATTTATTTATTGTCTGGAACCAGAAAGGATCCAGATTAGAGAGCTCTGGATAAGTGAGATTGATTTTAGTATAGTTCTTGGGTGCAATCCCCAGCCATTGAAGTCAATGGCTACAATCCTAATCTATTGAGACCAATGACAAAACTCCCATTGACTTGAATAAATAGGATTGCATCAATTTATTTACTTTCAGTATTTAATATCCCGCCCTATCCTGCCATTGGCAGCTCGGAGCATCTTACAGAATTAAAAAATAACTACAAAGATTCATCCTAAAATACATCATCAGAGTATAAAACATCTGGGGGCAAGTGGACCTCCACCAGGAGAGAGTTCCACAGCTTTGGGGTGGCCACTGAGAACACCCTCCCCACCGTTGCCACCCGATGTACTCTGGGGATCTCAAGGAGAGCGCTCCCAGTCAATTTGTTAAAAAAGTTTAGGATTGCAGTCATTGGTTATAGTCAGATGTGACACCACCACAGGTGGCCATGGTTTACTCTACATGGCTACTGGTGGTGGTGTCACATTTGATCCCACCTTCAAGATGTTACCATCGGTGGGATCAAAGGTTTCCCTGGACTGTGGCAGAATTTAGCTCGTGCTGTGATCTGGACAGGCTCCCTGACAAGTTACAGTGTAGGGTAAACCCTGCCATGTTCTGGGGAAACTATTCTCAGACCGGGGCAGAGCGGGTTGTCATGTATGATGGCCCGCTCTACCTTACTTTGGCCCATGACTGGAGCTTTTCTGGGTTGGTGTGATGGCCTCATAGGCTTGGCAGCGGAGTGGCCCTGCCCTCACCTCACCCCCTCCCCAGCCCAGGCCCAGCCTGGATCCTTCCCGGGGCAAGGGCTGTCACTCCGGACAGGATCAAAGTCTGGCGGCGCATAGCGCTACCAGATTAGAAAACACCCATTGTGTTTAATTCCCTATTTAATTCCCAATGCTTAGCTTGTTAACATTTGCAAAGCATGCTATGATCCTTCATTGGAATGTGCTATAGAATCTCAGTAGTATCACAGTATCAGAGTACTCTATATGCTGAAGTTAAATCTCTGAACGGATTTTTAAAATGTCATATAAACGGCAAAATTCTCTTAATTTTAAAAGGTTTTTAAAAGAAATCTTTGTGACTAGTACTGAAACGGTCAAAAACAACTTTACATTCACTCTGGGAACTCTGGCATAATTGTGAAAGAAGATAACTGCATGAACTCAGCATAAAACATCAAAAATGTACAATGTGGCTACAAAGTAACACATCTAAATAAAGGTACTAACTGATGCAGCAAAAAAAATCTTCCTGAAACTAAATATGAAAAATGAAACTGTGGAAATATAATCAGTCATATAGCAACACTCATTTGTCAGCATTTCAGTGCTATACAATACTGAAGGATTATGACAGATCACACCCTACACAATTAAACACTAAAAGCTAAATTTAAAATAGTATAAATGGTCAGAGAGTACCGGAACACAGAGAAGAAATTTCAGTTAATGCCTCCCCTTATTTCTCAGCCCCTACCCTTGAGAATCTTGTAATACATGACATCCAGTTAACCTCGAAAAGCCAGATTCAGTGCTGGCTTTATATGCCATAACACAGAGTTCAGACTCTCCATTGGGGGAAAACCAGTCTGGACAGAGGTTTACTGCAATGTGGTCCAGAGAGATTGCTAATACAGCTTTCCCGTTGATTTCTGAGGGCGTTTTTACACGGACACTTATCCTGGGATTAGAGCGTTAATCCCGAGATGAGAGGTCCATCTAAATACAGCATTCAGTGATTGTAATCCCAGGATCATTGAAAAACCCAGTGATTACAAACCCTCTTTTTCTAGGATTTGTAATATCCATGTTAAACTATCCTGGAATTAGGTCCGTCTAAATGACTATCTCGGGATAGTCAACTATCCTGGTATTAGTATCAGAAAGTGTTATGACAAGAGCTGACATCCTCTCTATGCAGTTCTGCCTCTATGGTATCTAGGAGCACATGACTGTGGGGAAATCATATTTTGTCTGTCATTCTTCAACAATGCATTGAGGAGCACCAAGTTTGAATACTCTCTAGTCTACTAGAAGGCTTGAGGTAGCAACAGTTGTAATCTTAGACTGTTCTTCATTTGGTGGAAACTGTAACAGTATTGCCAACCCTCCCCTTCAGATCAAGAGGCTTATGGAAGATACGTGTCACAGGACTGCATTGGAACCAGTGCAGCCATGTAACATGCATTTTTCATAAGCCTCCTGATTTAAAGGGGAGGGATGGCAATACTGCTGTGATAAGGTGGCCAATTACTTTCCTTTGCTATGACTCATTTTCCCCGGATAAGCAAATGCCCCAGTCAAATTAAGCTTTGCTTTCCCCATCTGGGTTGCTTTAATAATATACATTCAGCATAAACTCCTGTTGCCCATCTGGGGTGTACCGTGTCCTAAACATCAGATAAAACCCTTTCTGTCAGGAGCCACGGATGGGGCCGCCTCTGCTTGCACTATGCCCAGGTGGCCCAAGAGACACTGCCCCATCTCCCCCGCTCCTCCCACGCCAATCTGGTGGGGGGAGTCCTGGGGGAAAACCCTGGCAGAGAGACAGGGGGTCTGGGTGCTCCTGAGGAGTCGAGGGGTGTTCGGGGACTCCCACAGAGCGTGCCGACAGAGCAGAGCAGCGCAGTCTGGAATAGAGCAGGTTGCTAAGGAAACCACGAAAGAGGCCCCCACCCTCGCAGCGCTGCAGGAAGCTTGGAGCTGCTGCGATGCCCAGCACAGTTATAGGCTAAACAGGAAGGTGGGGCTAGGGGCATAAAAGCCAGCACCAGCTGTAGCTGAGTGCTGGTGATCAGAGCTCCTGAGAGACTGGCCTTGTGAGAAAGCTAAGTGTTATTGTCTGTGCTATAGTACTTGTTGTTTTATACGGTGATATTATTGTGACCCCGGAGTGAACCTCCCCCTCTCCATTGCCTTTCCTATTGTTTTGACTGGAGAGTGATTGCAGAGAGTAGTGTGGTCGCAATTCCCTCCCACCTTCCTTGGTTCCTGTCCTCCCTTCCCCCATCCCTGCAGAGTATGTCCTTCCCTTCCCTTCCCCCTCATTCATTGGGACCTCTGCCCCTCGTTGCCCCCCCTCTTCAACTCACGACCTCCCTGAAACCCCGTGCACCCTGTATGAGAGAAAGGGTGAGAGAGACAGTACGAGAGTGTCCCCGGTCCTACTTGGCTCTACACCCAATGATGATAATGGCCTGCTTCCAATGGAGTCTAAGGGCCAACATACTATCCTAATGGGCTGTTTTCCTTCGAGAATCTTCTTGTGAGCCTTGAGACCAAAGTGGGTGCTCAAACCCCTGTTTGTTCCCTCTCGATCCCCCTACTCCTGTGACACTTTCCTTATCCCAGGGTTACTTCAGTCCATTTATCTCTTAAAACAGGGTGGTTCCCTTGCCAGTTTCCTCATACCCTCAGGGTCTGGTCATTACTCTTGACCTCTTCCTTTGGGCCACTTAAGTTCTGTTTCCATTCCTCCTCTACTGTTATGGGAAGCCCTAGTCACACTTTCTTCAGACTGCCTACAGGGTTTCAGCTTTCCTCATCTCTCTCTCCAATTCCTCTGTCTCTTTCAATTCTTTGGGCCCATTTTAATAGCTCCTTTCCACCAGGCTTGCAACTATTTCCTAATCGCTCAACAGCAAAGCTGCTTGAGCTAGAGGGGGCAAGGAAAAATGATAGTTCCTTTCACTTTCACTGCAGTTACATGACCTGGGCTTTAGAGAAACCCCCCCAAAAAGGTAGCCCATTGCTTCAGATCTCTACTAATAATAGATTTGCTGTCTTGGAAGAAACTATAAATCCTTCAAGTTTTCACTCCTTTGAAGCAGGAGAAGATATGGGATTAAAGTATCCTACTTCATATGATCTGCATAGTACACCAAACACTATTAAATTGTTGGAGGATCAATGTGTGTTTATTAGTAGATTTAAATATGTTTATTTTGGCGTAACCATTTGGTCTTTACCTAAGTAAATCCAAACAATTTAAGGTTTTAAAAAAATAAAAAACTGCTAATAAAGCGTTTCTAGTTACACAAAGCATTATATAATACTAATACACAATACTCAGTCCATAGAATTTACCAACTACAGAACAAATTCATATCACCCATCTCGTTTTAAACATTTAATTACAAGGCAACCGGTTTGGAGAGAAAACCCTTTGGGGCCATCATAAGGTCCTACATACCAACCCTAAAGGGAGTTTATCCCTCCAAATTTTGGCAGTTTATACCACGGAACTGAAGGAAGTTTCCTCTTATAATAAAGGTCTGCAAGAGGAACTTAGCTACCTTAGCGGAAACCTCAGGAGATGAGTCTTGTAATAAGAACTTCTCGAGTTCAAACGTGGTTATACAGGGCTGTCTTTCCAAAAGCTGTGCAAGCCAGAACTCAATTAAGGTATCATACGTATGGCAGTGTATTAAGATGTGGCCCACAGTTTCAATGTACAAGTTATCAAACAGACATAATCGCATAGCAAAAGGCACAGCAGACAAATGCCCCTCTAGAAGCCTTGAGGGGAGAGTATTCATCCCGGCAGAGAAGAAGACATGCCTTTCCCTATAGGAAGTAAATGAGTAAAGATAAAGTACCATATTCCCTTTAGGAGACACTATATACTGAAAATTATTCTGGGACTGAAAATCAGCCCCCAGGGCTAGATCTGTCTGCCTATCCAGATCTTCCAGGCGAGAGACTATTTCAAATTTTGCATCTTCGAAGGATTTGTTTAAAAAATAGGCAGGAGAAAATCCTATCTGGCATAAGATAGTGGTCACCTTCTTCCTCCACAGACTCACGTGATTGTCTTGCCTAAACAATCCAACAAACTGCCCGCCAAAGGTTTCTCAGTTCTTAACCACAGACTCAGAGTCTGTTTCCATATTAGACATTTAACAGACAATTAACCTAGTTCAAGCCTAAGGGCGGCTGATGGGATACAGTTTATGGCTTTCAATAAAGTTTGGACAAATTTGGACTGAACAAGCCCAAGATTATCTTCCAAGGAGAGTGCCCAAACAGCTGTCCCATAAAGTAATTGGGCAAGCACCTTAGCACCAAAGACTCTTAGAGCAGGGGGAACCACCCCCCTCTTGCAAGAGTAAAAAAATCTAAGAATAGCTACCGTGGGGCCCTTAGATCTCAACATACCAAACCTTAAATGGGATTTCCAACCTCCTTTGGAGGACAAAATCACACCCAAATATTTAAACTGTCTGACTTGTTCAATCTGATGATCCTTTATATGTCAAGAAAACTTATAACCAATTTTGAGAAGACCATAACCTTGGACTTATCATAATTAATTGATAGATGATTTGAATTACAATATGTGGCCAAAGCCACCAGCTGCCTTTTAAGACCCAGCCGAGTCTTTGACAGCAATACAGCGTCATCTGTGTATAACATACAACCTATATGATGGGAAGCTAATTTTGGAGGAAAAAACTTCTGGTCAGCCATGACTGGAATAAGATCATTTATAAAGAGATTAATAAAGAAGGTGCCAATAAACAGCCCTGTCTTACTCCAATAATAGAGGGAATATCCCTAGTAAGAATACCCATACTATTTACTCTAATGGCCATAGAAGCATTTGTGTGTAGAGTCTTAATTAATTGAAGTAAATGCGATTCTATATGAGCCATCTCTAGTTTCTTCCAAAGGATTCTCCGATTAATAAGATCGAAATCTGAGTGGAGATCCATAAAGGCTACATATAACTTTTGGTTCAAGTGAGAATATTTACTAATAAGATGATCCAAAACTAAACAGTGATCAATAGTTGACCGTCCGGATTAGAAATCCGCTTGTTTGGGACAGATGATTTTACACGCCACCATCCAATCATTTAGATGGAGCAGCAAATGTTTGGTATACAATTTGCCAATGACATAACAAGCTGATAGGGTGATAGTTACTCGGGTCTTCCTTGTTACCCTTTTTATAGACCAGGATCACTATCGCCTTTCCCCAGTCTGCTGGAACAACTCCCGATCCGTCTATAGCATTAAAGAGGGTCACCAGAACGGGGATCCACCAGTCCCGAAATCATTTGATGAACTCTATGGAGATAAGTTCAAAACCAGGGGCCTTCTTATTTTTACATGACTCATCCAGTTTCAGCACCTCTTCTGCTGTAACCAAAGGCCATCCCATCTCACTCTGGGGAGGGATCTCCTCCCCAGTTTACAGTTTCCACCTGGCCAGGAGAAATGGAACAAAGCTTCCCAAAATGAGCCTCCCAAGTACTAGCATGTATTGGGAAAACCCTAGATCTTACTTCCCCTCTAGATGTACCATTTGCAATTCCCCAGAAAACAGCTGAATTACCCGTGTCAACCGTCTCTATAAGTCTGTCCCATTTGGCCCTCATATACTCCCGTTTCTTGGTCCTGAGAAGTTTTTTATATTGGATTTTAAGATTGAAGAATTTATAAGGGAGCCCAGAAAACCCCTGCCTCCATGCAGACTTGTAAATGCATTGGAGTGTCACGTCTTGCGTATTTCTCATAAATTACAAAGGGAAAGTGAGCTTTGTAGCTTAGCTGAACTAATCAAACTAAATTGGGCTACACTTTTTCCCAAATTGTACAATATGAGTTTACACTTCACTTTGATGTCTAGCTAGCAAAGCAAGTATTGTAAAAATGACAATACATTTATAAATAAAGGAACATGAGACTTTTAGGATATAAAAATATATGCAAAGTTTACTTAAATATAAAGAGAAAATATCAGTAGCTTACATAGAATGGTATTGATAGCCAATCAAAGTTACATGATCTTAAAACATTTCTATCTTAAGAAAAAGCTTCTAAAAGCTTAACATGTGCACAATTCATTGGCTCAAAGATATCAAGAATTTATACATTACATATTTCCAAGATCTTTCCTTTCTGCCAAGATGTGTGAGAAAGAAATCCAATGGTAACTGGGATTTCAATCTGAGGAAAGCCAGGCTGTCTCGTTCTTTAAAAGCATTTGCCTATTAGAAGTTTCACATTACTTGAATAGTGTCATAGTGACATCAGCAACAAGGAGATACACTTGATTCTAATTGGCTCTCTTAAAGAAACCAATCAGAGTTTTACTTCCTTCAAGGTTTAAGCTAAATAGAAACCTTGTATTTTTATCAGATATAATTGTCAGATTATAGAGAGAGAATAACCAGATCTGTTAGCTAGAAAAAACTAACAAAATACTCCTCTCAGTCTTGGAGATATCTCTATGAATGGTACTATCTGTCATCTAGACACCTAGAGATAACATTCCAGACATCTGGTCTGAAAAAATCTAAGTTAACCAGAGGGAGTTAGGCTAGCTAGAAGGAGGCCTCTTTATGGCCCATCCATTTGGTTGTTTCCTTGGCAACAGTCAAATGTCCATTTGGGGAGTTTGGAAATAAACTCAATGGAATATAGCTGAGGATTTCAACTTGAGCCATTATAATCAAAGAAGTTGATTTTAGAGATCAATACTTCAAAACACAATTTCAATACATTAAAACAGAATGTTAACATATAGAAACTCAAAGTTAATACATTTGGAACACAGATGGCCAAAACGTATAGGCCTATAATAGGAATACATGACAGATCTTTCTTCATTTCCTTGCATTCCACATCATACCAAAACCTAGCTCTAGTCGGTCCTTTGGAAGCAGCTGTCAGGGATAGCTTTCCCTCCAACAAGAGGCGAAGGAAAGACATATGTGTCACAAAAGCCCCCACCACCAGTGCATCAGTGTCCGAAGTCTGAACCTGAGTAATGAGGTCCAAACACTGATTCGAGCACTGGTTCTAATTCCTGAATCAGTCTCTCATTCTGAATTTTCCTTTTGTACATTCTACCAGGGCTGAGAAAGTCAGTCTGCCAATATGCCAATATTTGGGTCTACTAACCATCTGACTTTCACCCAACTCCACGGTCAGAGATAAAGGTAAATGGTCACTATAAATCATAGGGTTAACCAAGAAATTAGAAACTAATGGGAGGGCATTCTGTGACACCATCAAGTAGTCAACAACACGCCTCCCCTGGTGTCAAACAAAGGTAAAAATGCCTTGGAGGTCATCAGGGAAGGTCCCATTTAGAACCTAGAGATTCAAACCTGACAGTAAACCAGCCAGTCTAATACCATTCTCATTTATCTGGGGGTCAAGTGACGATCTAATCCTGTTTGTATAGCGGGGAGACCAGTAAGTTCTGAGCACCTCATCACAAGCTCCCATGTGAGCATTAAAATCGCCTGCCATACAAAGAATCACCAAAGGATATTCTATTAGCAATTCACCAATCATTTTTTCCAGTTTAGACCAACACATTTTATCAAAGGAAGGGGTATTTGCCGGAGGAATATAAACTGAAATAAATATATAAATAAAGGTCTTCCTTTGAAGTACCACTCCCAAAGTGAGAGGCGACAGTTTTACTTTCTCTAATACTAACATTTCCAAGTTCTCCGAAATAAGACAGGCCACCCTCCCTCATGGACAGCCTCTAGTCCTAATCGAAATAGCTGGTATTGAATAAGATTGGAAACCCTCCAGTTCCAACGAGTCCTTCATCCAGGTCTCCTGGAGCATAATAATGTGAAATCTAGATAAGAAACCCACAAAAGATTAATCACTGACCTGGCTCTGCCATCCTGCAACGTTTCAAGAACACAGAGAAAGGGAATCAGTCCCATTTGTTTCCCTATGTCAACAAGTCGCCCCTTCCCCCTCTGCCCTTGGGGGAACCCCTGATGCAGCCAAAAGGCCACATCCATCAAGTTGCCCAACGGGCTCTCCTATATTCCCATCCATTTCCTGTTCCTTATGCAATAGCATACAATCTGCCCCCTTCCCAGTGATATCACTTATAGAGACAGCCTTTCCCATCCCTGGAGCCATAACCTGGGCATCAAGAGGAAATGCCATAAGGTTAGTACCCACCTCCATAATGGAATCATCTCCCTCATTGTTCTCTGTATTTTGGGGAGGGAGGCCAGGGGCCAAAATCTCTATCAAATGTTTTGGGGGGTATCAAGTGAGTTTGAGGGCCCTGCCACCTCCAAAAGGTGTTTTTTTATGGGGATAGGGGGGGTATGTGCCATCTTAGAGTTTCACACCCGCTGATCCATTTGCTTCCCTTTTCTAGAAGGGATGTTAAACGAATGCTTAGTAATTGCATGACCCAGAACTGCAGTACTTGAAGTTTCTTGTGTGAAGGAGAGTGTAGCAATATTAGAGTTAGTAAACACTTCATTACAAATAACACCCCCATGACTGCAATAGAGGAAAACACTCCAGAATCCTTTGGACTATTCAGGAAGATTTGAAATGAATGACCAAATGCTGCATTAGTAAATTGATTGATACCCTGTTCAAAGGCATGGCAGATATGAAGGGGTTGGTGGTGCTATTAAATCATGTCTACAGGATATCACCAGAGATACTAAAACTATAATGACCCACTTATTTGCTTTGGCTTCTCCTAAATCGATTGACGTAGATACTAATGAATGTACCACTAAGAAACTGACTGCAACTATGGAGCCACCAGCATCAGTACAACCTTCTTTGAATCAATACTTTGTCTAATGATCCTAGGTCTGTGTTACTGAAATTTTTTTCCTCTGGAAATGGCGTAATGCCCAGGTGGCATTCTAAGTTTCTTATCAGGAAGCATTCAGTAACTTTATTTCATTTCAGACTTCACATGTCCGAAATAGAAAGATTTTACTTTTTACCACCTACAGACCAGGCTTTGAGGCTGGTCATACATTTTGTAAGTCCTTCAGCACCGGAAAAGATCTTGGCCGCCAAAGATATTTTACAATCCCGAAGGATTATGGTAACTGGGGCTTCTATGGGTGAAAACAGACATGATGCTAACCACCCACTAACCACCCTTGGTGGTTATTTATGCATGTTACAGGGCTGCATAGGGCACCAATATAGCCCTGCAACATGCATAAATAACCATCAAGGGTGGTTAAAGGGTGGTTAGCGTCATGTTTGTTTTCACCCTATAATATAGATTGATATTTTGTTAGGGAGTTATGGCCCAGTGAGAAAGAAACGTCTTCATCAGGGGTCTTGTGTTATTGGGAAGAGTACCCAGCAGCTAAGATCTAAAACCCCTCTTACTGAACCGGGCAGGGATTCCCCTAGTATTTCCCCAGTACTAGTGGAAGAGATGGAAACAGAAGTTGTTGAGACCCCTTTATTAGACGAGCAGCTCAATTTGTTCAGTCACTTGATTGCCCCTCCAGTCGAGCCAATTGTTGTGAAGGATTCCCATCCATTGAAAGTAGCCATGGAGGTGCAAATTAAGAACAAGAATAAGAGGAATCCTTTTAGGACTAATCAGAAGATTGATATCCCGCCCCCTTTAATGGTGGGTGGACCTGAACAGCACACACCATTTAGCATAAATGAGTTTGGTGACCAGGAACCCCACTGTGTGTCAGTATTCCAGTCTCTGACAGTAGTAGAACAAAGCAAGATTATAGAAAGACTGGGGTTTATTCAATCCAGGTTGGAAAAGGCTAACCCTGCTTTGGAAATATGTAGGGAGGTAGAACCAGATATACATCAAATAGGAATGGATAGAGTAGGGAAGGGTATGACTATAATGTCTTCCAAATTGCCTGGTTTGGCATCTTCACAGGAGACAGTGAGTCTTCAAGGCCCTCTCCCACAGACTAGGCCTAGAGAAGGGAAAATTATAAGATCGACTCATTGTCTAGAATTGGGAGCGGGGAGTAATTTAGAAACGCAGCTAAATAACGATAATGTGGTAACTGTGAGTTGCCCCCCCCCCCCCGATTCTGCCTATAAATGAGGCAAACCCTTTAGTTCAGGCTTATCCATTCTATCATGGAACATAGCGGGATGGAGGAAGTTCCTACCTTTATAGATTTTTAAAGTTCATATAAATGTCTTTGCCTCCAAGAAACCTGGTTAACTAAAAATGTCTTTGTTAAGGGATACAAGATCTTTTCTACATCTGCAGAGGTTTTAGTTGGAATCTCAAGTGGTAGACCAAGTGGTGGCCTTGAACTTCTTATTGATATATCTCTAAATGCGGTGGTGACCCTTTTAGGTGAGTATCCCCACCTTTTTTCAGCATGGAGAGTAGTTTTCACCTCTAAATTTGAACCTATAATAATAATTAATATACATACCCCCAACGAACTCCCCTCATTATAAGGAGGAAGTTTGGAGTCACCTAGAAGGTACCGTAGTAGAAATAAGGGACATGTACCCAGAAGTGAGGTTATTGATTGCAGGAGATTTCAATGCTCGATGGGGAGCCTCCTCTCCTTCTGAAAGAGGGATAACGCTTGATAACCAGAAACCTGCAGTGTTTACCCGGAGGAGAACATATCGAGACCCAGTTACGAACAGAGCTGGTCTGTTTCTGAAACATGTTGTTGAGGCATCTGATCTCTTAGTATTAAATGGATCATTTCCTGGGGATCAGATGGGTGACTACACCTATGTGTCCCATCTTGGTATGAGCACCATAGATTATATGATGATTTCAGAACTGCTGTCCCCGTGTGTTCTAGATTTTATGGTGCTACTAGCCTCACAGTCGGATCATTTTCCCCTACTTACCTGGATTAACTTGACTTTAGATCAAGGAAATGATTCCCAAGTTGAAATAGAAAGGGAGGTAACCCCAGCTAGAGTGGGGGTACAGACTAGGAGAGCTAGGTGGACGCAGCAGATCCAGGAAGCTATGGAGGGTTTCTTGACACCTCAACTGTTACAAAATATCATGCAAAACAATTGATCATGGGAAGTTTTTCCAGAGTTATGAGGCCCTGATATTATCTTTGCATTTGCACCTACGGTCTCGACAGAATATGCTCAGGGGGGGCCGAAAGTATAAGGGTTGGTATGACAGATCATGTAGGCCGACTAAATGGACCCTGAATCACCTAGCCCGCAAGATGAAGAGGGACACCTCCAATATCTTTCTGAATGGGAAATTTTGGTCAGCTAGGAGAGAATATAAAACACTCCTAAGGACTAAGAAACAACAGTTTCAAGTTGCTTATTGGGCAAATCTTGAATCTGTAGCCCAGGAAGGGAACTCTTTAAAATTTTGGAGCCTAATAAAATCAGCTTTGACTGTAAGGGTGCTCCAAGAAGAAATACAAATTATACTCTTTTGAAACATTGGCACAGTGGGAGCCAGTCTATCCAGCTAAGGTTAGTCTGCTGATTGCCCATTTAAAACTGAAAAGGGCACCAGGGATAGACTTTATACCAGCAGAACTCCTTAAGAACAATGCTGAATGGTGGAGTAGGGTTCTAGCAGCATTGTTTACAATGATAAATGAGACAGGAAGAATCCCCAAGGCTTGTCCCAAGGTATAATTGTCCCAATATTTAAAAGAGGAGATCCAAAGGATCCAGCAAACTACCACCCTATAAGCTTGTTAAGTGTGATTGGCAAGCTTTATGCTAAATATCTATTGGGTAGGCTATAAGGCTGGGCTGTTCAAAAAAGACTTATTGGCAATGAACAGGCAGGATTTAGGCAAGGTGCCTCAACTGTGGATCATATTTTTGTAATAGATCAAATAATTGCTAAATATGTGCACCTAAGATCCAATTCCCATTTGTATATTTGTTTTATAGTTCTGAAATCTGCCTTTGACAAAGTTAATAGAGAGAAATTATGGTCAAAACTGCTGAACTACCAGATAGATCTTAGACTGTTACTATTAATAGAGGCCCTTCATGACAACACAACCTTGCAAGTAAGAATGAATGGACAAGGTTCTCTTACGCACTCTATAGAGGCAAGAAAAGGAGTTAGGCAAGGATGCATCCTGGCTCCATTGTTATTTAATCTATACATAAGTGATATGAAGGTTACCCTTGCTAACCCGGCACAACATCCCGTGGAATTGGGCAAGCAGGTAATCTCTATGCAGATGATACGGCCCTAGTAGCTCATTCGCAGATAGGGCTGAGAAGGCTTATGATGGCCTTCTGCGCCTATTGCAGAATGGAGTTATTATCAATAAATTATACAAAACCAAGGTGCTGGTGGTAAGCAAAGGGATGAAACAACATAAATGGTCTATGGAGGGTAATGATATAGAACAGGTAAAACAATATCTTGGTGTAATAATATCCACTGTTCCCACATGGAAGGCTCATTTTCGAATGGTGCATGCAGCAGCTAGAGCAACGGGGCTAGGAATTACTGGGTTTTATTGGTCCAAAGAGGGAAGCCTGCATTAAAACTGATAAATGCCAAACTGATTCCCCAACTACTTAATGGGGCGCAAGTCTGGAGTCTAGATATGTTAAAAGACCTTGAGACTGAGCAAAACAGAATGCTCCCTTTAAATCTCCATGCTCCCAAGAGTACACCAGTATCTCTTCTCAGAGCAGAGACAGGAGTGATAGGGATCTCAGAAATGGCTAAACTAGATGCCTTGAAATTCTGGTTAAAGTTGAACCTATCGGAGTCAGGATCAATAGCCCAACAAATTGTCCATGTAGCAAAGGGCAAATGACCAGTTAAAGTGGAAGAATTTCTGTATTCAATGGGATTCTCAAGGGCCTATATTCTGGCCAGGCCTTTATGTAGACCCTGGACTGAAATTAAGACCCGATCAAGAGACCTTGAAATTAAAAAAACCTGCTAACTAGTCTCTGCTCAAAAGGTCTCGCAGTTCTTCCTGGAATTTGTAATTCCAAACAAAGAAGTGTTATATTTGGCCAACCCAAAAATGACCAGGGTCAGGGCAGCTTTTACTCTAGCCAGATTTAATATTTTCCCCTCCGCCTTTACCGAAGGAAGATGGAAGAGAATTCTGCATGCTGAGAGAGTTTGCAAGCAGAGCTTCAGAGATGCAATGGGCCAGGCACAGGTCGAAAACCTAGCCCATATTCTCTTTGTTTGCCCAGTATATGATCCTTGGAGGCAGCTGTATTTTGCTCCTCATCTGCAAAGAGCAGACCAGACAGATAGGCAGAAGGAATTATATTTTCAGGCAGCGGTAGCTGTCTGAAACTTAAATGCACAGCCACTGTTCATTATAAACAGGGTACTGCTGAAGCCCCAATTTTGAGGAAACCACTTAACCTACATTTCTGAAAATTTAACAATGGCTGGACCATCATATTCAAAAGTTTGAAAAAGATCCATTAGGAAAATAAAATGTTATAACTGCTTAAACGTTAATTGGTTGTGGTCAAAATGCCCACCACCCTCACATATTTGAATCATCAATATCTCCTCCCCCTGGATTAGTTGAACCCCCAAACTTCACAGGCTTTGAGAATGAGATCAATAACAAGTGCTTCTGATATATGATACTGATTGATGCAGCCAAACCCAAGTTATTAGTGATAAAAAAAGCTCTAGAGCCTCTGTGGGCTGCTGCTCCTGCTGCTGCCAGGACCCCTGGCAACCCACGCTGATCCCCAACCTCCTCCCCCCACACTTAGCCCTGCCCTGCCCCCCATGCTCATCTCTGACCTGCCCCCCACCCCCGCACGTAGCCCAGACCTGCCCCCCCTGCTGATCCCTGACCTGCCCCCCACCCGTGC